>JAQFXU010000002.1:0-317696 GCA_034693705.1 Spatulosminthurus flaviceps | reverse complement strand
CTACATAGACTCAGTATACTATTATGAATTTGTCATTTTAGGTGGTATGTTTATCAGTTTGTTTTATAAAGGTGGTTTTAACTTAACTACTGTGAAGTGATTTGTTGTCCAACTTTTATTTATTTTTTAGAAGAAATGTAAAGATCCCTGTAAAAGCAGATAAAGGTTGTATTGTTGGCCATTTAATCGACCTGAATAAACTAATTATTATTATTATTTAGAAAAATATATTTCGCTAAAAAATAATACTTCCGCAACCATTCATTTTCCCAGTTCCCCCGCTGTTATAAATATTTGTACGCATTTATTCTACAAGTTTAATTTCATTATATTTTAACTCTACACCTTCTTGACCTAAAATATTTCTTGTGGATTTACACATAACTATGAAAGATTTGAATGGTCTAAAAAATTTGAAGTATGTAATTTTTGCATAAAAACATACAAAGCTGGATTTTTTCGTCATGGATAATGCAACAGCTAAACCATACTTTCATTGAAATGCTTTACGTAACTACGACATAGGTTTACCTATTTATGCTCAATTAAAATCTGATTGCATGGTCCGTAGGCATTAATTTCAATTATTAGAGATCCAGCTACTCCACATATATAGGTATTTTAAAGTCTCATTAGTTAGTAAATGCATAAGATGTTTAGAAAAAATTAGTATAATTAATTAGTGTCGTCTAAATAATTTGATTCTTTAATTCTTTACTGCTAAATTGAAATATAGAAATATTAAAATTAGCATGTCTATTAGCTTGTCTTCTACTCTTCCTGTGATGGCTGTGATTAAGCATCTTGGGTTAAGCACCTTTAAATTCTGCATGTAAGAATCCCGCGGTAAGTCACACCCAGTTGAGTACAGATGTCGTTTACATGAATTTCTAAAAAAGTGCAGAAGCACTTGTGGACCTTTATTGACATGTGGGAACCTTTGGAGGTCAACTTGGTCCACCTAAAACGTTTGATGTCATTCACTATAGCAAGTTTTCACCTAATGCATCATTAGCATTAAGCTTGAAATTCTACAATAAATCATGGGCTTTGTTACAATATAATCATACTAAAACTAATGCTAATACACATGCACAGTCATTGAAGTTTCTATGTAGTTTCTCGTTCAAATGGACATTTAGTTAGTCTAATGGAGCAGATAATGTAACATGCACAATCTTAGTTTTCTATGCGTGAACACCAGATTAGCCTCTATTGATTGACCAAATTCAACTGTCACATGCTCATTGATTCAAACGGCCAAGTACATAATAAAATGTATGCTTTCTGCTGTTAAAGATTGTGATCGTGAGACATCAGCTCATGACCGAATTACATAGTAAATAAGAATATTCTCAGAGTAAATTCAAGTAGTATTAAGATACAAGCCGCTTTGTCAGCTCAAGTTCCACAGCAACAGATTCTCTCCTGGAAAGACTCTCCCATTAATTCAAATGGACCTGTTAAAGTTGTAATTGAGGTCAGTACAAAAATCTTTTTTTTTCTCTTTGAATCCATTTGAAAAGGATTTTGTCATGTAATTAGGTCCACGTGGTCCCTTCCACCCATAATATTAAACCATGGAAATAAAAACTTGACTGATTTATTAACTTTTAAGAGTTGTGTATTTCATTGAGATTTATTTGGTGTTTGAAGGGATTCCTCCAACATGAGCGAGTTCTTTGCTGGATGGGTTTCAGGTATATATGTTTTCTTCAACATTTTCTTCCCCTTCACACCAAACAAAATCCTATAAATTATTTGCTTACTCTCTCAGCCCTCCCCGTAAGCATGTCCAAAAGCCATAACAGGTTTGAAAAAAAAAATATTATTCCCTCTAAGAAGAAAACAAAAACAATTCCGTAACTTGCAGGGATGGTTGGAGTAGCTGTGGGACATCCTATCGATACAATAAAGGTCC
Organism: Spatulosminthurus flaviceps; assembly: GCA_034693705.1. Lineage (NCBI taxonomy): Eukaryota > Metazoa > Arthropoda > Collembola > Symphypleona > Sminthuridae > Spatulosminthurus > Spatulosminthurus flaviceps. The sequence goes on along the minus strand of JAQFXU010000002.1, from coordinate 315,775 downwards.
AACAGCAGAATGAGGGCATTGGATTAGCTAAATGTATTAAAAACATTCTTACCATCGATGGCTACAAGGGTAAAAACAAGATACATAATTTTCATTGATTGGAAAGTCATTAAATTCTGATGAGGAGACGGGCCCTATCAATATGTACACATATACATATGCTTTTGTTTTAAGTCATACTAAAATGAATACAAATTACTACTTACAATTTATTCGCTAAATCAAGAAAGAAGTATAAATGCTGCGAGGAAAAATATACATTAATTTACGTTTTGAAAAACATTTCAGGATACTTCCGCGGACTTTCATTTCCACTTGTGGCTAGCGGGGCCCTCAACTCAATTTTTTTCGGGGTCTACGGATCAACTTTAAATTATATAGTGGAACTAAAGCAGTACCAGCAACATTCCCATTCCAAATTTTCAACTACCTCATCTGTGAAATGTGTTAGTTTGAAATTATTATTTCTAATTTCATTTTTTATATAAAGAGCTAATTGATTAGCATGAAAATATAAAAAATATAATATCAGTAGTTCATATAGCAGTTAACTGCTAATTATTATGTGCATTTATAAATTATTGCTGTTAGTAAGTTTAAGGTTTAATGAGGTTAAGTTATTTGTTTGAAGGCCTTTGACTATAATTGGTATACTAAAATATTGATTTAATTTTTTGTTGTATAGGATAAAGAATTAAGCAATAAGGCCAATGTTCTGGATATTTATTTGGCGGGTTGTGGAGCTGGAGTGGCTCAGTTAGGTTTAGCTTGTCCGGTAGACTTAATTAAAGTTAAATTACAAGCCCATGGATTCAGGATGGGAAGCTCTTTCGAATGTCTCAAAATGATTCTCAGGGAGAGAGGAGTTGGTGGTCTGTACCAAGGGATTGGGATCATGGCTATAAGGCAATTAGTTTTTTTATTATGTAATAAAAAAAGGAAATTTAAATTTTTAATGAGTTTTTAATGAGGAAATGAATCAAGTTTTTTGTACATTTATAGGGATATCCCTGCCTTTGGACTCTACATCGCTATGTATGAATTCCAAATGGACCATTTGAAGGAACTTACAAATGGCCTAGAAATTAATCTTGGGGGTACACTTTCCGCTCATCTCTCCAATTCTGCTTTAGCTTTCCTTGCTGGTGGTTTCTCAGGTATTATAGGTTAAGATATTATTCCTCATTTTCCTCACAAGCTCCTACTTGTAAAACAGTGTACTGGAACAATAGACAATGCTTTTATAGATATGCACAATAAATAGATACGAAGCAAATGTGTTTAATTTGATAATTTTGACTAATTACCCTAGGTTGTGTATCATGGTGGTCAATTATGCCGCAAGATGTGGTCAAGTCACGGTTGCAGGCTGACAATCCAAATGCCCCAAAGTACAGGGGGATTATGCATTGTGTGGAGACGGTGATGACGGAGCATGGCCCAAGAGGGTTCTTCCGAGGCTTTTGGCCACTCTCCCTCCGAGCTTATATTGTAAACGGTGCTATATTTGTGTCTTATGAGTGGCTCCAATTTTTGTACACATTTCTCATGCGGAATGAAGATTTGAATTAATTTTACAAAAAAATTAGTTTTTAATGCTCATGCAAAAAATTATAACTAATAACAAGGTAAAATTACAAAGGCAAATTATTGTACTGTGGTCATTATTGTTATATTCCTTTGGTGTTAAATACATCCCTTCATAATGTTTCAGGCTATGAATTTGATTTAATATTTATTGATTTAAGGTCACAACCTATAAGCAGGCTGCAGGTGCATGCATAGCAAAAAACATTAAGTAAGATGAAGATTAACTGACACGTGCATACATAAAAAAATCAAAACCAATCCTTGAATCTTCCCATTAATCGTTTAAATGCTATTTGACTTTTTATAGTGACTAAAAGCGAGGCAGAAGACATTGAAAGTAATAAAGAAAATTACTGCAATTTTTGCTATGTAGATTTTTTGTACTCAAATATGTTTAGTGTGGATATTCATAATTCTTGACAGCATGAAACTTCATGTTGGTCCATGAAGGAATGAATTTCAAGTCAAGTTGGCAGTTTCAGTTTTGATCCAAGACATGTACCACATAATTTTGGTGAAAACAGATGGGGAACCATCACCACATACTTTTGAGCCGAAAGAGGCAATGCCTAGCTGAACACTACGTGAATTGACAGTGGTGAACAGAGGACCTCCACTGTCTCCCTTGCAAAAATCCCTCCCAGACCCACTAGTACACATCTACAAAATTTTTTAAAAAAATAGTTTTTGCAAATGTCAAGTTGTGCAAATTTTTCCTCCTGGGATTTATATATAAACAGCTTACATTAAAGGTACATTTCTTTTTTGGGAACAAGGATAAAAAGGAAAGGAGAAAACATGGTTTATTTATTTTTTGCAGCTATTTCTACTGTAAGTCTGGCCTGCATGGCGTTTATTTCCTTACCATAATATCCTTATTGACTACATCTGGCTTGTAAACTTCTATACATCTGGAGTCGGAAAATTTATCCAGTGCGACATGATGCAAATCATCGGAGGCTTCCTTGCTATCTGTGAACAATATAGAAGAATATTCCTATAAAAAGAAGTTTGTACGTAGAGGAAAAAAATTAAACGACTTTTCGTTCAAAAATCCAGTTTTTTAGCTAAAAACTACATTGTTATTGAAGGACAGAGTGGAACAAAATGGAGTGGAAAAGGCACAATTAAGCACACTTGTAAAAATTAATATGGAATAAATAGAGTATTTTGTAAATGTTAGCATGGTAATTTGTTTAGCATGATACCTGAAGAATCATTATAAAATTTTATACCGCGTAATTTTGTGGAATTCAAGAAGATTTTGATAGGGAATACCTTGAAGTGTCACTTACATGTGAATATTACTTGTGGTTACACTCTTAATTTATTCTTTAAAAAAAGCTCTTTTCCTTGGGGCCCAAATCAATTAGTCAGCTGTTTCTCCACTATTTCATGATAACCCTTTTGTACTGTTGATAACGCGAGTGATGGCGCATGTGATAAAATGTAAATTTTATTAGATGTAAGAAAAACTTTCACACTTACCATTCCCATTTCTGGTGAAGCCATAGCCAGCAACAAAGGCTTTTTTAACTTTAATATTGAGATCTGTGTTATTCATCCCATAGCACCGAAGTAATGGTAAGCAGATAGGCTCGACAGTTATCGTGTCTTTGAGACGAATGAGAGCAATGTCATGCTCTCGAGTGAAATTCTCTTTCTGACTGCAATTCCTTTGGTAACTTGGATAAATAATAACTTTATCGACTTTCATCCTCTTCCTATTTCTCAATTCCACCTCTTCCCTTAATTAAACAAAATATTCATTGGAATTTGAATATGAAATCAATTCATCATATAAAATAAACATTAGCTTAAATCTCTTAATATTAGAACTTAGGTGTGTGAACAAGTGTTAGAAATAGGAGCTCAGCTTACAAGCAATACTATTTTGGTGTCACCCCCAATTTAGGAATGGGTTTCTTTATGCTTACTTACGTACTGCAGAAGAAATGTCCGCGCGATAAGAAGATAAGAAACAGCGGGTTATATGCATATTTGGGGGTTTAGAAGCAACGGACTTAAGCCGCGGGTGAGCTATAAAGTTCCAGCGTTTCGTTAGCCCCTAGTACAATAATAATTACTTATATTTTTGTTCTATTATCTGTGAGTCTAATCTTAAGATGCCAACTTCTGACTGTCATTACAATGAAAAATCTAAAGTATTTATACCCGGTCGTAGTTCAACGGAAGCACCCAAGAAATAACACCCTAGGTCTAGGTGTAGGTTACACACTGAAATCTGATTCAGGAACTATATTTGCATTTATACGGCAAAATATAATTTAATTGAAGCACTTATTTATTGTTTACAAATATTTTAGCTTTACTCTCTTAGTAGTCTCGATGCAATTTAGTGTGCAAGTTCTACTGTTTATTTAAGCAACTCGCGAACTCAGGCAATTTGACGTCACAGTTTACCTCAGTTTTCGCTACATACTATTGGATAAGGCAAGTTAAAATTTAAATACAGCCAATAGTTTCCAGCAAAAGCTGTGACGTCAGTAACGGTCGAGTTCGCGAGCTGCTTAAATAGACAGTATTTTCCCTGTGCAGTTACTTCTGACCGGGACCTCACTCAAATTCCTGCTCTAATTTTAATCTTCGATATTGTCTTGTAGTACTTTTATCTAGTGGCATCTTCATTCCTACCTTAAATACCTACCTAAAAAAACACAACTACTACGACACTTCCAAGAAATTTTATTCTTTAATGCATTCCTTGTAACTTACATTAAAACATCATTGCTAGAAATGAGGATTCATTAGACACTTTGTGCAAATTTTTACATATGACCGGTATAAAACTTGTGAGTCTCCAAGAACTTATATACAAACAAACATTTTACATGTTAATTTCTTATCTAGACGTTATATATAAGTGGTATAAGTTTTATTCAGGTCATACATAAAGCACTGCCTACACATACATTTAAATTACGCAAATTAAACACTGGCTTACAGTAAGAATTAAGTGTTTTTAAATATGCATGTCTAAATGAAATGTCATCAGGGTGTGTATATACGTACACGATGGGAATAAATATCAATTAAAAGTAAAACAAGCACAGTGACACCGAAATATGAATACTTGTGAACTTATATGAAATGTTGGCATGCACGGAATTTAATAATATATTGATTGAAAATGTTGGCATGAACGGAATTTAATAATATATTGATTGACATGGTTATTGCTAAATAACAAGGAGGTTGACTTACACGTTATGGCATTTGACGCAATGGGCGGCGGTAAGAAGATACCGGCTTGAAATGACCGTCGCCCCACAATTATGCTTTTTCACTACTTGTCCAGACTTGGAATCATAAATAGGTATTAATAGTTTTGCTATCCAAGGATAATAATTTCGATTACAAACTGGACCACCCCCAATAACTCTTTTTCGTCTCCTTCCAAAAACAAATATATCCGTCTCAGGATGACCACATTCACGAAATAATGGAAGACTATCCGTACAAAATTTGGGAATCGGTTCCACAGTTGTGCCATTTCCGAAGGTACTCCTTTCTCTCCAGGAACTATTATTTTCTGTATAAATAATACTTTCTGAAATATTTTCACAGTTTGATATAAACTCCGTCGGTTCTGGTTTCCCTGCAGAAATTAAATGGATTAAAGCAATTATAATAAAATTTGCTGGGGAAGATTTTCAAGCTTTTGTCCCAATAACTTCCCAACAAATTGTACTACAAAATAATAATAATTGTCACGTACATACAATGCTGGAGAGCAAGACTATAATGGTAATGAGAACAAAGAGAAAGGTAGTAGAGAAATAAAAAATTATAGTCATGTTGCTAGCTCTACAGACACCACCACTGCCACTATTATTGTTGACATTCTGATCAGCCTGATCAGAATTATTACTATTCACATTCACTGGCGAATATTCTGGGAACATTCCGTCTCCTTGCATTATTCCCAAAAAACCAGTCCTTCTCAACAAACAACAAAAATATTTAGATGCGTTTGAAAAAAAAGAATAAGAGTCCTAAACACTATATTAAATCCAATATAATCTGGACCCCTGCTGCTGACGGATAATAGTATCACTGTAGAGGCTCCATCCTAAGTATTTTAGATCCTCAGCGTACGCATGGTTGAATAGAACTGGTTATTTTGGCATTGAAACGCAAGCATAATATTAAATACTTAACGAGCATCTTGTCCCATCACTGTTCTAAGGCTTTAATCGTATGTGTGTGTGTCTGAGAGAGTCAAGGAGTATTGAGAGAGGCTCCTACACAAACTCATATATACATATTCCCACGTAACCCCAGGCCGTATCTTTATCACTACGTCTAAAATCTCACCACAATAGATTTATCTTCGCACTTGCAGTTTTAGAGGAATGCATTTTTTTCGACTTATTCTACTCCTTCGTCTACCACCGATTCCAGGAAAAATGAAACTCCAAATGTACTCTCAAGACGTTAATTTTTTTTCATCGAAGTATATTTTACTGAGATTTAATAGTAGGCAGAATAATTAATATTTCAGATAATAACTGACGAAGAATAATGGATGGATGCTTGTCACGAAAATCTTCTCAGAGTAAACTGGAGTTTGAAATGTTAGGCCCATGCATTAGGGAAACAAACTGATTGTGTTGTGAGACTTGGGAAGAATAGCATTTCAAGCATTCAGATATACAGAGGAGACGTCAGTTCTTGTGCAGTTTTGAGCAAGGTCATCCATATGCAAATTAGTTCAAAGGAAATTCCCTACAACTTTGATGATGACAAGTTACTTAGAAATCAATTACGTATTCAGAGGCCTATTATATGTATATTAAATATAACAATCTCTTCTGCATCCATTGCTCCCTGTAGAAAGATTCTATATTTTTCTTGAGAGTCAATTCAAAATGACAGAGTCTACATACTATATTATTATACTCCATCAAATGCATACGTTGAAATTGGGTTTGAAGACCGCTAAAACATTCCTAAGCTTTTAGCATGTATGTATTTATATACGTCAGAGGATTTCAAAGGGGATTCATTGATAGAAATATGTAATTCCAACCGAGCCACATGTGCAGTGTGCACATAAAACTACTAAAGCCACTACTAAATGGTCCTCACATATGCTAAAGTATAGACAGTACATTGAGGGTTCTGCTGTCTAACGACTTCCAGCTGGAATCATAAGTGGAATTTCCAAAAAGTCTGTATTTTTTTCATGCTTTTAAGAGAGGAACTTGGTTGGAATATGTAAATTAACCACAAGGATTAAATTGACGCTGTTAGTAAACCTCAAAAGGGGTTGGTTTAAAATGCTATATTTATGGCTTTCTAGTAATGTAGTACATGATTTTTGAGGTGACAAATTTTATTTGCTTTCTGAAGCACTATTTCTGAGATATGGAGGCAATAAAGGATATTTTAAAACAACCTTTCTTGTGTTTGACCAATTTACATATTATCATATTGTATTTAAAGGTTTTCCACGAAAAGCTTCTTTTTTAGTGTGGAGGTACAAAGGCGAGATTTTTCTCACCTAAACTATACATAGTTTCCTAGGAGGAGGTTTCCTGGAAAGGCAATTGCCACGGGTACTTTCTAATTACCCTTTTTAGTTCTCAATGATTCTTTTGTCTAAAACAATTTACTAATCATTTTTAGGAGGAATTTTAGAATTAGAAAAATTATTTTTTAAAGCGTTTAGCCATTGTTCGTAAAATTTTTCCGTCAAAAATAGCAAAATGAAAGCTTTTATGAATGAATAAAATCCTTTTGAAACTCCTACCAGAACCTCAGTCCATCAGTTGGAGGCGGCAAATGCTGTGTTCGACTAAAGAGTAAGCAATAAACTTACAAGTCCAAAGTACACAAGATTCGAGACATAGCCTTCTCAGCTGCTGTCCCATTCACACCACCTCAATTTCCTTCTACAGTGATAATAACTCAGATGGGATAAAAAGCTATATCTTCAACTCATAATTTTATCAATCCCCGCTGACTAACTACTACAATTTTTTATGTATTATAAGTGCTCCGGATTTGCTTGTGCCAAGAAAAAAATCCAAGGAAGAAATTGGGTAAAATTTTGAAGATATTTTTGTGTACGTTAATTTTCATCCAGAGTTGACAAAATTCCTGTTGAATTTTTTGGCTGAGTTCTAGTTATCCGGTCAGATTCAAAAAGGACTCCGCAAACCCCCCCCCCCTGCATTATCTTATTATTAAATTAAATAACCGAAATAAAAGCGTTCAACTAATTGACCTTTAGCTCACTACACTTTTTGTTTACATTTGTTTGCATGGCATGACCTTATCATTGAAAAAACTTCAAATTATTGACTTAACTAGAACTCAGCCAATTTTTTCCGGTGTATAAAAAAGCATTTATTTCAATGCTAGATATAGTAATTGTAATGATTAATATTTCTTACAGTTGATAATCAAGAAACTTAAAGAAACGAGTGAGTAAATTTTAACCCGAAAATCTCCTTTTTTCGCACTATAACATGGACTCCTCCGCAATGATAAAAGAAGACGTAAGAATTTTTTAACAGTTACGAAGTACCATTACCGTTAAATAAACCATTAAATACAATTGGTGTCTCCGAGGTTGAGTGAGTGTATTTTCTTACGAAAGTTGAGGTCAAAATGGTATTTATGGAAACATTTCTGGAAAGTATGACTATATCCAATTCTCATGAAATTTTGTCTGTTGATTTTAGATACTTCTTTACATTTTAAGTAAACTGGAAATTACCGACTTAAAAACCAGCCGATTAGTTGATAAATTCTGGTGCATGTGCTCAACGCGGATAATGAGGGAGAGGACAAAAGCAATTAAAATAACACGTGAAATGCATGGACAAAAATTGACGAAATTGGCTACAACAATTGAAAATGCCACTGATGCATCAAAACTCCCATTCACAAGATATCATTTGGACCTATCCCAGAGAATATCCAGATCCCAAAATGACTGGATAAAAATCTTCGACTGCATTGTCCCAGGAAAATGTCATCAACTTAAATTAATTTTCAAAAGTCGACCAGAAACTCCAAATGAAGCCTCCGAAGCTGCTGCGGCTCGTAGTGGGCTCATGAAGTTTGTGAATTTAATTAATCTCAACTTTAAAATTCATTTCCACAATGGATTCTCACCTTCATTTGTCAACATGGAAGAATTGTTCCAGCAAAGTGAGGGACTCAAACGAGTCAGCCTCACTCTCACAACGAATCCCACTACCAAGGGGAAATACCAAATTGTGAGTAACACACTCACCTGCTTAACCAACCCGAAGAACAAATTCCGTGAATTGACAAGCCTTGGACTTGAATTTACATATTTGACGTCCGAACATTTAAACATTTTAACAGCTTGGGCTCATCCACTCAAGAATTTAGCATTAGGGACCTTTGACTTGAAACCAGACAAACCTTATGAATTTCCCAAGGAAGAACTATCTCTGTTTTTGAAGAGTCAAAAGGATTATCTTGTCAAGCTTCGGATTAGAGTAGGTAAAAAATATGAGTGGGTGGATACAACGGAAGATATAATTTTAGATGGACAAAGAATTCCAAGATTTCATGAGCCAAATCAAGTCAATTTCCCCAAAATGTCCCAACTACAAAGTTTTGAAATTATTGGCGCCAATTTTCATAATATTGACGTTGGCTGTGCTTGGAGATTGGATAATCATTCTCTGGAGGAAACTTTTCCTAAATTAAAAAAATTCGGATTGATTAAATTCAGCTACAAAAAAGGAGACTCCCCAAGCTTTTTACCCAGACTTGATCGCCCATCCCAGACAGTCGAATATTTGACTATTCCAGGACCTTCAGATCTTCCGGATATTGCATTACTTCATCGGATGATCTCTCTGTTCCCAAATACCCGCTCCTTGGAAATCCAATTTAATCAGATTACGTTTGAAAAAATATGCTTGTCTATGCCTGCGTTGGAGAAGCTTGTGCTTCATCTAGGAGAGGATCTCATTAATTTAGATAGTGTTTTGACGGGGTGTCCCATCCTTGAATTGAAGTCTCCATCATTTGGGACTGAGGCGGAAAGTTTTAATATTGAGGCTGCTAGAAGTCGCCCTTCTCTCACAGCGCTGTCAAGTAAGTTTGATTTTCTTTATTTCTTTTTATAATCTCTTTAGTAAGGCGGAATAATTATTGTTAGTTTTTACAATGTAACTTGTGACTGAGTGTGACTAATTTATTTAAATAGATTTAAAGGAGCTTTTCATCACAACTGAAGACTACTACGTGAGGATTACAGATGTAACGGCGTACCACGTTTTTCTTAAAATGAACAAGTTTTCAAGACTGAGAGTCGACGCTTACCCTTGGGAAGATACTACGGAGGTACTTACGCATTTTGAAATGAATTTAAAAAAAATTAATAACTGTACAAAATGTGTTCGACAAGTACTAAATGAATTTTTCTTGGTTTTCATTTAACAGTGGACACTTTCACCAGGATGCATGGAAACATTAAAGCAGCAAGTCAAAATGACTCTAAATATCTACAAAAAAAGCTTTCGACATAATTTTTTCAAATTTTCTTAATACCCAGTGTAATGGAAACATTGAATTACTAGTGTAATTGACGTGTGTAACTGAAGTGTCAGGTTAAAATCAAGTTTATAGATCTGTGAATATTTAATCAATCTACGAATGAATGATTCAATGACTAAAATAATGTGAATCGTGTTTTTCAAAGTGGAATAACTATTGAAATAAAAAGATATATGTACAAAGTGAAAGAATCATGTCAGGAAGTTTTGAAAAGGATAAGAATATTTTTATAGAAGCCAACGTTGACCGTTGCTTGTATTTTATTTGAGCTAAGATTGAATTTGGTATGTTACGTATTATGTGAACCTTTGGAAGAAATTGGATTTTAAATCATTTTGGAAAAATGATTAGCTATTGTAATTACATTTGATCATGTGAGCAATTGTAGCAAGTAACAAAAAAAATTGACCAGTTCCGGCGCTGTGTATATAATTGTGACTTTTTAAATTATTAAGTTAAATATATAGCTGGAATGAAATTGGACAGAGATCAGTGTTCAGTTGTCTTTTGTACAGTCTGCTGACGGAATTATTACTATAATAATATAAAATTGTTACCATTAAAACTGAAGAGAACTGAAAGTTCCATGAGAGAACAGAACTGATTAGTAGTAAGTATATCTACATGTAAATCCTCAATTTGGTAATAATAATTTTTATCGACAATTTCTAGTATTTTTGTTACTTTGACTAGCTCCTAATTATTCCTTTCTGAAATTTATAATTTATTGCACTCTTAAGGGCAAATAACAAATTAATCTTAATATTATTTTAATAAATAATTATGTAGAAAATCATGAAAATTTTCAGAAGACGGCTCAAGATTTTCTTACATCTAACAAGCTGATGTGTGTAAAAGAAATCATTAGAGGCAGAATGAAAATTCTGCGCTGGTAGTGACAAAAATCAATAGTTGTTTGTCCATGGAATCTGCCTGCGTTTGTCTTCCCGCAAAAGATTTTGGGTCAAAAATGGAGTTCCAACATTTTCCTTACAAGTGGCTGGTACACAAAAACCATTCTCACAGGAAACAGCGCCCTTACTTTGTGGTTTCAAGTCAAATTAGTGAAGAAGCTTTTTAAATAACCAACGCCAGTTGAAGTGAATGAACTCCTCTGGTCAATGTTGTGAAAATGAGACAAACGTAGAGTAACTAAATGCTTCAACACAAACTGTAAACATAAATAGACCTGGAATCACAAAATCGTTAATGTTCCTAAATATTTGAAAGCTGTTTAAAAACACTTAATTTGGACAAAACTAGAGTCGACGAGCATGATTTGAAGTAGTTTTCACGTGGGTCAGAAGTCAGAACGTTCATCAATATTTATTAATAATTTTGTCGCTGAAGTACACTTCCAGGAGAACACATATTTTTACAATTTTACTTACAATTTACGTGTACAATTTAAGTTAACAGTAATATGGGTGAACAAAGAGGGGGTAGAGTGTACTACCCCCCCCCCCCCCCAGTTGTATGTCATAGAGGGGTAAACGTACGTATTTTCTACCCCCGAAAGTTTGGCTACAGCATGATTATAGTGATGAAGTACATTATTTACAGTACATTTACGAGAAGTTTACTAAAAATTTTAACAAGGCACACTACGACATTTTCTGTTCTTGTTCACTTCGTATTTAACAAAAATTGAAATGCACCCCTAAATATGGTAAAAATATTTTTTTGTGTATCATAACTAACTGCATCATTTTGCAAAAATTTTCACTCCCTGGCTCTCTTTCCTGGATGCGCTGGTATCAAAAAGTTACATTATACAATTCTTTTGTAGAATTTTCTCGTGCGAATATCTACGTGGGCTGGAAATAACACGGCTTCCTTAATTTTAATTTAACTGGGGAACTACAATAGTAATAATTATATATTACCTTCCACGGATTCTGGGAAACACCATGATTCAAATTTAATTAAGTTATGTTTGATGTTGTTTTATAAATTATTCAAAAGTACGGAGAGAAAGTTAGGTATTTTCAGATAAGTTGCTTAACATAATAATAAAATGATATTTGTCGAATTGGGTATGTAGCTCAAAATTTTGGTCACAAGATTCATAATGGTGAAAATTTTGATCACGTGGTTTAAATATCTCGCCAAATATCTTTTTTGGTAAAAATAATTTAATTTATTTTCATATATAGCTTTCATATCTTTATCCCACTACACCTAGTGCCCCGCCATAAACAAAATTTGGCAACTTGTACTTAAACCCTTTTTTCCTAGAGGTACAGTTTTTAGGAGTCTGGACTTAATGAATGTTACAAAACACATTATTTGAGGAGGCCCCCTATATAATACATTATACATACGTACAAAGTTACGTAGTAAAGTTGTAAAACCTTTAAAAATAATTATTTCATTAAAAAAAAAATAAACCAACCATGTTTGTGTGTACATATGCAAAATGCGGAGGTCAGGGAACAGTTCTAAACCCAAACATGCTATCAACACTTGATAAACTGCAACATAACAAGTTGAGGCAAAAAATGCAATACAAAGATCGCGCACAGCAAAATAAGAATAACATCATTATTACGAAATTGATTTGAAAATAATGCTAAACTAAACCGAAAAAAGTAAAATCCTAAATTGAATAAATTATGTTATACATAATTTTTTGATTTAATTAATTGATTAATTAATTGATTAATTGTTGAAAACATTGAATCTTAAAAAGTACGGGGACTTGACAGGCACAAAAATTCACGTGAATGTAGTTTTTCCCCGCATCGACTTTATGCCCTTGATCTTTGAAGTACACCACCTAAGGGTTCATAAGTTATCTGGAAATCGTTTTTCGCCATCGTAGCAAACGAAAAATTTTTGAAAAATCATTCAAAATCTGAAAAAATTTTGATTACCGATGGAAATTATAGAAGAAATAGTATCAGTAGTTTTAAAAAACAGTGCTTTAATTTGTAATAATCACCTAAACAAACCACACTAAAAATCATTATACAAGAAATTCAAACCTTCAATATAGAATACTGAGGCTGTAGTGGCTACTTTTAGTGAAAAGCAGTGTCAATAAAGTCTTTCTCTCTCAGTCAACTAATAACCTAAAAAGGGGGTAAATACTGACCATCAAACACCCGAAACACGCTCCAATTAGCGCCTTAAACGTGAAAGGGGCAGACGTATGTTAGGAATATAAAAAATATGAAGGATGGTTTTTAGCAATCCTCCAATTAACTCCCTAAAAGCGTTACGGGCATATGGACTTTAAGAAATTCTCCAATTATAATCCTGAAAGAGCTTGGGACAGATGCAAAATCAGACCAAAAAATGTTCCGTATTATGATCCTCCAATAAAATTAATAATCTGAAATATTGATGCATATTATAAGATCAATTTTACCTGGATTACGTGACACAATTTATAGAAACAAGCTGAAAAGAGCTTTGCATTGGCAGAATAAATCGAATTCGACAATGAAATCCATAAAAAAAGTGGGACAATTAATCCTCTAAAAAATTCTCCAATTAATGGGCGTTAGGGACAGAAAACAATCGCTTAGTACCTGTAAAACAAAAGCCAAAGAGACACACCAATGTCGAACAATCCTCAAATTAATGCCCTAAAAGCGTGTGTGCAGACCGAATTAATCAAAAAAGACATTTTTGAGCATTTCTTTAATAAATGCCCTAAAAGAGCTTGAAAAGACGCATTTTTTCCCCGAAAATTTACGGTGGTTATACTTACTATGAACATTTATATGAACCTTAGGGTCGATTATATTTTTTTAAACGAAACAACTCTTCTAGTAACATAATTCTTTATATAATATACTTTATATATAATTTATATAATAGTACTGTGTTTGTAGGCAAACATCATTGTAATGTCAGTTGTAAATAAAGTTTTGCGTTCTCTCTAAATTCCAGGTTCATAGATCATAGAAACCCACGAATAACTAAATTACTAAAGAACTAAATTGAATTACTAAGTATAGAAAACCACCAAATACAAACAAGCGCTTCTCATATGTGCAGTTTACTGTAAAAATAGCCTAAATACCCCAAATCATTCACTGGGATGGGAATTATTAGTCACAAAATTCTAACATTTTACCTCACACTTCCCAAGCACAAAGAACGACATCAAAGAAACAGAAATATTTCCAAGTGTCTCTTAATTATTACCCACAGATGGCAGCTAATGTACCACAATCTCAACATGTTCCGCCTCTCCCGTGTCAATTCTAATGTTTTTTACATCAAGTACGCACACAATCTTTACAGGTAAATTCGCTTCCCTATAAATCCCCTTTTACTAATCGTAAGTTAGATTTTGTCCCAAACAATACATCTTTAAAAAATGCCAACTAAAAACCCCGAAATCATTTCCAACCACTAATAACTATACAAATAAATTCCCAAAAACTGTACATTATAAAAGAATACTGATGTAAAAAGGAAGCAGGAAAATAATCTTCAAGCAATTGTTTAATTTCAATTCCCACCCAAAAATCTCACCTCAAAAAGCCATTTAAATCAGTTAAAAATTTGGAAGGAATTGTATAAAAGAATTATTATTCTTGAATGAAATCCCCCAATAAATTCATTCCCTAAATATAGTAGCTACAACCTACAACTATATAGAGATTTGTGGTAGAAGCAAACAAGTGTAATTAGGATTTTTTCCCCAACAATTGACTTTGAAGAGGAAGATCTTCCAATCTGGGCTATTTGTAATGAAATGACATGAATAAAACAGAAGAGAGTCTAGCCGGTGTACAATTAGTCGCTTGAGGAGAGCGTGTAATATTAAAGGAAAGGGAGCATAAAAGAGATAATGATAGACTAGAAAAGTCATCACCGTCTTCATCATCATTTAACAGCATAATACGTCCTTACTTGTTTTCTTTCACTCTTCAACCACTCCACTGACTACCTATCGTGATACACATTAACATAGCCGTAACAAGCAGTTGACTTTTTGCCTCTTTTTTTATTATATGTATATATCCTCTCTCTTCATAATATCTTCCAGCCTTTTACAAAATATATATTTATACGCGTTTGTCTAAATAAACCTCCTGTAAAAATCCAGAAATTTTCCTCCATCATAATCCCCAGTATTACTTACATAAGTAATGCATACAAAATAGCTCCATACATGTAAACTTGTATAGGTTCTAATAGGACGGAACTATCACAAACAGGAGCAAGAACAACAGAGGACTAACAAGAGCATCACATTACAATATCACAATTCAATGTGCTTTCACGCTAAAACAACCATCCTATTGACTCAAGATTGGTCTCCTCTTTATCTTGCACGAATCCAAGTAGAGTGAGAGTGCCGTGGAAGAAGCAACCTTTAAACCAGAACTGCTACCCACTAACTACCACTACTACCAAGTCAAATGGTAGTACTTACGGGGTGTAGTTAGTCAATTGCGTTGAGAAATGAAAGACGAAACTAAAGACAACCCGCCATAGTATATAATGATACACAATCACAATAAATGGATTGGCATAAAAACGAGAGCAGTATAGTAGTGAGGGCCTTCAAAGAAGAGAGAGAGAGAAAATAGAGAGAAGAGAGTAGTAGCTCCAGGCTCCAAGGTACAAACAAGTACATAGTGAAGGGAAGACAAAGGGCATGAATATTTACGATAAATAATTATTAATCACTATTTTATACACTGGTAATTACAGGCATTGAAAAGTAACCAGCAATAAATAGCTATTCAGATCAACTACTAATCGACTATTGACTTTTTCTGAGTAGCTCAGATCTTGTCCGTACATAAGGGGGAAACTATCTCCTCTCCAAAAGCCTTGTTTTGTATGTATTCTCTCACTCTCAGCCACAGATAATACTCTTTTATTCAGCTCATCAAATCTGTAGGAAAATGTTATGGTCACATTATTATTGTGAGAGCTTCCAGGAAATCCCTGGTTATTACTAGTATGTAAGTAATAAGTAAGCAAGTATTACGTGATAAAAAATCCCGTATTCAGAGCTTCAATTTAATTGCCGGCTTCAATTAATTCCGAGATCGAATAACATTTTATAGGACTGAGGGAGTAAAAACCAATGATAGGTTCATATAATGAGCATGTTTTTCATGTACAAAAAGTATTTGAATTTTTTTTAGAAAGTATTATATGTATATTCCCAATAGATTTTTAGTGTACCTTTCCCGTAATTGCACTCGTATAATTAGCCCTTGAATTGGAGAGGAAATGTTATAGACAATAATTGGTTTTAAAAATGTACGTTTTCTGACCATTTTAGTACATTTCATCGAAGGAAACAGATTGCGTTAGTGTGGTGAAGGGAACTGGAATGGTTACGTTTATTTATATTTTTGTGCACATTCCAAATGGAGTTGGAAGAGCGGATTTTGTGTGCAAATTTAAAGGCTTTTTGAAGATTTAAAAAAAATATATTTAAATTTGGTTGATTTTGAAGAATTGTTAAACAATATGAGGGAAATTTAAACTGATGAATTTACAAATTTGGCCGATATTAACGAAATTTCAACTAACGCAGTCGAAATTTAGCCGCTGTTACCGGAACTTCGGTCGACGTAGACAAAATTTTGGTCGATATTGCTGAATTTCAGCAGAGCACAATAGGCTTTTTTCCCCATGTGGTTCAGTTCATGTATGACCAAATTCGAAGTGTATTATTGAAAATAGGGAAAATAATTTTTTAAAGCATAATTACCATCTACATCGTTTTTGAAAATATTTACCTCCCTATGTTTACCATAGGGGCTATGAACGGGCCCTAAGTGCAATTGCTCCCAATGTATTTCAACGTCGGACAATCTATCTTTGAAGCTGCTGAGTTAAAAAGTGCTTGGACATAGTAACTCGCAAAAAATTGAAAAAAGTACAAAAAATTATGAAGATTTTTTTAGACTGGCCAAGAATTGCTTAAAATGTTGTATGGCTATACAAAATGATAGCCAATTAAGCAAACTAAACTGTTGGGGTGGACCTATTTTTTACACTATGACGATTGCCTTGGATTTTCGTGTGGTGGTTATCATTCAAAGATCTTCGCGAGAGCTTTTCAACGGTACCTACCGTATTTCTGAACGGGTAGTGGTTTTTGAGCAATTAAATGGTAAAATTGCACTTAGAGCCCGTTCATAGCCCCTATGGTAAACATAGGGAGGCAAAAATTTTCAAAAACGATGTAGATGGTAAGGATGCTTTAAAAAATTATTTTCCCTATTTTCAATAATACACTTCGAATTTGGTCAAAAATGAACTGAACCACAAGGGGGAAAAAGCCTATTGGGCAGAGGCAAAAAATCTGAGAAATGTTTCTGAAATTGAGGACATGTTCAGCAGGAACTATGGACGAGTACAAGAAAAATAAATCCTATAACACTCAATCAGGTTTAAGTGAGTCTCGTAAAAACACAAAATCCAAAAAGAAGGAAGTTCAAATTCAGAAGTGAGACCATTACAGGAAGATAAATGTCTCGGAAAATTAATAAGGTTGTCCACAGGAGCAATCACCCGTGATAAGTTGTACGTATGCATAAAGTCTCCTATAATAAGAAACTGGAAATCCTCAAATTCAAAATCCATGTCCTCTCAATTAATTAGACGGATAGAAGAATTGGCTCATTGAGCTTTGTAAAGTAATATAAAACCAAGCGATGCTCAACCTTTTATTGTTCTATATAATCCCAACAGTTTCACATACACCTCCACCTATAGCATAAGTTATACGCATATGAATACAAGTTTGAGTATTACAACAATGGAAATGAGGCGAGAGATGTGAAGATTATAAAAAGTCAAGCCTTCTTCTCACCTATAAGAAAATGCTATTTAGTTTTACAACTAATATACGTATCTCTACGTCGGAGCAATTATGTAAAATAATGTAAGGTAATCTAGAAGGAGTCCAATGTGTAATGATAGTTGGTTTGGAAAAAAAAATTAGAAATAATCAGCTCTTCATTTTACCTCTCTGGTATTCCAGAGAGAGCTGCTTCAGTCAAGTGAAATATAAATGGAGTGGATTGCGCCAGGAGGAGCCGGGGCCCTGGAAAATGAGTCTTTTCTCATGCTAGTGCACGGATCTAGTTCGTAGCATTCACCAGGGATTTAACTAACCAGAAAATTATTTTAATAATGCATAAATCTTGTCGACTGGTTAACTTTTAGACAAATATATCCAATCTCCCAACACTCCTAGCACAGATCTTTCATACAGAACAAACCTCTTCACAATATATAACAATATCATATAAAAATCCTACAACTTCGCATGACTGCTCCAATCTTTCACTACTCTAAATTCTATACCTACAACTTTTTACATGTATATACAACAAAACAACAACTGTACAAATGCTATTTAGTAAGTCAAACCTATAGGATCAGCTCTCTCTCTCTCTCACTCACTCACCTAATATGTAAACCCAACCCAGGCATCATGATCCTTAATATAAAAAAAAGGTTGGAAGTTGAAGAGAGAGAGAGAGAGAGAGAGAGAGAGAGAAGAAAAAATTGTATTTTGTCGGGCTGGTTTCAAGTCGACTCCACATCAAGAACCGAATAAGTGTATAATATTCTATCGCTTCTGGTTAGTGCTAATGACTTTACCCGCCCATCTCCTCATTACTTGCATGTCAGCTTGTCTTTAATTTTGATCTATTATCATCATCTAGTCTGATTTATCATCCGAACGTATATTTTATGAGACGACAAGCTTTGCATTATTTTACCCACGAACAATTTTCAGAGGGAAGGATATTTTCAATTTTTTTCATTCTTCTTCTTCCTCCGCATCTTCTACTAAATATCCCATCTTACCTTGATTATATGTAAGTAGATTTTTCTTGTCCTCCTTCCCTTGTTATCCTTCCCTTTATACATGTATAATCAATTGGAAGAGATCTTTCACATAGAAACTGTTGAGTAAATAGAGAACCGTATGCTAAAAAGCCCGTCCCTTGCAGATAATTTTAATTCATTGATATAAAGAGCTGTGAATCTTGGTTAAGCGTCAGGTTAAACACGTCATAGAACGTAATAAATGAAACATTCACTAAATTTTTCCTTCTCAACAGCTATAACAAAGCTAGGGGATTCTTTAACATGTGAAATATACAATGAACATACCCAGTCATCATAACAATCTCATTGATTTTAAATACCTCTCTCTCTCTCTCTCTCTCTCCAATTCATTTGCAAATCTTTACATTTGGTTAACGGAGCTGGGAGCTCAAAACTTGTAAGAACAAAAGCAGCAACTTTTTATTACAAATCTGTGTATGTACATTACATGTATAAGACTTGAGCGCATCCTTAGGTTTATTACCATTAGTAGCGAGTAGGAGGAGCGGCTATAGAATAGGACTTTTCCCTTCTTCTTCTTATTATTTCTGAGGTGAAAGACTATCAAGTTGCTACACACAAGGGCTCATTTATTTAAGTACCTCTACACATTATAAGCGTCTATACATTATACAAGAGTAGACTCATAAATATTTTTATCAGATTTGCACGAGATGCTCTAACACTATTTGATAATTAAGGGAGGAAGGAATGTGAGTGTCATTTATATGATGAGCATGGTGAGGATAGGATATGAAATTGTAGTGGAAGAAGGGAAGGGTGGGAGCATATGTGATTCGGAGAGTGGGTATAAAAATCCAAGTAAAATTAGATGTATATAGGCAATTTATATTTTATTATGAAGGTATGAAAATTTAATGAAGCTACTTGTGAAAAATTGTTTTATTCATGGGGATGATGATTGTTCAGAACGTATGTATTAATGTTATGGATTTTTGCAAGAGTTTTGCAATAATATTTCGTTGTTTGATGGGGGGAGCAAGTTATTGTAGAAACTTTTGCCATTTGGTTTATTTTTATTGGGAAAGCTTCGGGTTTATAATAATTGTTAAATTATTAAAAGGAGAAAAAAATTTTAGTGAGTGTGTCTCTCCACCATTGTTATGACTTTATATGAGGGGAGAAAAACATTTGAGAGAGAAATAATGGCAAGATTATAGTAAAACTCTGTAGTTGATTTTTTTTCTTCTTTCTTCCTCTCTATGTTTTTCTCTCTCTCTCTCTCTCTATAGGTATAGTTACGTTTCTATAGCCTGTGTTCAACACTTATATGAGGTGTGTTGTTGGCCGTCGTCACGATCATTAAACATTTTTCTCTCTGTTTAAAAAAAACGTTTGACTTTTTCGTCCAAAGATTTTCTCGTCACGTCATTAGTGTGGAGGAATAATATAATGCTCATCATTTGAGTGAAGACAGGAGAGCATAAAAGAGTTAGGTCTGCATAACTTGTGTTGTTATTAGGTATAGAGGTAGTAATGGAATAATAACAATGCTCTGATAATTATTCAAGGTTAATATGGGAGATGAGAGAGAGAGAAAGAAAGAGAGGGGGGAGAGGGAGAGAGCAAAGAAAATGAAATAAATTAATGTCCTATTGATTTGATGGGATAGGAGGGAGCAAGAGAGCAGAAGGAATAATAATGACTCGGGAGGACAAGCGGATTACACTGTATCAAAGTAAATTAAGTGGAAAAAAGCTTCGATACAGATTAAACTGTTTCTTGTATTTAGAGGAGGGGCTCTCAACTTGTCGTCTTGTCTTCAAGCAATAAATTTCCTCAGTTTCCACTCATTAGACTTTTCCAACGAGTTCCCCTTTATAACAATAAGCACCTAGAAAACATGTTTTTAATACGCTCAAAATCACTCAATCACTCATTCTCCTTTCTTCTTTAGGTTTTTCAATTATTTTCTCATTGAAATTTTCAATGAATCCTTTGATATTTTCCTCAGCTCTTATAGAATTATTCCGTTCCTCTTATTCTTTATTATTAATCCTGAAATAAAATCTTCTCATTTTACTTGACTCAAAAATAGAATCTTTTATTTTCTTTCTATTTTGTAGCCTCGTAATTATTTGTGCAATAAAATGAAGCTATTAAGAGTGAGCCCGCTTGACCATACAAAGTAAATACTACGGTGACGGGTAAAATTGATAGAATTATTGTACGGGGAAAACTTCATAATGAGCGTCAAAGTTTTGATTTTAGAAAAAAATGAGCTGAAAATATAATAAAAGCAAAAAACAGAGCTCAGATACTACGGTGTAGGAAAACTCAATTGCAATTTGTTGCATAGAAATGTTTGAGTTCCTTGAATAATTTTTTTTTCAAGAAGCTCATAGAAAGTGGGTTGAATTTTATCTGACTGAGCAATGGCCATAAAAAGGTTTGTATTTGGTGAGGAAAATATAATGACAAGTTGTAATGAGAAGCTTCCGAATACAAACATCTTTGCATATGTCACATCAGATATTAAACCGTATCCTCCTCTATACAAGCTACTAATAAGGAACTATGACGATAAAATCCAAAAGGTAAAAGCAGCAGTTATCACGTTGATTACAAGCATGACAGAAAAACTAGAAAATAAATCCCGTGACTCCCCTTTAGAAAAATTCACGGAAGATTATTATAGTTTGGACAGTTGAGAAAGCTTTCTATGGCTAATTATTCAAAGGTTAATAGGGACACTAATGAAAAGATCACGGTAAATAAAGCAAGGGTGGTTGGAGTTTCTCTGAAAAAGGCAACAACTGAGTGAGTTGGGGTAAACATGACAAAATTATGAAAACATTTCATAGTGTACCCAGATTTGCTGGAAGTTTTGACGGACTGTCCATCAAATCCTATAATCCGCTCCCATCACAAATCATACTAGAATATAAGAGGCTATAAACAAACACAAGAGCCTATTGAGAGCAGCCATTATAAAAATCCATACAGAATTTGCCTATACCTTTAATGCCATTGGTCAGCCTACGCAAAGCATATGTACAGCCATAGTCATGCCATTATTACTCAGGGAAGGAAAAGCGTCCACCTCAAGCTGTGCAGGTATAGTCTAGTAATAATCAGGTTATATAAAATAGCGTGACGAAAAAAAGTAGATACATTTTTTTGAAAAATCCCGATGATGTCCTCATAATTGTCCCTTTAATTTATGTAAACTCACCTCTAAAATATCACGCTGGTGTGGAGTATGATAATCCATTACATTTGAGTAAGAAAACCAGTAGCGTGAAAATATTTTGTTGCCTCAGCTCATCTCACACACACCATACACCAGAGACAGAAGAGTTGTCATTCAACCAATGAATAATGCTTGTCAGTTATGACGACAACAACAAAAAACGAGAAAAAAATGCAGTAAAGATTTTTTTTTAAATTCAACCAACTTCGGGGCATATGAATATTATAACGAACTTTGAAGAAGAAACTAATCAGAGATATTGATTCGGAAAGTGTGGAATAGTAGAATAGTTTTCCAATAAATTACAATTTAAAAAGTTTTAAGTGTTCTATAATAATTGGGAAAATGATTTTTTTTCTCATTCATAATCCTATCCCTGCACTCATATACAGAGAATTTATCCGTAGAGATGAAGCGTGTTTGTATAGGGAATGAGAGAGAGAGAGAGGCAACATCATAAATTATAACAGAGGGAAAGACAGAGATAAGTCTCTGAACACAAGCAGTCATTTTGCACTGGTCATCCTTTTAGCGATTGCTGGTGACTGCATGGCCATCAGCAAGGTGACAATAAAAATAATTTATTACTTAAGCTAAATTTGTTAAAACGATGACCCTAGAGAGAAAAGAGAGAGAGAGAGAAAAAACCTTGCTTTCCTCACATATAAAATACATGGAGACTAAACTATATACGAGAGCATACAAACTGACAGATAAGATACTGCCAACCAAACTAGTTCTATAGCTTGAGTAATAATTTTTGCACGGTACAATCTTGTTTCTCCTTCCCCCCTTACATACTCATCTGCTCATCCGAAACTATTACAATTATTATTATTATTATCAAGTTAAATACATATAAAAACGGAGGAGAAAAAGTCTATATCTCTACTCCTGCCCATTATCGTCACACGTTGATGGTGATAATGATAAATTGTCAGAGAAGGGAAAAATGCATAAAACTCTTCTCAAGGAATGCTAAATCAATATACTTGAATACTTTGCTCAGCACTTCGCTATATGTATGACCCAGTAATTCATCCCTTCCAATGTTAACCCTTTATGTACATATATTCCTATGCTTCTATCATATTAATAATAAATATTTGATATTAAACAGCGTCCGCTTCAAAAGTTTATAGTCAGGCGATAATGTACGTGTTAACTCGTTAACTGAACCCAAGCTGCTTTGAATTTATAACCATAGCATATAGGAGAGCCATATAAGAACAAGGGTCTACAAAGTTATTGGTAGTAGCATTAGTGAATTTTCAGATAATGGTCTAATCCCCGTCAAGTGTTTACTTTTAAGGGTCTACCATGTATACAATATAAGATATAAGTATATACATTTGTATTACTACATTGGAAGGATTTGTTGATTTCCGTGAACACCCTCACATTCGGCACATGCACATAACAATAAAATTAAAAATCAACTTGTGGTGATCCGAATCACATATTACCCTGTCTATTCAATTCATTGGCGCTATAGACAACTTGTTCCGGACTTTTGGCAGCCAAGGTAAACATTTACCTTTCCCATTGTTCCTCTGATGATCCGAGCCTAAATTGGTAAATAGGTAAGAACTTGTTGTATGGAGTAAAGGCTAAATGTTATTGGGTATGGTAAATGTGACTGTACCCATCAAATTCTAGTGCTTCAAGGTTTTACTGGAACAACCATCGGCCCTTTTTCTAGAACTGAGCAATCATTATTATTGTGAGAGAGTTTTGGAACACACCTGACCTCAACCCATGGAAATTGCTGTAGTGACCAAAGCTAATTTTCAAAAGCAAACACCACCAACTTATAAATGTATGAGGGATTCTTCATATATAGAGACGAGACATTCCAGAGGTGCTGTACATACAGTGGAGATAGTTCTATCAATGGGGTTACTTATGGAGAACATATGTAGACTGAGAGAGTCCCTGATTTCCCGATAGGAACTTATAATCACTGATGCAAACATGATTTGGTATTTTACTGCTCACCTCAGCCAAAATGTCAATCCCCATGTTACCTTTCTGACAGTTCCGATGGACAAGCAAATCTTGATACATTGACGGAGAAAAGAATTCCAAGGGGCGTGATCACCCACCAAGTATCTACCTATGTATAAGCGGACTTACCTTCGTGTAAATACATATACCATTGAAATAGCCAGCCCTGGCTATGAAGCTAAAACGTATGAGGATTGTGAGTGTAAATATAATATTATTTGTACGGTACCTTTTGTTTTTCCAAGTATTTGATGAAAAAGGGAAAATGTATGGTCAGGCATATTGAGCTAATGAGTGCTATGTATAATATTTGTATGTATAGCAAGCCAAATATAGATTTTAAGGAAAATTCGACCTAATTAGCTTCATTGCATCGTCATTGACTTCATCCTTTATTCAGTTTATACGGACATTTTCATATCCCAGGGATATACGTGATTAAAAGTTGACGAACATTTTTTTCATGACCTATTCTTTACATAATTATAATTTTCTACAACTTTCAATGACCCTTCATGGTTGCACTTAAAAAAGTGTACGTATTTATTAGATGCTACAATATATTGGGCTTAAATACTACTCTGTGTATAACAAAGATGATTGGGAGTTTTGGAACTGATGATTTTCAGCGTATATTATATACGTACGTATACAGTGTCAAAGGTTCGGAGTATAATATGTTCAAGGCCGTGACAAAAATCCATACAAATAGCATTGCTGAGTGGATACTTGAAAGTTGCAATTAGAAATGACAGGTATCGTTATTTACTTGTGAGCTTTTTTACATGGAACCGTAGTAATAATTATTCAACAGGACCCTCTCAACTTTTCCCTGCATTTAAGTACAGGAGTGTAGACGTGCATTTTCTAATAAACATTATATACAGACATCGTCATTATCCTTCCTTTTTTGAGAAGTGAATAAGGATTTTCTTACCCTTCCAATCCAATTCCAACCAACGCAATGACAACGACGACAACACTCAAAATACTAATTAGTAACTAGGATTTAAGGTCACTACATATACTTATTGACATACATTGTTTATGTATAAGACTTATATTATATAAATCTTAATGGACGTTCGTCCTGTTGTATGTATGTTGTATGTGGTATGTGTGAACGAGAAAATAAATTTAAGCAAAAGGCACCCATCACAAATTCCAGCTTCATTTATTTCACCGTTAGGGGACGGCTATTGCCCTTTTCTGTGTAGACGTCTTGGACCATTAGCACGCACCTTGCTTTGCCCAACCGGGATATCTCACAGCTTCGTCTTAAACAATGAGAAAAATCGGAGAAATCCAATGATCCGTATTTCCCCTTAGGTCACGTAAGTAAGACAACTGCCAATAATATATTAAGCTCCATTTATTCTACCCAATGAGCTCAAGCCAAATAGTAGTGCTCCAATCATTGTCGATGCACTGTAATTATTTAATCAAACTTCGCTGAGGAAGGCAGGTGCGATTTAATATGTTCATTCTAAGAGAGAGAAAAGGTCTTATAATTAACCCCAGCAATGAGAGTTAATGGAGAAATTATTTGAGGCGACTTCATGAGAAAATTCTATTACATTATAATTAATGCTATGACACTACTGTAACGAGGAGTATTCCTTGAATCCGAGATTCTGAATAATTCAGCAAAATATATCAACTGAAGTATTGCGATAATAATTTATTGGACTGAAAGTTGAATGAATTGAATGCAACTAAATGAGATATTCATAATGGTCTCTCTACGGTAATATAATGAGGATTTCTAGGATATCTAAAAGCAATGGAGGTCCTCTATTGCTATAGGAGAGGAAAATTTAGTGAAGAGAGAGAGAGAGAGAAAGAGTAGAGCTATGCTGAGAAATAAAAACGTAAATAAAGATAGTGGACTTGATGACGTCATGTTTAATTGAGACTGCAAATAATCATTATTCAAAGTTCACATGATACTCAAGTCCTTTTATCTCACAATATAAGATGATAAGGATAACCGTAAACTCTTAACTTTTAACTGCCAAGCGAGCCCATATATTATGGACATTTTGAGCTTGGGAGTACTACTTGGTAGAACTGTGTAGGGATTTATCTAACTCAAAATGCACATATATATAGATTTATAAGCATCCCATTAAATACTAGCACGTGAAATAAAGCTACTCTTTGGGTTTTTGTTCATGTACAATATGTAATCAATGGTTTCTCTGGGTGAAATTAGTCAACAAGCGCAAGTATGTG
Organism: Spatulosminthurus flaviceps; assembly: GCA_034693705.1. Lineage (NCBI taxonomy): Eukaryota > Metazoa > Arthropoda > Collembola > Symphypleona > Sminthuridae > Spatulosminthurus > Spatulosminthurus flaviceps. The sequence continues at coordinate 289,323 of JAQFXU010000002.1, read as the reverse complement.
TATGTTTGGGCGATATGTTAGCGTATATTTATATCGTGTCGGGAAGGCACGACAGCTCAATGCCAAGTAAATAATGAATTACTAGTTTGGCTTCCCAATTCACCGAGTTGTCCTAGTATGGTAATTACTATACCTGAAAAAATCTCGCGGATCTTTACTTTTCCATAAGAATGTTAATTTTCCTTTCGGGGAAACCAATTTCATTTTTATTCCATAATCAAATAGCTTCAGATTTTAAATTAGCTCATTCTTATACATCAACTATATCTGTCTCTAGCGCTTGCTATAATCCGTATAGTATAGGGAAGAAAGGAAAGATCGGTTGGTCAAATATAGGTTTTTTTCTTCCGAACAGCGTCTGTATATTTGACAAAGTCTCACACTACTGCGAGTTTAGAAGTAGTGCGTGGCGTGGTTACGCATCTCTTGACTGCATATGAACCAGAAATGTTCATGCTCATTGTGAGACCACCAAGCATCGGATTTGCTCTTTTTCCAGTCCCACCCTGGCGAATCAAGACTGGAGAAATAGCGAGAAAAATCCAGAGAGTAGCTTCCAGCAACTTCCATGTTACTCATCTTCTCTCACAGTTGAACATTCAACGTGTAATTCCTCCGTCCACTGAATAGTCCTACTTTGAATAACAGCAAGTATCCTTAAAATCTTTACCAGAAACATTGAAACCTTAGGATAGTAAAAAATTTGCCCTTGATTTCATTTATTGGTTTTGAAGCCTTCGGCATCCAAATTGATCAATAATTTTCAACAAATGAGGATGATGCTAGAAAAAACCAGCAAATAATGACGCTGTTAGAAAAGCCTTGCTAAAATATCAAAATCAACCTGTTTTATTGGTCGATAGTCGAAATACATTTGGGATCCAATCATTACTTAAATATTGAAACTTCGGGCGCATGTTGTTTATACTATTTTATTTAAATTCAATAATTGTTAGTCAAAAATAAATAGAGAACATAAATTCCAATGAATTTCCCTGCTGCAGATATTTCGAGCTGATTTATTGAGCTCAAATTTTTCAGTAACCCTTGAATGAGTAACTCCCAGTTCCATAATATCTAAATGTTGTGACTCATTTGTCGAATATTGATACGGAGCATTAGCTCTACCTTAAACCTAAATACCAGGGAGGAAAATTATCAGAGAGAAAAAATTGTGAATTAGATTTATGTGTAGTAGAAAATAATAGTGCTATTATTTGTCTCGCTGTAACTATCTCTCTTTCACAGACAAACTTCCACCTGATTAATATTTCCCAATGTCCTCTCATACAATGTCCAGATCTATGAGACTCTCCGATGGAAATAATGCTTAACTCTATATACCCACTGATTTGCTTCCTAGTCCCAATAATAGTATGGACGTGTCATGGGAGAGATAAAGTCTCTGTAGTGAAGAGATACTCCCGTGCCAATCTCCTGTTTCGATTTTGTTATTATACCATCCTGTGTGTTCCAAGTCTCGTTTTTAGCATGGGCTCTATAAATCCTTCATTCTAACATAAGTATATAGGGAGAAAAGCAACCTGTACAACATTACACTGTTAAAACATGCGTGTAGAATTTGAAGGATTTAGCAACATTGGAATCAAAGTGAAGCTCTCTGATAAAAAACGAACAGTTGGAAAAAATACATTTAACATGGAAATGCTTAATCCCCTTGCAAATACATCACTAGAGTTTCCAAAAGATTACGCTAAAACCTATGAATCTAAACAGAGACAATCTCCCCTGTACTGTAGTCCTTGTGTATTTCATCGCACGAACTAAAACAAAATTTCCAACACTAAATCCACTTGAAATGACCATCTTGGAAAAAACTTAAAAATACATCTAAATATCAATCAATTTATTCATGTCAATCGGGTCTCGCCCATACATAGATATTGAATCCTTAAATATCAAGTGTAACCTTCCACATGCACATAAGTGTCTATGTACAGTATACAAAATAAGCATGGTAAAAATCAATAGGATTATAAAAAAAGCAAGAAAATGAATATATGTATTTCTCAAGAAAAAAACTCCAAGCATGAGGATGGATGAAATACACTAAATTTTCTACGACTGTGTCCAATAGTTAAATAAATAGAAATTGCAAGTAAATTGCTTCTACAGCTAGAGACGACAAGGAATAATCAAAGCATTCATTTAGAGTGATTTCGTGTTGGACATTAAAAAAGATTAGATGAGAGAGAAAAAAAAACAAGTTCCTGCCATTAATACCATTCACATTCCCAGCATTTGGATAAAAGGGAAGGATAATGCATGGGAGGAGAGTGCTTGCCTGCCTGTGTGGTAAAAATTAGTGTCAACTCAGGCCGGTAGATGGGAGAAGTAGTGTCGGAGTTGGATTCGCGTGTTGTTGGTCTGTCGGTGTTTTTTATAGAGTTGGAGTGAAAAGGAAAAGGATTGGATAGCCCGCGTTAAAAGTGCCGAACATCACTGGTTCAAGTGCCGGTGGCACAAGCCCATCTAGGCCTCGGCGCGCACTCAGAGAGAGGACAGCCGCATTGGAGTTTTCTTCAGCCCCTTATCCTTCTGCATAGGTTCAGAGCTTGAAGAGAGGCATCACATTTTATAGATGCTCATATGATCATCATGCTGATGATGCCTCTGCTCATACTAGAGTATTATTTAGACTCTCTCTCTCTTCACAAGGCGCAGGCAGAGATCAACAAAGTATGTACAGCCCATAAGTTTAGCAATGGGCAAAAGGAACGGTGGAACTTTTAAGCTATCCACATACACTTGAGCCGAGCAAGAGAACATGCATAGCTCTCATATCTCATGTTTGTTAAATTCATAGCACTTATACAGGGTCGTGTATATATATACACAATCATCGGCTCAAAGTATACGATTATATATATGCAGGACTTTTGGAAGGTTCTTATATAGGAAAAGGAGCTTCCAGGCGGGATGCCGAAAAAGCCCCTTTTGCTTTTGACTCACAATGTCCCCGAAAGTATTTCAACCCCTGCCGGCCGACCCTTTACTTTTATCAGCCCTCCTCTTTTTTGTTGGAAGAAACCCCAGTGCTTAAGCAACATACACTCAACACAACACACACACATTGCCTGCTCTCATGCTATCAAGTATTCTCAGTACTACCTAAGGCAAAGCATCGTGAGGTTCTGTGTGAGGCTGTTGCTCAACATTTCACTGTGCTGGAATGCACGATGGAAAAGGACGCTAATATCATCACATTTCATCCAACTCTCAACAACGTTTACCCCACTCTTCTTCACTAACAAACGACAACAAGTATATATTCCTTACTTATAATACGACTACAAAAGGATTCGGGAATTTTTTTAAACGGAATAATAATATCAAGCAACCCACACACATACACTCAAAAAAAAGAAGAAACACTTTGAAAAATTTCCCATTTTATAAATTACTTGGATGTTATTGTGTTTTCATTATTTTTATTATGTTGTGTGCCTCTGTGTTTTAATTTGTCTTGTGATTTTTGTCACGGAGAGGAAGAGTGTGACTTTGGGGGAAGTATTTTTTAAGTTTTGTTTCCGTTTTTTTAAAAAACGACTTTGATTTGGTTGACTTGTAAACGAGTGCTCGGACTTGAGACTTTTTAATCTCTCTGTTGTAAAATCCCCCCCCCCTCATTGATGAATACGTAAGTAAAAATAAGAAAAATAAATGGACCGTGTTTTTTATTAAAAAAAATCAGCCTCCACCTTCTACCCAGTGCTCCTGTTGAGGAAATGATAATTATATGAACTTTTTACTTGAAAGTGCTCACGTTGTATTTTTGTGTTAAAAAGAAGCAAAACGGGAGGAAAAGTGTCTTTAGATTTTTGGAAGTATTGAAAAATCGGCGTTGTTGTGGGGAGACGACATTCTATTCAAGTTCAGTGTGTCTCTGTTGAAAAGTCGGACCAGACTTGGAAGGAAATTCATTTATTATTGTTGAGGAAAAACCTGTCATTCTCCCAACTTTGGCATTTCAAGGCCTTTACCAACCAACCAACCAACCAACCCTCCCCAATCCTTAAAGTCTAATGCTTAAACACGCTTAACAATCTTAAGTCTGTGACAAGTCAAGAATATTTCCTTGGTTGGATTGTTTATGAAATCATGTGAGAGGGACGGGGAGAGTTATACTTAAAGTCCTTAGAAATTCTCCGGGTGATTTTAGAGAGAACTGTCTAAGCAAGGGTTTTTTAACCGGGCCTCCTGTATTACTCCCGGAATTCACTAACTCACCCATTGGGATTAAGGGAAGGATTTGGAGGAGGCGAGGGTTTTTTTTAATCTATGCAAATTATCCCCTACAATAAAAAAAAATCCCAATAACTATTTAACTATATAACAAGGAGGAACTGGCTAGCCTTTCTGGATGGGAAGGTGTGGGATTTGAGAATTCTTGTTCTCCGTGTTTACAAACGAATGTATATATTTTTTCACAGTGCTCTTTTTTCCCGAGTGTTATTTGTTTCAATGTAAAGGAATACAGTCAACAAGGATTTAATTTCAGGAGTTATTACAAAAGTATTAGATATTATTATTATGATGACGGCTCTCGAGATGTAAATGAGAGTTTAGGAGGGAGACGAGAGTCATAGTCACTGAAATACGCCTTTGAGAGAGATTCCGAAACATAACACGTCTTTTCACACTTGCTCTTGATTTCCGAGACGATTGTTATGAATAATTGAGTATATAATGTTTTGCGCAAGCAACAATTAAGAACAATTTGTCTGAATGGCACATCGCTCCACACTTGTATACTCTACATAGAATATACACACTATGAGCTATTAAATGCTGAACAGATTAAAATTATTCTAAATATAGTGAATATGTGTGTGTGTGTGTATGTGTATTTGTATGTGTGCAGTGCAGGCCATAATTAAAAGCCTTTGACTCAAGGTGTTTTTATATTATAGCGTGTGTGCAGTGGTATAGAAGTAAACGAGACGGAACATAAACTCACAAGCAATGAATAATGTCCATTGTAGGTAAAATTAGACCATCGACAGATACAATTTCCTTGTAGACCGTACTCTTACAGTATGGGCCTGGCTGGCTGGAAATTCTCTATGTATACTCGTATATACTGGAATTTATAGAAAGTTGATAGTTAAATGAACCTTACCGTTACAAATTAGTCAACTCTTGCCTCACCATTCCAAGAAAGGGTTTCCCAGAGAGCGAGAAAAAAAACTCTTTTTCCCCGAACTAGATTTATTTTTGAAGTTGGTATTTCTCAAGTCTTCGTCCTCCAGTAGTACAAATAATTAGAAGGAAGTTTATTTTTCGATGTCGACGTACTATACTAAATAGAACTCAACTCGTCTTCTGCTTATTTCCTGGACTTGAAGGAAGTAAGAGATGAAGTATTGATAGCTCCTACAACACACACACACACATATACACTCGCCCAGACCATCCAGAACCATTTTTTTTACCTTAGAACTTTAAAAAGAATTATTTTCAAAGACCTCTCCTCCCTACATGTGTATAGCATTGGATAAAATTACAAGCTCAAGCTGCTAACAATTTTAGCTCACTTGATTTTGCTCGAAATATTTTAAAGGAGATTTTCCCTAGAAATTTACCTTTAAAATCTCTTGAATTTCTCAATAAGTGTCTGAATGGTTTGTAATTTAAAAAGAGGCTGGGTAGGAAAGTATGTGGACATATTTTAATATAGTTTTTGTGTGAGTAAATTTTAGCACATTTTACAATTCCCTTGATGTGGTTATTAGCTCCTTGGGTGAAATAGGCAAAAGTAAATGTAGAGGGATTTTTCCAAGTTGGGAAGGCTTTTGAGTAACGCTGTGGCCTCGTGAATGAATTTGTGAATTGTTCATTCATAGAGATACAAGTGCGGAGTTATTGAATGGTTAATAGAAATTTTCAATTCAACAGTAATCTTGGTCACTTCCCAATAACGTGCGGAAATTTCAGAGTGTGTAGCAAGAAAATAACTGCTACGTTGAAAAAAAGGAGAGGAAACGAGCGGGAAAAGGTGAAGGCTGAAATATTTGGACGTTGTACACATGATTCTATATGAATGGTGATTATATACAGGACTTGGGAAGACGCGCTTTTAAAACTGACTGCCGTCAGGGAAGGAAGTGGAATTTGCCTCCAAGTGACAAAGTCAGAGAGACTGGAGAAGAAGAAGAGGAACAACAAATTGATAAAGGAATGTGAATTGTGAGGGAAATCTTGGATGTTGGGAATTATACATCTTAAAACTCAGTATAATATTGAAAATATTTATTTGAAAGATCGGATATTCTAGACAGAATACGGCATGCTGCTCAAGGCATGGTGACATTATATTTACAAAGTGTGTAAGATTGCAGTTATGAAACAACTCCTTCAATCCTGTGTACTCTGTAGGAAATTTGTGTGCTGGAAAAATATAATATAAAAAACTTGGAAAATCTCCTCTCCAGAGATTTCTGGAGCAGTAGAGGAAAAAAAAGTTTTTACTTACCACAACGACTGTTTATGTTCAAGTGCAAGTTGTGTCGGCTGGGAAATACTTTAGTGTTGTTGAGCCCTAGAATAATATAAAAAAATAATCATAACTTGTTTTTTCCCAAATCGTTCTGAAATTCCCAGAGAGTGGATAACACTGGGATAAGGGCAAAGCGTGACGGCATTTTGGCTCCAAAAACCAGCAAGAAAATGCCGCACGTGAGTGCCGGGAGTAGTGGCAGTACGGGCTCATCCACAGACCGAATACGGTCGGATGACCCAAACGACTGCGATGAGGTCAAAGTGTTCAAGTGTGCTGAGGATGAGGGCGAATGCGATAAATTGTCGGATGATGTCATTGACGATGACAAACGAGAGCTCATCCGAGACACGGAATGTGATCAGGTGAAGTTTTATAAAGCTTTTTTACAATTCACCCCAAGTATACCCCAATGCAACCGTTGAATGGTCCATTTCAGTTTAAGATTCTCCCAAAATATTTACTCAAATTTCCCGTTAGAAATTTTCTCACTTTTTACAAGATTTTTCCAAACCTAGTTTTTTGTAGATATTTTTTCCCTTTAAATGTAGGGAAGGTTGAATGTTAATATTTCCGGGTTAAAAGCCAAGCCCAGGGAATTGTACTAAAAGAAAAATTGACCGAAATTGTCAGTACAGATTTTATATTTGTTGAGTGTGGATCCTAATGATGACACGGAGTGGTTCTAACAATAAGTGAATTCAGAGCATGTGTGCATAAGATTATCTGGCTATATAAACTGTTTAATTTGTACACACGTTAAAAAAGCGCTGGTGGTACAAAGTGCAGAACAAGGTGGAGAAGTAAATGATAATCAGACCGATTAGTTCCGCTCGTGAATTCACTCGAGGATGTTGTAAAATGAAAATGAAGTAATAATCATATCTTATTGTGAATGCTTCACTTGTTATACAATCTACTTTACAAGCTAAATTATAGAAACTGACAAAACAAGGGAAACTATAATTTCAACGTCTACTTTTACAATAAACTTTGTATATAATTCTTCCCGTAGGTGTTTCACCCTTACAAGTTCGTAGTAATTAAATTTTGTCCCTGAATTTTTAACGAGATGCCCGTAAATTTTAAGAAAATGTATACCCTTCAATTTTAAACAAAAAGTTTTGTTTCTGATTTTTTAACGAATTGCCCTTAGATTATCAACGATACTTTCCCCATACATTTCAAGTCAAAGGTTTCGCTTAGATTTTCTAATGAATGTTTCAGCGTGAACTAAAATTAGTACAAAAGCTGCCGATCTATTCATAAATTTTGTCCTTAAAATGTCATGATAAATTTAAATTTTCATAATAAATTTCCCCCTTAAAATGTCATGCAATAGTTGCTCCAAATTCCCAGAATAATTTAAATTGTGCCTTTAATTATAACCGTAACAATAAATTTTAGCCAAAATATTTTAAACACATGTTATTTCCCCGAAGCAATCAAAGTTTTAAGAATTTTGATTACACATACAGACAAATAGAAGAAAATTTGTGAGACTGTGAGGATAATTTAAGTAGAGGAAAAAGTATCACCCTTGAAGAATCCCCTTGTTATCTGACAAGTAACATATAATTTCAATGTGCTGTATTTCACTTTTCCACACACCTGTTCCTTTGTAACCCTAAACCCACAAATATCAATTTAATATGATTACCTGCATTCCTTGTTACATTTTTTTCTACATATATATATATAACCCATGTACATCCAACCTCCCCAGTAATTCAAATGATTTCCGGTATTTGACTTCCATCCCCAATAATGATAATTCCAGACCACTAGTAAAAATAATTCGTTTCTGTGGTTTCCGTGAAAAATGTAATTTTTTTTATGTCTACAATGATTTTTTGTACGGAGAGCAGGGAAGGAAAAGCCCTCCTTATCGAAGCAGTGGACATTCAAGCAGTTACTCATCGAAGAACGGGCAGTGCTTACGACCGGATCCAGCTTCGATTTTCAGTAAGATTGCGAATGATTTTCAAATAATTATCGTAATTAGAATTGATAATTACTGGCTGACAAGCAAATTATGCACGAGGATGCGTGTGCCTACGTGTGTACTCTCTGTATGTTTGTGTTTGTTAGAAAAATTGATGGTCTGCTTTGCTAGTTAGACAAACTAATCGTTGTATGAAGACAATTACCTGTTCCCAACTCCTTCACTCCCAGCTCCTCAAGTCACCCTCGTACGCATTCCTCTTTCCAATGCCTCCAAGTCCTAACGCTTCCATTCTACTATTTATCCCATGCAACTAAGTTAATCTAGCTCGCTCATCCCTTTTCCTCTCTCTCTCACTCTCTCTCTCTCTATGCAGAGCAAAATTAAATAAATAAACAATAGTTGAATTAAATGCATCAAACCATTATGTATGTATTACTACCAACAATATTATGACCCCAGTGTGGTTTTCTCATCCGTCATTATTTGCAATCCTTATAAAATTTTCAACTAATTTGTGGCTTTTCTCTCTCTCCTCTTTCCTCTTCATAATAACTAGCGATAATTATGGCTTAACTGATTATATATACTTTGTGATGGTGTGAATTTGGGAACATCCTTTTAACATGTTTTTTAAAGAATCTCTATCTAGCAAGTTATCTCTCCATGTGTAATTATTCCCTTTGCGACCATGCAAGGAAGAGAGTTAGGGCAGTGTAAATACTTTTAGACATTCAGGTGTGTTCACGGTGCAAGTATTTAGCTCAAGCAGGTTGGAATCGGTTTGTTCCTTCTTCCATTCCATACTTTGGGCCAAAGTCTTTGGCTACCCTTGTTTTTCCACATGCTTTTACACTAGGACCTGATGATGAGTAGAGAGAGGGAGGATGATGGTTTGGTTGTTGGTGGTGGAGATTAAAATTCGGGAAAAGATAGCGTCACTCCATTTTGTTCACTTGTTTACCTCTTATTGTTGTTCACTTGGTTTTCATTACCATTCTGTTTCTCCTCGTTCGTCTGCCTCCTCTCATGTTTGTTATGTTTTGAGAGTTTCGTGAAATACATTATGATGACATGTAGAATGGGGACAGGAAGAATATTTGGGTTCGATTTCTCCAGTTCTCCTTTGTGTCAGCATTTACACTGGGTACGGCACTAGCCTTTACAAGGGAGTCCTTGCTCTTGAGGGTTACTACTATTACTACGGGCCTATACAGTGTATAGGGTCTAAGCTATACTCTGCCACATGGAGAAACAAACGATGTATAACCGAGAGAGGAGGAATTGCTATACTTCCTATACGCAGTACGTGTATGTTTATACAAAGTACTTGTTCTTGTTGAAGGTGGTTGTTACGAGAGAAATGAGTGCTCAAAATGTAAACTTTTTTTCCCTGGACTAACAAAACTTTTTGATTCCTTCAACTCATCCCTGCATGTAGTCAACTCGTCAATATATATTCTTTGGTTTCTCTCTCTCTCTCTCTTTCTATGTCTCTCTCTCTCTCCATGAGGAGTAATGGAATAAAAAATACATACCTAATACAGTCCCTACGCCCCTTTTTTCCTATAAAAACCTAGTAGGTATTCATGACTGTGCTAGTTTTATGTGTTAAGAAAAATGTATTCCTGGATATAGAATATATAGGGTTAGGCTATATGAGTGGAGGGTTATATAGGCAATAACAAGTTGAAGGATGGGGTGTATTTGTATACTTGGTTACTTATATTGTGTAGTAGTATAATATAGTTGGAATTTTCAAGGGTTTTTAAACTCTAAAAGGGCTCACACAGTTCATTCTAGGCTACACTGGAAACTGACTTAGGGCTGGGCTAAGTCAGGTTGTAAATTTACGCTTGGAGACAAGGTACATCCATAGAAAGGTGTGAAAGGGCAAGGACTAGGGACTTGATACAAGCCTTAAGTGTTGTGTGTACATTCATGTGGATTTACATTCCTTACTTGAATTTTTATTGTCAGTGGGCTTCTTTCCCGGAGAACTCTGTTTCGTGGGGGTATGTAACGCAGACACCTTACTGTCTCTTGGCGTAGTTTAAATGAGCAAATGTACTTGTTCCTGGACATCCTGGATTTCTTGATTTGTTTCTCTAATACACTATGAAAGTCTTACGTGTATGTTCTGTAGGGACAAGAATAGGTTGTGAAGCATAACCGGGTTTAGCCATGCTCATCACCAATGGATCCTTTTAAGGGACTATTCCAATGGAATAAAGGCTGTGCATTAGTATATTCGGATATGGTTCAAATGTTACTACAGTTTAGGTTCATGTTTATTCAAATTCTTCCTCTCTCTAAATCTCCAGAGTTAAAAAATGAGCAGTTGTAGCAACGTTAAAATTTCCATTACTTTGTAACTCCAAATGTACTTGCATATAGAGTTAATACATTGTATAAATTTTCCCTACACGTTTCCATCTACAAGGAGCAAAGCAAGGAATTGTTTTTTTGCCACGAAAGGTTTTCCTTCCCAGCCTGTACAATGTAGCCAGTGAGGTTAATACTAGACAAATTGAATTTAAAATGTAAAGGCTATATCGGAGAATCTTGGATGAGTGCGTTGTGATGGAGTTAAAGAAAGGTAGAGTTGTAGTGGAAGTGTTTTTATGTGGAAATTTTTCCCTTAGTGTATATAATGTTACTAGAAAGTCGAATCCTTGATTTATTCATGATGATTAAACTTTAAGGCTAACTTTGCTATTCTACTGTTGAGGGGGGAGAGGGGAAGAGTGAGAGAATATTTCCGAGATTTATTTCTCTTGTACAGCTATAATAGAAGTTCGGAGAAGGGGATTTTTTTCCAGGGATGATTTTTTCTTGAGGGGAATAAGAAGAAGTATGTAGAGAAGATGAAAAGAGAGGAATGAAAAAACAAGTGCCATTATAACAAAGTGGATGGTTTTCAAGAGTTTTATTACAATTACCCCATGAAGTTGTCTAAGAATGCCTAATAGTGTTCGTCATTAGTTTTATTAGACTTTTATTGTAGGTGATGTTAGAAGTGGAAAGCGCTGTTCTTTTTCTTTTGCTCCTACTCCTCCACTCTTTACTATTTTAATGACTTGTGTTGTCGTCGTGGAGGCTTTTTCCGAAAAGATGGTCAGAAAAGAGGAAGCAGTTGAAAGTTTTTACCACGGCTAATGCAACTCTGACTGACGATAATTTGGTTGTTGAAGTTTCTTCTCTTCTCTCTCTCTCTCCCTTAAACACTTCTGGTTATCATCAAATCTATTTTTCACAGCTATGCTGCTACGAAAAAAAAGAACTTTTTTCCCCTTCTACAACTTCCACCTTAGAAAATATGAGGGATAGTGCTTCAGAAAAAAAACCTGTCTGGAAATATAAGTTTGAAAGGAAATATAAAAATCATAATTTTTTTAAAGGTTCTCTATCTATACTTATTGTAAATATATTTTGGTAAATTAAGTTTATATCAACAAAAAAGGCGTGCGTTTAGGGAAAAAATTGCTGGTGTGTTAATTAGTTAAAACTTAATGTATTAAAGGGTTCAAGTATATAATGAAAAAAGTTAAATTTTTCCTTATTATATTGCCTCATATAATGTGTACATAATTGATGGATGTGCAGCAAAGCATTTTTATAGGACTGTTGGAGTTTTTTTGATGGCGGTGGGAGATAGGGAAGACCATTAAAGAATTACAATCCATTATTCGTATGCAACGTGCGAACAAAACTATTGAAATGCTATTGTTGGATGTCTACGTAAAATTATACTGATTAGCAACTTGTGTATTTACTATTATTGCGCTCTTATTAACATTACTATTATTATTATGATTATGAACATGAAGGCACACCATTCTTCCCTACTTTACGTTTTTTCCAATACTTTACAATATTGCATATTAAAATAAACCAGTCCCATTCGCATATCAAATGCCGCCTTTATCCTCTCCTACGATTCATCCGTCTCTTCTTATAAGCCATGCATATATGATAGAAGGAAAACAATTGTTTTTATCACTCTACTCGTAACACTGCCAAGACAGACTGGAATAAGAAATTAAACTTGATTCTCTCTGTCTTTTTAAGCATGTCCTGCATACTAGAAGTAACGTAGGTATGTAAATATGTGCAAGTTAAATGTATCTTTAGAACGGTGGGCTCAAGCTTAATGCAGATGCACACGTAATGTAAAGCATACAATTTAGTGTTGGTAGGGTTGTAGTATTATGTGTATAGCTCGAGCGTTTATATTAGAATGATTGAAGCGTAGTTAGACATGGGAAGGATATAAGGCTGAGAGAGCATTTGTAGTTAGTCATTTCTGACGTTGTTAGTAGTGTTACTACCTTCTTACGTAGGACAAATCCTTCCAGTGGGATAAATACATGGGCACTGGCACTGGTTTAGAAAACCTTAAATCTTACTTATATGTTACTCTTGGATAAATAAATGTATGGAAGAAGTGGAAGGTTGAGAGGTATAGGGAATACGTGTGTGTTGACAAAAGGACAAGCCAGTAATAAGCTAAGACTATGTTTAGGGACAGGAGGGAAAAAAATCCCTTGTTTTGTTACTTGTACTGGGCAGTTTTTGACTATCTCTTGTTTCAACTCTCGACTTTTTTTCTTCTTCTTTCGTCCTGGCCTGGCTTATACTCCTGGGCCTGAGAGTTTAGCTCTGCAACATTGATGTTTTCTGCAGTGACCCCAACTGTTGGACCTATCGGGGCTAAAGATCAGAATTCAGAACAACATTCCAGCCACATCAAGACATTAGTTTGGAATTCACACGTTACAAAGATATATAGGGATGTTCTATGGAAACTGAGGGGATAGGAGGATTCATTGTAGAAACCACATACATAGAGTGAAAATATTGCAGATGCTGCACAGAACACACACACACACATACAAAACAGTGACTGGGATCTTTGCGGGTATTATAATCTGTTGACTCTGTGAGTGAGAGAGAGAGAGAGAGAGATAGGTTGTTGTATTTAATGTGAAAAGAAATCTGGGGGTGCTAAATACGTAGAGAGGAACTCTCAAGAGTGACTTGCTTGTGAGGAGAAGGGAAGTACAATATTTTGAAACGTGAGCAATCTTGAACAGCTCGTGCATATTAGAAGACATGTATACGAGTCCATAATAGACACGATAAGTTACGATGACTCTGACTGCTGACGATGCGATGAGCCGTTCTGAGTACTACAGAGGAAGGATGAGAGAGAGAGAGAGAGCGAAAAAACCAAAAGAAAGAAGTGTCCCGGCAGGAAAGAAGTTAGTGGTTTCCTTCAATACTATACATGTTTTGAATGAGTGAGTTAAAGGCTGAGATAAATAGATAGAGAAAGAGGAGAGAGAGCGTTACCGGTAGTGGAATTTTTGCCGAGGCGAATTTTCCTCCTGGTCGTAAGTCAGCAAAGTTACAAGACATTTATTTCATCCGGGCTATTTTCGGGTTTTCACTCTGGTGCGACGGACCATTTCGTCCTCCTTGTTTCTTAATGAAAGGATATAAAGCGGTACTTCAACGCTTGCTCCTATTTCCTTCCAATCTCTTGTCTCTCTCTCTGTCTTTATCCTTTGCCTTTGAGTAGTCTAATTCCTAGATTTGATTCCCTTCCCCACCTTATCGTTTTCAAAGTATTCGCTTTTTTTCTCTCTCTCTCTCTCTGCGGAAAATAGGAAAAAGTTGACGAGAAAATATTTTCTTATGGCTTTCTTTTGTTTATTTTCATTTCAAGTACTTATTTGTCTTCCAATGCTTAAATAGTGGAAGCTTTTGAAATTCGTGGAATTTTGTGAGCAATTGCTAATCGTAGTGGAGGAATTTAGATGGCTAAAAATGTTTTTAATTTTACAAGGGATTGCGACTGACGATCTAATTTTTGAGATTTTTGGATATTTTTCTGTTTTTCCAAATGTATGTACTTTACTAAGAGGAATACTTTAGGAAGAAACACCTTGAGCTAATTTATCGCTTATAGATTCAATAGCATTGAGGAGGAATCGTTTTATTTTTGAAGAGATCATTTGGCACTGCAATGAGAACTACTAAGTTTTTTCTATATCCTCCTTGTGAATCATTGCTAGTGTTACAGCAGGGAATATCAGATATGAAATGACTTCCCTCGCATGACACTTTACTCGCATGGTTTTTCCCTTGGAAATTATTGCGATGTGGTTCAACTCCGCATTTTTTTCTCTATGTCTCTACTTTTTATTCATCCTCGTCAAATAAAACGCAAGTGAACTTTTTCTGTTAGTCTTGATGTAGGTCGTGCGGTGGTTTCTTTCCTATGAATAAGAATACGTTAGTGGATGTTTATAGAAACACTAATGTAGAATTAAGTGATAAATCTCATGTTGTGTGAGGGATTTTTCTCTCATTCCTTCGAACTCAAGTCATCAGAATTCTTTGGATTTGTTTTCCTTTCCTCGTTTCCTTCTATTATTATTTTAAAAAATTATTTTGTCACATCGAATGCACTTGGAGAAATCTCCAGTTTTCATCATTCAACTTACACACGAACCAAATTTAAATTCAGCTAATTCTTCAGTATAGATAGTGAAAGTTTCTTGTTTCCCTTCTATTTTCGATAATACTAAAACGGTATGGGTCCAACCGGTAAAAAATTAATAGAATTGCTTTCCTAACTAAGAATTTGTGAAAAAAAATGAATGCCATTTTTCAGTTTTCAAGCATCCTTTTTTCCTGCGCTAATGGTTTCCATGTATTTACACCTCACCAGAATCACTCAGCATGGTTGAAGTTTCGTTTAAAAAACACAGGGATAGGATTGCATGTTCAAACATCATCACTCTGGTTGTTGTTGTAAACTTGTGTAACTTCCCGTTTTCTGTTTCTTCAGTTCAATCAACGTTGATGTCCCTTCTGAAGGATTTCTTTCCTTCGTTTACAGCTTTTGTGTTATATTGACATAAATGATTCCGGATTTTTTTATATGACCTCAGCTCCAGGTGTTAAATTTATTGATTTGCATTGAAGTAAAAATTCTAATAGTGGAGAAGGTTTTAAAATCAGAGTTCCTCTTCTACACGTAACTTTTATGCAATAAATTCTTTGCGGAGGTTAATGATAGGTGGAGAAGTGATGAGATTTTTGTAGGGGAATTTAGCAGAGAAGATAGTTTGAGATGGGACTCATTAATTACCCGTTCCTCAGTTCTCCTTGTGAGGAGTATAACAAAGGACAAAGAGAAGCGATCTTAGCGCAGTATGTGACTTTTCCCTGTAAAAATGAATGATGGATTTATCGGTCGGTGAAGATAAGGGAGAACCTCTTTGTAAATTGATAAGCTAAATGTTTTTTGAGCTTTTCATGATAAAAATGCTATCCCTCTTTTGGTTCTTCTTCTTTTTGGGCTGAGTAAGGGGAAAAAATGAAACTAAGGAATTGTACGTTGATAGTGACATGCTAAATTTCTTTTCATTTGCACCTGTTCTGGTTTAGGCCTCTTTTACATATAAATATGTATAGCTATGTTTCTGCATTTGGTTTTTAAGATAGGACTTGAAAAGGTAAAGAGTAATCTGGATGGTGTTTTGTAACAGTCTTGTTAAAAGTATTTATCCTAGGGAGTAAATATATGTAGATGCGAGGAGAATTGAAGAGAGATGTGAAGTTGAAGGTAGGGAAGATGTAATAAAAGAGTTAAACGATACTCTGTACTTTGAACTGCAGTCACATGTGAGGATATGGACGATTGCCTTGTAGCTTGTATGTGGTATTGTGATGATGGGCTGTGTATGTGTGTGTGTACATGTGTAGAAGGGCTGGTGATATGGGAAGGTTGCTGTTAGTAATGTGATTGTATTTTCGCTCGTTAAATCCGGCGTAGGTTGTTGATTTCGGTTTGCGAGAGAAACAAGCTGGGGAATCCAAGTTGTCAAGTGAATAGGTGACTTATTGAATGTTTTAAATAAGGCATCTTTTCCTATCCAAACAGAAATTTGTAGAGGTTTGACTCTTGTTAGTTAATTTTTTCCAAACGGCATGTCAAGTATCTGCCCTTGGTTACATATACGACTTTACTATTATCTCTCTCTGTCTCTCACTCTCTGTGGCTGGTAAACCAAGACTCTTGGAATCGTCTGCTCTACATACGTACATATGTGTATGGGGGATCCTTTACTACAGTGTAGAAACATATGTACTCGTAATTTTCTCTTGTAACTGTTCTGTGTGCTCTATTCTCCAAGACTTCTCTTTCATCTGTCTCTTTCTGTCTCTCTATCTCTCGCAACTATATGCTCAGCGTGAGCGTGTCCAATATTTTATGCAAAATACTACCTACATATACAGAAAAGACGTACATCTTTTGAATGCCGGCTCATCTGTGGTTTCCATTCATGATCTAATTGATGAAGCGCATGTAGATATACGTGAAGCTCCTCTATAAAAGCTAAAGAGCTTTTAATACAGATGAATTTTCTCAAAGGGACTATTCACTTGTAATGTTCTTGTCGTTTGAATTTCTCACAAGCAAATGGGAATGCCTTGAGTTTGACTTTTTTCTAAATCATGGTTTTACCATGTGTAAAATTATTAACACGGTATAGAGTATGGGATATGAGAGGATGAGGACAAAATGTATGGATAGCTCCAGAAGTTTGAAAAAGCGGTGCTCTCGACACCAGGCTAAGATGTAGGTATTACTCTGTCTAAACTCAATGAGCTCCTGCACTTCTCAATGAAACTGCAAACATTAAACATTTTGAACCCCAATTTTAGCACTAGAAGTTCCTTATGTAAGGGATTTTTTTTAGTTGTAGCTGCTGCATATGGAAGCTTCCTATTCGGATATATTGCGAACTGGATTTGATGTATGGGAAAACCTTGTAAATTCATGTAGGGCAATAATTTGTGAGGAGATTAAGTTATTCACGGACGGAGGAAGAGAAGGTTCTGTATAAAGTTGTATATGAGACGAAGTTGAATGTGAATTGTGCGTGCATTTTGCTGGAAAGTTAGGTAAATTAACTGGTGTATTTTATTTCCCTTGGTCTCTCTCTCTTTCTCTCTCTCTCTCTTGTCATGTTGATATTTAATTAGTACGCGAAAATTCCAAGGAAATTTGCTTCTGTATAATAACAAGGAGCTTGATTGTTGGTGCCGACGACGAAGGAACTAAAAATATATGGTTAATTGGTATATTGGCATAGGGAATTTTTAGTGTGGGGATTATTATTATATAGGTAAAATTTGTCAAAAGACGGTTGGAGGTTGCTCAAAGCTTTTTTAATATTTCCGTTTGAAAAATTACCACACTTCATTTACTGGGTTTTACCCTTCAGCTTGGATTTCTATGTAAGAGGAATGTTTCCTCAAATACCATCACGAGAGTTCATAGTACTTGCAACTGCTTTGCTGCTGCTGCTGCTTTGCTTCTCTCCAATTAACTTATTAGTAATTACTCTGTTTTATATTTACTCACTTTCTGACACCATAGCAATGTACTAGCTACGCTTGTACATATTAATGTAGACAACAGAAATAATTATTTCGTTGATATGGAACTTCCAGTTAATTACACAATGCATGCATTTCTATTACTACTGTACTATGTGGCTAGTAATTTCCAAGCGAAGGCTTTCTTTCAAGTCAAAGCAAAGCTACATTTAGCTTCCTTGCGTATGCCAATGCTATACTTCAGATGCATGATTAGCTAGAAAAATAGTATTCCCTCAATCCCTCATGACTTTTTCAAAACTTGATAGGTTTTACAAAGGACTTTATTTAAAGGATAATTGGAATGTGTATGAAATCCCTGTAAAGCCTAGTATTAATGGCTTATTGAATGTTAGTGTGTGTGTGTGTGCTTGTAGAGTTCCGGGTACAAATTATTAGGCAGTGATAATAATTTCTGAAACAAATGAAAAAGACAGACGCGAGTGGAGAGAAGAGCTAGATAAAAGGGAAATGAAATTGCTTAATTGGTCAAAACATGTTATAATTCAATGGCATCAAAGGCCTAGCCTGAGATTCCAATTGTTTCCGATGCAGTTTAACTTTTCTGAGGCCCATTAGAGCAGTTTAACTTGGTCATAATAAGTAGCTTGTGTATGTTTGTACATGGCTTCTATTTTACATATGAACTGGTGTAGCTCATAGCTAGAGCATTAGATGAGAGTATGTTATATCGGAGCTATTATTGTTATTATTACACTACTGCCGGTATGTGTGTGCATGACAAGGAGTGAAAACAAGGTAAGCCTGACTCACGTGAGCACGTCTGAAACATTGGTATGTACACCCTTAACGAGTGTCTCTCTCTCTCACTCACTCACTCACTCTATTCTGTTATGATAACGAATTACTCGTTAGCCACATATGTATGCATGCGTGCCAGGATGGGGTAGTCTGCTAGTTTACTTTCATGTAAATTGAGATTACTCTTTCGGTTGGCCATTTATCCCTTTGAAATATGATTACGATGATTACAGTTGAAGAAGAATTGTACTATGATGAGAAGCAAAAAAAGATAGAGCTTGGAATAAGGGAAGATAGGCATAGGAATTAGCAAGGATGGAGATGAGAATGTTTTTCAACTAATAATAATGAGATGATACGAATTCAAATGGGAAAATTGAATGAGCATGGTCAAAGAAACAAAAGAGATGAATAAACGAATCGAACTTTTTTTTTCACTCGAGCTTCTCTCTCTCTCTCTCTCTCTCTCTCTCTCTCTCTCTCTCTTTCGCTCTTGTACTATTTGTCATTAAGTATCTTGAGTGAGAGAGATTACCTTTCTTTATTATACATACATTACTCTGTCCTTATACAGTTTGGAAGGATGATTACCCAGGATTTTCGATTACTGTCTTTCTCTCTTGAGTAAATTTCCTTTCATCTCTGCACTTTTTCCTGCTACACTTCGTATCTGTACCCTCCTATAAACGACGTAGTGTTAGAATTGAGAATTTGTATAATATCAAAGAAACGAGAGGCTAAAGTGGTTGTTTAGGTAAGAGGGAAATAACTGGAAGATTTAACAGAAAGGTTTGATATAAACTACAAAAGCAAGGGAAGGAAGAATTGATGTAAAATTATTTATGTAATATGAGCTGATTCAAAAGCAATAAAAATCTACGTGTAATAATGATTGTGGATGGGTATGTGTGTGTGTGAGAGTGAGTGAGTGAGTGAGTGTGGAGGAAAAATTAGTTAAGAGTAGTATCACAAGGTTGTCCTCTCCCGCATTATATGCACATGCATTCTTCTCCTCACCTTCTTCCAATGTACATAGAGAGTATTGTGTGTTTTAGTAGTAGACGAAACGCTTGGCAAACTAAACTCCTCGTTATGTCTTCCTTGTTGAGAGTTAATTTTTCCTTTAAGTTGTACTCCTATAACTATAGCGTGAAGAAGTTTTAATTCTCTCCTACACTGCAAACATGCATAGAGAGAACTACCCCGTTTAGCATGGTGTGAGCGTGAGCGGGAGCAGACATCTACATATTTGTTTGTTCCAGCAATATGAGTTGTATATAAGATTTCTTTCTTGACTCTATAGCCAAGGATGAAGTTCCTTCACTTTTAAATCAGACGAAGTGAGTCCCTATATGATATCCAGAGATAGTCTGTAGTGTTAGAAGCTAGTCTCTTGCATTTATATGTCTATAATATATACTGGAGCAAGATCTGAGAGCATGTGTTTTTTAAGGACGTTCGTAACTGACGTTGGTTGTTGGGATGATGGAAAGACAGTGTGTACATACAGAGCTATACAGCTGTAGACATTTCTAATAAGTATGTATGAATAAGTAGATAACTATGCGATGAATAAGATGGGATGGGGAGGATCATTTTCGTACGTGCATTGAGTACTTAGCTGAAGGGGGAAAAAAGTTTTAAGGTTTTTCTCCAGCAAGAGCAGAGAGTCAGGGAGTGAGTATAAGTAAGCAAGTCTTTGGAGAGTAGTAGTAATAATAATAATAAGTTGTAAGATTCTACTAGTAGTGGCTGCTTGCTGCTGTGTTGTGTGGATTGCTTTTATTCAAACCTTGCTTTCTGGTTCTTATTGCCTTTTCTGTGTACGATCTGCTGGCCCTTGTTGTTGCTATCTCTCTCTCTCTCTCCCTCTCTCTGGCTGGATCCACTAAATGGTTAAATGGTAATCATTATCATGGCTCATAGTTTTTTTTACTATGGTGAGGATAGTAGTGGTAGTAGTAGTCAAATATATGCGTATATAATCCAGACACACATTATTGCATTGGCAGTAGTAGTACGGTGTAAGTGTGCGTATCTACCCCACCTCCTTTCAGACTTTTAAAGAGCATCGTATAGGTTGTTGTAAAGAAGCAGAACTGTCTGTAATTCTCAATTGAAATGCATTGTTCGGATCAATTCAAATCTCTCTCTCTCTACAGTTCATCTCTTCTCCGCAAGTATATTTTTTTAAAGGAGTAGTTTTTTTAGTTGCTCATATCATGCATTAAATATCACATTATGTGAGTGACCACATACTCAGTTTAACTGTATACAAATCTGATGTAACTACGTTGGTAGGAGAAGTCTAGGCAATGTTGGTGATTAAATCCAGGCATTTAAGCTCCTCAATAAATTGTACACCGGAATTAGCATTATAGTTTTTTTTGGTGTGTGTGTGTGTTGCTTCTGCCTTACGGATGCCTCTAACCATCATTCACCCAGTCTGAGACTGAAGATGATTTCCATCGTTTTATTCAAATAAGTTTCTCAACTTGCAGGCTCTTTCCTTCCCTCATCCTCTGACTTAGCTCATCTTTCTGAACGGCTCTCGTGGCTGACAGTAGCAATTTTTAATACCTTCTGCACACTCGCTAATAGTTTTAAATTAAAATTTGTTTCGAAATCAGCTTAGACTCAGACAATTGTTTTGTTTGTTTTTTTCTTGGTAAAACACAAGTGTTGTTTGGGGCTCACTCTGTATGTAATTTTGGAGGCCTTTAGTATTTAATGCGTAGCCTTACTATAAGTGTAGGCGTGGAGAAGCTATATGTGATGTCATAGGAATAGCAGGTTTTTATGAAACTATTGGACGTATATCTACTTATAATAAATGTTATATAGTTTCCTCAAACTTAGCCATGTATATATGTATATGCAATAATGAGAGAGAGAGCAAAAAAGGACCATGAGTGCTTCCCCGTCTAGAGATACTCGTTCGTAGTTACAGTAGTTGAAGGGAGAATGGTCATCTGTGGAGAGAATTAAGGCCGTAAAAATGGAAGTTTTTGTTTGTTTGAAGAGCAGGCAGAGAGAGATGAAGAATTTGGAACGTTAGTTTTGTAGCATGTAATTGGGTTTAAAACGCACCCTTTTCGTTGAGTTTACGTGAAATAAAAAAAAACAATATGAGGATTGAGCTTGGAACAATGCGTGTTATGTAGGTAGGACATAGGTAGTATAGGAAGAATATTGATGATTTTTATATGTTAAAAAATTTGAAAATTGACAGGTTGAATTTATAGTGATGTTTGAAGAAGATTCAAATGTATTTTGACAATATAAGTTGCTTGCTTGCTGTCCTTGAATATTTGCCTAAATTGTTTCAAAAGATCATTTGACTATGTAATGAGATTGGTATTTGCAAAAATGTTCAAACTTGTAAGTCTTGATTTCTATCAGTTATACGCGTCACCTAATAGTCTGGTTCTCTGTCTCCCTCCTTCTCTGTCTCTCTCTTTCTCTGTATTCAGATTAGAACAATTACGGAAGGAGTCACCAGAACGATTAAACACAACTCTAAAGAAATTTTTCCTATATACTTTTCTGCTTACTTATTTCATTTGAAACTATATGGGATGGAGGACAATTCTACTACAACTACTACTACTACAACAACATACTATGTCCTTTAAAGTCATACTTGAAAAAGTTTTACAAGCTATGTGCAAGCAGAATGTAGCAGTTAATGAAACTTAAGGATAGAATTTATTACAAGTCTCTGTGTCTTTCGACATAACCAATTATCGTTCCGTTGTTACCGTTCGGCAAGGGTTATCTATATAGTGGTAGTATATGATGTTTTTTCTTGTATGTAAATAGTATATGAGTGTGTATCCTCCCATGCTAGAAACTCCATGCATTTATTAATGTGTATGTGTAAAATGTACATATGGGATTTTTATATGGCGAAACAAGAAATCAATGTGCTACTGTTGTAAGCTAAAGATGAAGGGGTATAATATGTATACGCGGATGATATGTTGTAGCCAGAAATAATTGTCAGAGTCACATCTCTCTGAAACTTATGCCACAACTTTTTTTTAGAGTGCATGACCTCCCTTTGTGTGTTATTATTGTAGTAGTTTTCAATAGCCGACTATAAAAAGGAGCAAATGTATACTGAGAGAAAATTGCGTGAGCAAATAAATAATTGTGGCAAGGATGTATAAATGCGGGATTTTTCTTTATCTATCTGCATATCTTTTTTATGCAAATTCCTGTCATCATAAAATCTTTGACAATTTTTAGTTTATGGTGTGATTATGAAAAAAACGGTTTTTCTGTTTCCACAATGTTACATGCTAGTAGTAGACAGGTAAAAATATATTTACAGTAAATGTCATGTGAGTTACTTCTTTCTTGTTCTTCTCAATCAATGGGAGGAATAGTGATTAAATAGTTTTAAATGCATTCGCATTCGTTGGCGTTATGGTAAATTGGAGCTGAATATAACAATGTCCTTTTTCTATTTTAGCTATTTTTATTTTCGACCAATTCTTATCCTGCTGTGTACCAAAATAGACTCCAAGTATTTTAATGTCTTCCATTACTGCGGAGAAAGTACATGTTATTTTTTTCCAGTATTAGGTATATGCCGTTTTAATAAAGGGATCGAGATTTGTTTCCTCATTTTTTCATTTGCTCTTTTAAGAAGAATTTCATGTCCTTTGATGAATACGATACTGGCAATTAGGTCCGCCTGTTTTGTATCCCTTAAAACTTTAACCATATCAGTACTTTAAATATACAGGAGGTCCATATCTATATATTTCGTTAAGATACTTTTTTTGGCCATTTTAATAGACTGTACTTTCGAGTTTTTGTACATTTTTTATGTACAAATTCCTGTCATCATTAAACCGTTGACAATTTTTAAGTTTATGTGATTATGAAAAAACGACTTTTCTATTTCCCCAATGTGACATGTTACTAATGGACAGGTAAAAATATATTTACTGTAAATGTCATGTGAGTTATTTGAGTCTTGTCCTACTCAATCAATAGGACGTGTATGATTAAATACACATGAGTACATTCGTTGGGACTATGGTATTTTGGAGCTACATAACAATGTCATTTTCCTTTCTGAGTTATATTTAGTATGAAAAGTTGGAGTGTAGCTGTACCTACAAGAAAGTCACGTAAGTGGTGGTGAATGTAGACAGGCATTTGTGGGTTCATAGGAAAATAGTGAATATGAAAAGCTTATGAAAGGGAATGTATTTATGAACCTGTTGAAAAATAAAAGGCTATGACGTCTCCCTCAGATAGAATCAGAGGGGTAACAAATCCTTGGAAATATTTCAAAGCCATTACCCCATAACATTATAGAGGATTATGATTCAAGGGTCCGAAGTGTAGGGTCAGTTTTATATGTACTACATTTTTGTACATAAGGAAGCCTATGTATCTATGTGTGTATTCTACCAACCACGTAATTAGCCATGGTTTGTCGCAAATCCAAACATTGGCATTGTATCTATTTCTTTTTTGAAAGTAAATATTATCCATGAATTTACAAAAAAAACGGGTAATAATTTTCGAAAGAATTTCGGGATGAAGTGTAAAATACTATAGTGGAAATATTTCCACAACAACGGAAGGGAAAAAAGTAGTATAATTTAATGATTAGTATAGTGAATGAAGGCTCTGGTATAATAATGCTATTGTATATAGTACTAGTGTGTTAATGAATTGGGGTAGGGAATTCAAGAGGAAAGACTTGACTTGATATTGAAAGTAAGATTTGGAGGTTCAACTTCATAACAAGAATCCAGTTACCGGGAGGAAAATGATGAGGTGGGAAGTTAAAACGACAAATAAAGTGTGTATAATGGCAAGATAAAAAGGAGCAACATATTTTTATGAGTATAGTCTGCTTATTATGAATGTGCGGGAGAGAGTGAGAGAGAGAGAGAACAAGAGAGGGGCCGGGGATTCAAATTCTTGAGCAACTTACACACTTGGACTCACTACCCTTTAAATATGTATATAAGATCGTATTATCGAAAGTTTTGATTCCTTTACAGACTGCAGCGGAATCTTAGTTTTTTTCTCAAGTGCATCCAGGTTCCATGAGTATGAGAGTGAAAAGAGCTGTGCTGGTCTGGGAAAGCCTTGGCATATATATTTGGTTATAAAAGATATTGGATGGTTGGAGAGAGATGAAGAACATGTTGGATATTTTCTTGTGTTTGCTGTGGGTATGTTTTTGGTCGTGTTGTTAGCACGAAAAGAACGGGAAGGTTGGATGGAGAAGAGGCTGAGGACCATATGTGTTTAAAGTATACATAGAATCATAGCTATGGACAATCTATCTGTGTAGGTATAGGGCTCCATGCCAACACTACTGCTCTCAAGCATTACATTTTGACTGTGGTTGAACGTGAGTTGGTATTAAACTACTGTAGTGTGTAAAGTTGTGCCTGCATTTAACAGGTCTGAAGTATGGTTAGCTTTTGGATGGCTGGTTTGTTCAATTCAGTACACTTGATGGAAGTAACAGGGATATAGCCTTGGGTTGAAAGTTTCGGAGCGGCTGACAGGTTCCAGAACCCTTAGGGCACTTTCGCCTTGTTGTCAAATTAAAATGGAAAATAATGTTGCTCTCAGATCCATTATTAGGAGCCTGATTTACGAATCTCAACAAGGTTCTCTCTCTCTATCTACGTATACTATATATATATATATATATGAAGGAAGATACGGAGTAAGAGGGAGATCAATTCAATGGTTATAAGTGGGTAGGCTTTAAATCTAGATACTTAGGTGTATTAGTGAAGGTTGAGTCTTTTAGAGGGACTAGAGTGAGAATTACTACACAGGTAAAACTATCACATACATAGATATTTATATATACGGACAGACGCTCGAGTCCAATCTATCCGTTCACGATTCGATAACTCTCCTTTGGCTTTCTCCCATGGTCCCTTTTACTCCATACGAGAATTTCATGATGATCCTTGAATATATCCATAATTGAGAGGAAATTTCATGGAAAGCGTAAATGAAAAAAAATTATGTATAATTTTTTGGGCCGCGCCATCATCATCATCATCATCATCATCATCTTTTTCTTCATCTATCTCCAGCACTACTTACAATATATAATGTGCTTGTTTCTTAACTTTTGCCTTTTCCTCTTCTGTCTCAGCCCATGCTTTGAACCACACTTATTAATGGTACACCTTTGGAATAACTATTATATGTGTGCTATGTTGTTGGGCTTTTCAAGTCTATGTATAACTTTGAAATTGTTTTGTCTTGAATCTTGTTGCTTACTTTTTCAATCCTCATCATGCTTTATGTTCACGAATCATATTAATCAGCTATAAGTATCTGGTTTTTAATACTTGCTTGCTCATGTCTTGAGGAGAGAAGAAGGAGAGAGAGAGGAGTCTTTTAAGTATATTCTAGTTGTGCTAAACGAGTGTAAGATTGAGTGCTATTATATAAGGGAGAAAAGACTTGGGCTTTGGAGGAGGGTGATGGTTATACAGGTGTGGTTCGGCTGTTTAGTGGTATATGTCAATAATTGTGATGGTCGAGAGCGTAATTGTGACGCGTAGGGAATCAGTTGAGTGAGTTGATGTGGATGTATGTTGATTGTATGTTGTATGCTTATGCTTATACGTGTGTATGTGTGTATGTGTGAATGTGTGAGTTTGTAGGGACGTAATTAAAAAGACAGAGACGAGCTCATTATTGACAGCTCTTCGATGTTAAAATTTCACCCTTAATTGCAGGCAAATCACTGGAAGGCGTTGCGCATCCATCACCACTCAACATGGCCAGTTACCTACCCCTACCCTACCCTTATACAAATGGATCGCCGCTGTCAATGGTAAGATTCTTTTTTTTCTTTTCTATAGTCATCCTCTTATTATCATATTATCATCCTCTTCTATACAATAAGGACTTCCCCATGTACAGAGCTCGACTTTAAAAAAAAGTCTGTGGTTACAGGGAAATTGGATGGATTCTTGACGAATCTATATAGTGATATCCTCTCTGATTTCCATGTTCTAACTACGAGTTCTTTCTACCTTGGTTTGTTACATAGTTTTATTATTATTACCTCACATCTCTCAGCTTGTTTTTAAGTTGAGAGAGAAATGCACTTTATAAGTCTTGAGTGAAGATGTTCTTCTTGCTTTTGACTCATTGGACATTTTGTCGCCTCCACATTATTGTATACTGAGATGGAACTGTGTAGTGGCGTTACTGGCTACTTTATTTAAGTGAGTGATGTTGTATATACTACAATGTATAGATTCATGTGTCATTGGATGGAGACCACTACTACGACTACATGTAATTCTGTAAAACATAAACTTCAATCGGAGGCTCATCAAATTCAACAATTCCATTAGCATTATTGTAATTCGTAGTTGGATTATTGTCACTCGGCAATAGGTTGATGATGGTTGTTCTTGTAACATGGGCACAACAAATAATGACAAGATGGGATGTATATACTTGTATCATATAAATGTATGGTTGTGTGTGGAGAGTAAAAGAGATTTGCCGGTACCCTTTGTCGCTTTACCTCTCGTTTGACTTTATTGGACGCTGCAAAATACATCTACTTAGGGTTAGACACACACATACTACTCATGTATAGCTTGGTACATGTGTACATGGAGAAAGAACAATGTTTTTATGGTTTACTTGCTTGTATGTATTACGTAAATTGAGTGGTAGCTGTAGAGATTTATCTTGATTTTTACCTATGTCAAAACGCGGCTGCAGTGGAGGATTGATTACTTTATTAACTCTTGGGACTTTATCATATGCGGATTTTTGTATGTGTAGAAAAAATTACGGGAAAATTATTTAATTATTTACAATCCATCTCTGAGAATCTTATAATTATCTATCTTATAAAATTGTAAATACCAAGAGGTTCATGCATTTTCCTTGCTGTATAAGCGCGTATACTATTGCATTGGAAGGAAATGAGTAAAAAGTAGGAAATTGACAGTAGCCAAAGGTAGGTTGAACTTCATGGACAGATAAATGTGAAGTTTTGAATTAAAACCAGGCAGTGCGTGTATGTGGGAGAAATTACAATTAATTTGCAAGGCTTTATAACTTGAAGTGGCTTTTTCATAGGAAGAAGTGATGGTCGTTGTTATTGTGGTTTGATATGAAAAAAAGAAGACTCCTCTCACGTTGTGAAATTAATTATGAGAGAGTATATGATATGTGCTTTGGTTGTGAGACCTCTGAGAAATGATTACATTGAAAGTGAAAAGGAGAAAAAGTTGCTTCGATAATGTAAATAGTAGTTTTACAGGGAAAAATTATACTCAAGTTAATGGAAATGGTAGGTTTCATGGTGCGTAAATATCTCCATGACATTAATATGGGGAGGGTAAATTGATGTGGGTAAGTGGGAGAGAAGTTGGGATTGAGATAGGGAAATAATGTTACTTGCAAAACTTGCTAAAGCTCCTTTCAACATTACTTTTTCAATCCACCATATCTACATGGCTCAAGATACTGTATAGGAATTCTGTACGCCGAGCCTCTCTATGACGACAGGACCAGGCTTTTGAGCTTATTCAAGATACATGTACATACGAAATATTTCCCCCCATGCCCACCGCGGAAGATAGCGTAGAAATCACGTATATAGCTACATAATTAGTTAGTCCACCAAGACTGACAATTTGGCTTTGACGGTAGCATTGATAATGTTCAAGTGGATTCTGACTTGGTTATATTTTTGCTATACATCCTCCATCCTCCCTCTGCTCTCCTGAGAAGACTGGCTTATGTAGTAGACTTTATCGGGTCCAGCCATTCCAAACCAGAACTCCTTCCTTTGAGAATGTGGTGTAGTCAAGTTTTGTTGAAAGAATGGTATAAAGGATGGATGATGAAGAGGAATATATATGTAATAACGGTGGGTTAAATGGAAGGTAAATTCATACGTTCAAGTTATTATTATGGGAAGGAGGGGACCAGGATGAGACTATATAGCTAACATGGTGAAAAATAAATGATGAACCTGTGAATAATAGTAAGTCTAACAATATCAAGTAGGTAACTAATATGTATTTACATATTTACTCCCTACTACTCACAGATTGTGGGATAATGAATCAGGTGTGAAAACGAGAAAGGTGTGTTATGTACAGATAGAGGCAAAAAATACAAGCGTTGCTAATTGGGAAACATGCGATTCCCATCTGACTCAATGAATAAAAAGAATCAGCCCAACCGACGTGTTGTGTGTCTGTGTGTATAAGCTGAAACAGACGGTGGTTGGTGATGATGGTGGTAGTAGGGAATGAACCGAGGTGTTTAAGGCCTCTCTCTCTCTACAAACATGCACATTCAATTGCTACTGCATTCATACAACTACTACTTCTTTAAGTACAATAACATTTAGCCAACTGCCATCACCCACTGTGGCCCTAGCTCTTTTCCAAATCTTTGCTAAAACTCTCCATGGTTCCTTTGCCTTGGTATAGTGTTCCATATAGAAAGTATAAGTGTGTATAGACATGCATAAGGAAAAAAATACCTTTTAAGATTACAGCTCTGAGAAAAATTCCTCTCACACATTTAATGTGTATTTACCGCTTTTCAAACCTAACACACTCAACGTGTGATAACTAAATATATAGCTAACTACTTTAGACACAATCATTATTGTTCATGGAAGACTTTACCTCATTGAGCTACATATTTTTTTATTTATACTAACCACTCCTATGTATATATGCAGGTACAATAGAAAGAATGAAGGTTAACATTTTTTGGAAAATTCAAGTAATTCTTTTAACTCATCAGGGTACCTTTGGTATTAGAGGTGTCTTGTTCGTCTTTCCGTATTTTTTTTCTCCTTCACTGACTCTCACACTATCTTTGGCGAGGATCTTTTGTGATTTGTAAGTGTTGTTATTTCTTGTTGACTCTTGTCGACAAAGGTAAATTTCAACGGTGAGTAATGAAAACATGCTAAAATGTCATGAATTTTTGCAGTTGACGTGATTGCATCGGGAAATGCTCACAGAGCTCTATTTCTCTTTCGAATTCTCCCCCGACACAGTATTGTCTCTATCTTTTATTTGTATCTTCTCTTCCTTTACGCTTAAATACCTTGCATTTTGTTCTCCTTCCTTAAAGGATATATGTATAGTTTTGCGAGGCTATTTTGTTATAAAATAATTATTCTTGCTGAAATTATATGTGGATGTTTGTTCTTGCGAGGCTGTGTTTTTTTTAATGGAGGACTTTTGTAGAGAAAAGTTAGGCCATATGAACGTACCTGTGTAGTAAATTCATATGGAGGTACTTATACATCCGTGAGTGTGACAGTATTATTGGTCTCAATATGGATGAAATGACGCTAGAGTTGAAATTCTTATAAGGAAGGAACCTATCTGTTACAGGATGCATCTGGATGGAGAGGCGATGTTAGTTAAGGAAACTTGTTGTTTTTATATTGTAGTGTTTTAGTGTGGTTGTCATCAGGTTGGTTTCTTTTTCTCTCTCCTGGCTTGAACTTTCGACTGCGTGGCGACAAAAAATGCGTTGGATATTTTCTACTATTCAATGCTTCTTTCATCCCTATAAGTTTACCTTTTCTATAGATTACATTTTCTTCCACTACTGGAACTTATATACTGGTCTCCATACTTTTATGACAGTAATGATGTTTTCAGTTGAAAGAAAAATCCAGTGAAACTATGTGCATTTGAAGAGATAACCTTCTCATTGCAGAGGACTAGAGGAGGAGGACGACTAAAATGATATATTCGGCTACTCACGTAATGTAATACATTAAAATCCAAAGTTTAATCTGATAATATTTTAATAGGAAAATTCTGAAAACAAATGCGTTGGCAAACAGAAGTTCAAAGAATTTACCTCAGTTGTAATTATTACAAGAGCAATGTTTAGTGTATTTTGACAGTTGTTTTGGTACGATGAAAAGTTTCCATGTATGATGATGTAGGGTTCATGTCTATAAGTCAGTAGAAAATAAAATATTTGCGAAAGGCTTTAATTTAAGTCCCATTAGAAATCTATGAGTTAATATTGATTGAAATTTTAGAACTTAAGATTAAATCGAATAGAGAAACCAGTCTTGAAGTCTTTTAGATGGAAGGATGAAGCTAGGGCTGGTGTATTTGCTTTTGTTGTGGGGTGATGCACGGGTGACACACTCACTTACTTATTATGAGTGCGGTGTGTAGTAGCCAAAAGTAAAATTCTTACCTTGAGAATTTAGTATAGAAAATGGTAGTGGACTTTAAAAAAAATCTGTTTGAATAAATATATAAGCCGCCATAATGTAATACTTGTAGTTTAGTAAAACCCAAGAACGAAGTTAAGAGTCAAGAGGAGAATGCATGGGACATAGATTTCCTAATGTAAACTCCTCGTTGACTCATTCAAGCTCCCACATGTAAAGATACATGAATGTATAACGGACTACGTTTAAACTCCTTTTACATGTGACTATGAATCTGTTCATATCCATTTAGAGAATAAGTTGAATTCTACACATTCTGGGCTGGACATACTTGTATAAAACCGCACAATTCTACTTACGTGTATCTACACACAAGGGATTTTTACTCTTGAAGGTCCTCCGCTAAAACATTTTGGTATCTTCCACATATATACAACAAATGCATATAATCCTCATTACAAACTCACGTGGATTAATTCGTGTGTACCTGAGATTTTGGTTCTTTAGGCGGTTCTATCTCTTCGTGCCCATGCTAAGGAACTCAATTCAGTGTCTGACTTGTAAAAGTATGTAGCTACGTGTGTGTGTGTGTGTGTGTGTGTGTGTGTGTGGATGACTTCGTATTTGCTCTAGTCATTGTCCCAGTGGATTCCTATGTATACAAACTATGTATATAACTAAGAGTGATTGTGCTCTGTATCCTTAGCTCCCACGTATCGTATTTCCATGACAGTAAATGGATCCTGAAGTTTTAAAGAGAGAAGACTGAAGAGCGGTTATGATCTCTGCTTGTAATAACCATGTGCTTTTTATTTCGAACCGTGTGTGTGTGTGTGTTTGATTTCTGTGGCAGAGGGAATTGAAGCTCTTGTACAATTCCTTAACATAATTTCTCTCTGTAAAGTTTGTTTATGGAGCGGCGTTCAAGTTGTCTTCAAAATATCCTCCATTAAATTGGCACTTACACTACACCACATCACATGTAGCCTGAGAGAAGGTAACGATTCCTGCATAAATTGTTTAATTGACAACATTCTTCAAAAGTTCAATATCTCTTGGACTGTGCTCAAAAGTAAAAGGGGGAAAAATCAAGAGCTTGTTAATTAACCTCCACCCTTCAAATCCAATGGGAAGAAAATATGTATGTGCGGGGGTAGAAGTGCTGGACCATAGAGAAATTTAGAATTTCCTTCCAATGGCATGAACAGGTTCATTTGTTTCATCCATCCTCATATTGTTCGTTGAACACATAGATACGAGAGGTGAGGAACTTGTAGTTTCGTATATTGGAGATGAGATGCTTCAAATCCATGTATCTTTGGCCTCTTCAATGAGTGAGGAGGAGGAGGAGGGATAAAATATTTATCTTCAGCTTGATTTTTCTTACCTTATCAGTACACATCTTACAGGGTTGGACATACATAAAAAATGTATTATTTACCAAAAAATATCTATCAACTACCGTACATCTGGATTCCCCTTGAGCCACTTACCATTCAAACGCATGGGATTACATAATAATAAATAGCCCAAGCAAACAAGTATGTATGTATGTACCTTTGTAGCTGGATGCAATTAAATATGAAGCACCCATTTTAAAATGGAGGAGGAACGAACGATTGCGGAAGGTGGAAAAAATGATTCGTGAAATGCTCATTTTATCATGATATTTCCTCTCGTAGTAGTAAATTGTTTAGTTTTGAAGCTAATCAAAAAGCTCAGTGATACAACCAATAGATAGCCATAGGTTTTTCACAGAGACATTATATGTGTGAGTTTGTTAACTAGCTAACAAGTCTGTGTAGAAGTGTAGTACATATGTAGATTTTTATATGTGATGCACATACGTGTATAGGCACACGCATTTGAAAACGTACTTGTTAGGGTCTTCCTACACGTACATGAAAATCTAGTAAGCACCGCTAATGTACATATATATCTAAATGGTAGAGCGGTATATCATGTATATGGAATTATATAGTGTGGTAAAAAAAGAAGGCTTTCAAGTGCTTTTGTACTCGTGACTTACTTACATAATGTATTTAGATACTCTATTCTTTTATTCCATTCATTCACGGTAGCTATGAATTTGTTTTAATAGCGACAACACAATGTGGCGGTTTTCTCTTTTTGTTCCGCTATTCAATAAAGAAAAAATAGGCCCAAGCTTTGGCGACAGTAAACCATCCATAAAGCTTTTTTTCCTAAACACCTAAGCAACAAGGCTCATAACGAGTAATTAATTACTTTTTCACTCATGAATTCCAAATTAATAGGAACCACCACCTCCTTCCGTAATTTACCATGATCATCGAAAAGTTACGAGAGGATTTTTTTAGCTCCTCAAATAATTTCCATATTCCAAAAAATAAAGTTAATTTCAATTTATCATTGAAGCTTCACATTTTACGGGACGATGGGCAAAGTTAAAAAAAATTTTAGATTTAAAAAACTGAAATCATAGAGAAAGAAAGAGAGATGATGAGGAATGTGTGATGAATATTCCAGTAGAAAAGATTGAGGCTCTGTATGTGTATGACAATGTATATAGAAGGGCTGGAATCTCTTTAAGGTGTGAATTATAGAAGGGAGAAATGTACGTGTATATATATGTACAAACGTTGCTCTTGGAAATTAGATATTGTTTAGTTTTTTAAAGGAAAATATTTGAGTCGGTGGTGTTCCCAACAAGAGAGGATCCATGCTGGTGAGCATGTTACTGGTGATTTTTTTTTCGGGGTAAAAACGTAAGCACGCGAGGTTTTTAAGTGTGGACCTGACTATACAGTAATTACTGTCTAAGGAACAATTTGAATCCTGAGGTGTCAATCCAAGCGTATAATAGTTTTTTCGATAGTAATAAATTCTTTTCAGCGGATAATCAATGATGTGGTTATCTACAGTGTTACTTGTATATATAAATATATATGTATATCAAATCTGGATGTAGAACTTTGCTGGAGGAAGGTTTGGCGATGATACCCTGCTGGAGTTTTGGGCCTTTGTTCTGTTTACTCCATCACTCCATGCTATAGTGTATACTTATGCTCTTACATTGCTCTCATATTTAAGTATACTTTGAGGGATTTGGAGTCTATATGGATATATAAATAGTGTTAGATTTTCCCAATATAGCTCGTCAAGCTATAAAAGTACTACGTATTAAGTACAAGGGTGGGCAAATAAATGGTATTGGCAGGAGTGCTGTAAGGTATAGGATTTTCTTATGTACGTACATACGTACTTATGAACACTGAATATCTTTCTGTAACCTCATGGAGCTCTCTCCCTCTGTGAAAACTTCTCATGTATGAATAAGTGATGGCCACATTTCAAATGAACTCCAAATGTATAAAGGTATAATAGACAGGTTCACATATAGTTAACATAGAGCTATCTCGAGAGAGATAAGTATACATTAATAATGCACTTGATGATTGGCTTTTCTCTCTCTCTCTCTCTTTCTCGCGAAGAGTCAATGAAGTATAAAAATAATATCTTTTAAGTGAGGGCTCCTCCCAGTCGAACTTTATAAGGAGAAAATAAATTAAATCCTCAGATCAGTCTTAACTATTGACACTACTGACGCAGAACGCAGATGATTGGGGAGGATTTGTTAGATAAAGTCAAAGTTGTTATTTTTGTCGAAAATATAAAAAAATATTTTTGTATTTTTTCAGGGATCTCTCTCACCCAGTAAAAATGTACTAACCTTCTCCGTCCAAACGTTTAGCAATGTTAACTTGTGCATGACGACAGTTATGATTATGTATTGTATTATTGAAATAGTATTTCCAGTCGTAATTTATTTAAATTTCAGTTAAAATGATGATTATTCTTTATACTAAAATGATTGACTAACTGAGTTTTATCTCCAATCAGTTGAGATTTCCGGTGATAAAGGAGCTGCTCTGAGATCGAGATCTGGAAATCAATCTTTCCTTGAGATTAGAGTAGCTTAAGCGAATGGAAAGGTTGGCCGAGGGAGTTGTTCTTTCGACCAGCGCTGCGTATTGTTCTTGAAAATTCTTACTTGCCTCAGTAAAAATACACATCGTGGAGCTAATTTTGACGCCAGGAAAGTCGTCACAGCACTTAATAGAAAAGCATTAAAGTTTTGATTATGTGCATTACCTGATAATGTCTTTGCGAATTTTGAGGACAAATTAAATCACGAAGGGATGTACATGCATGCATTGCACACCGCAGTGTTGTATCGTCAAGATTGTACTTTAAACATTTGTTCAAGTTTAGTTTATTTGATTCATTTCAAGCTGAAAAACCAACATTGAGCAAGGTATTTTTTTCCTTGGGGATTGTATGCTTTCATGAGAGTGTGATTCCCTTCTCTTCCTAGTTATCCCATAATAATGTCCATTCCTAGCTTGTTCTGGTGCAAAGAAGAATAATATGTTTTTCTGCATTTAAAAAATTTCACATCTAGCTGTAAGATTACTTCCTCCCAGATGTTACTTTCCCTATGTAATGTATAAGTAATTTGGACGGACTACAAAGTAAATGGTAATTTTGGCAGAATATGTAACGCAATCATAGTTTCGTATAGGGAACAATTATGAGTGAAGCCATTCTCATGTATTTGTGAGAATTATTAAAAAAATTTAACGTTGAGCTTTTTTCTTTTTTTAGCTCCACTTTTTTTCTCTCTCTCTCTTTCTGTAAAGTCCAAAGAAGTATCTGGAGTAGATATACAGACAGTTACGGAGGATATTGGATTTGGGAAAAGTTGGAAAGAATGTTTTCAGAATTAAAATACATTCTGGAGCAGAAGTTGTAGTTGGAGGAGTGAGAGGATACAAGGGAGAATAACTAGGGGACTGTACACACATGATGAAATACAGAGGGGTAGAAATATATGATAGTGTGCTATTTTCCCAATGCAATGTCATATATAAACATATCGATGGTATGATTTTATGTGTATGTGAGTGTAGTTGTCCCTAAACTAGAATTCAGTATGAGGGACATGTGTAAAGTGTTCCGGAGTATTGATGTACTCGAGGAAGGAATAAACGTTTGAATTTATTTATTTTCATTCCGTCTCTCTCTCTCGCTCTCTCTCTCAGCTCTTCCTCTCACTGAGACTCAGTCAAAGGAACATATATAGGACTTGGTGGAAGAGAACCCGAATAAAATACAGTTTCTTGTGAGGAAAAGCAAGACATATAAGCAAATTGTATGTATCTCCTATGTGTGAAGGTAAAGGACAAGAGGATCTTTCATGTATATTTTTAAAAGTTTCTCAGAGATATTTTCTTATTTAAAATATATTCAGTAAACGTCCGTAAGTCAGACACACACGCGGTTCTCTTCCCTTATTCTATTGCCTATTTGCATTTCCCCCCCTGGTTTTACTAAAACCAATGACCAACTGGGAATTTACGAGTTTTTATGCTCTAGCTCTCCGCTTATGTCATCATCGTCTGGGAGCTCATGAGAGGGAGGAACAAATGAAAAGAAAATTGATAAATCCATAGCCTAACTAATTTCTTTTTGTCAATGCGTAATAATTATGACTATCAATCTTAAAAGACAATTGACAAGATTGGATCGTGTCTTGGTTGATTTTTTCTAAAGCTTATTTGAAGAAAAAATGTCAAACTTGATGATAATGAGAATTATCGAACTTGATTTAATATTACACATTTCTTAAGGATAAGTTTCTCCATCTTTTCTTACGACGACTCGACGTTTGATCTTGATCTGACTGGGGGAAATGGATGAAAAATAAGAATAATTTCTCGGAATCACTGATCAGGCGGATAAGTTTCTGGGAATTGGAGACAAGAGCGTTGAATGAAATGGGCATGACAGAGAAGGTTACATTAAAAAAATTTAGCATTCATATAGACCAATAGACCAGCGGACGAAAATACATTTGATATATAATGAGTGGATAGGGTTTTTTTTTCAAGAGTATAGTTGTTTGTAGCGAGTACATAGTTTTCTGAAGTCTTGGAGTCTGCAATAAATTGTAAATAATGGAGTTGAATGACGGAGATAGGGAGAGTTAAATATCAAATTCAAGTCAATTTTTTTTTACCTGTATTGACTCTTACCCCTGTCCTCTTGTCAGATAGAGCTCGTCTAAATTGTGTTTTATGAATTTTCCGATAGCAGGTGAGCGAGCTGCTGTAGGTACTTTACTTGTATTTTACTATTTTATAGAGAGAGAGAGAGGAAGAAATGAGAGCGATTTGTTCTTCACTACATTCCTGGTATTATTTGATTTGTGAGGGAGTTATGCATATGAGAAGGAAATGTTCCACACTAGTAGTATCCAATAATATGTCAAGTATACAGCGTCAGCCTTGATGTGTATTCCGAGGTTGGAGTAGTAGCAATGTATGTAGTAATAATGGTATGGGATGGATAGCCAATCATAGATTTTTGTTTGTGTGGTATATGTTGAAAGAGGCCGATAAGAAAAGGAGGCATTATTCGGTCCAAGTGATAAGATAAAGATAGCAGGATGAGATGAGGCTTGCTTGCTTTTCTCTCTCTCTCTCTCTCTCTCTCTCACTCACACTCACTCACTCTCTGTTTTTCTCTCTTTTTCCACTATCTTGTGAGCTGTTGGTGGAGTGGAAAAAACAAATCCTGACGACCAACTAATTCAATGATAGTGATGAGGATGACGGGAATACAATGCGTATGGATGTATTCTCCTTTTTATATATATTTATACACATAAAATATATTTCCATAATATACTCTCTGTATCCCCGGCCATGACCAATGAGACAGTGCATGCAGTCCATGTCTTTACATATAATTTTTTAACTTTAAAGAATCCTACTTACAATTAGTTATTTTGTTCATAAAATCAATAGTATAAGTAGTACTTGTGAAATACCAACAATGGTTGGAGTTCCAAAGATATTCTTCAACACCTCAGTAAACTTGCTCCTGCTCAAATACTAGAAATTACGAGCAATTATTAGGAACTTGAGACAAATGTGTCAACTTTGGCGACCTTTTAAGAAGCAAGCAACTATTTAATTTTTCTCCACCAACTTACTCGAAGCAATTTACTTGTGAATTTGTATAATTTTTTGGTAGTGCTTGGTTGTAGTAGTAGCTTGTTCAATTGGGATTTACAATCATGTTGAAAGTTCCTCGTCAATTACATAGATGCGGCTGGGCTGATGAATGCTGAAAAATTGGAATGATTAAATAGTGCTATTTTCCATTCCTTGGGGTTAATATGTCATTTGACCATTATTTAGTGCATGAAAGGGAAATCATTTGATTTATTATCTTTTCGTGTCAGAATGTCAATCTGAATTCATTCAAGACTCCGCATATGCTCAAGCCCATGTAATGTTACTCTTCACAAGTGTATGCATATGCAAATATAATTTCTGCCGGCCAGTCACTATGAAGTGGTGCTCATACTTTACTATAGTATATAGTACTCTAGGCTTAAAAAAGCAGTGTTGGTATTTTTCTATACCTATTTATATGCATTATTTCAAGTTGATAGGCACTCTTCGAGTATTAAATTATATGTGAGTTCCAATAGGTTTTTTGAAGGCTCGTTGAAATAAAATGTTGATGCTTGGAATGAAATATACATGGTTAGTTGCCTCTATGCTTTGACTTGCCGTGCTTAGCTATATTAACAAGATGGAGTATGGGTATGAATAATATGATCAATGATATTGTGGTTGTGGTGATTTGAGAGTATCTCTGGTATAAATTGGATTGGTATGATTTTCTAATTAATCCTTTAAGTTTCATGTCATATATTTTTATTAGAGATGTTTATAGGGGTAGTCAGTAGTACACATATAATTATACAAGGAGTTAAAGTGTAATTACATGAATGTATGTACAAACAAATGTAGTTATGTAATTACAAGAGGAGGAGAGACTAGAGTTTTGAGGTTGTGAGCCAAGTCAAGTAGTATATATTTTAGGAGAGAAGTGCTGATAACTAATGAATGAGCACAAAGGGAGGATGTTTGTCTGGTTTGTGTACTGCAGCTCATGTTATAGGATGTTTGTATGTATATACACCCCCCCTACTAACTATGAAGGATTCCTTGAGCAAGAGAGTCAATTGAATGGAATTGCGTAAAAAGAAGAGCGCTCCAATGCAAGTGTCTCTGTATGTATGTGTGTATGTGTGGGGCTGCTGTGTGGGAATAACAAATGATGGGAGAGTAAATTAATCAGACGTCTAATTAGAGTCCGTGTTCTCTCTTTTTACTGGCTCTGTGATTTTCTCAAGTGACGGTTTCTCTCTTACATGTTTAGTGGTTGTAGTAGTAGTAGTAGCTTCATCTAACAATAAGATTGGTTATTTCATCTATTTGGAAGATGACCCTGAATGTAGTAAAATGATGGTTGATCATTTGAGGTTATTCATTTTCTCTCCTCCTCAAGTGTGATAAAAGTATTTTATTGACGTTACTTTACTTGAGATACTCCTGGGCGTTCATACACAGATTCACACTTAGTCATTGAGCACTAGAAGAGATGAATTTATATGTGGTTAATAAGTAAATGGTAGGGTCCCCCTGAGGATGATGAGGTTGGTGAAACGGTGGCTGATGTTGTTGTTGTTGTTCTCTTCGTTGTTATACTGTTGGAGGTGATGTTATCCGTGCTACGATACGTGCGGGCTGAGAGGACTCTCTTTAAACATTTACCCGGGAGAATGTTTAAAAATACCGATAATTTGAGGTTAGATAAATAGACACACGTTTCAAGTACAGACGACGATCACGATGATGTTAGCGTCAAGTGGAGTCTCATGGAGTGTATTATTGGCAATAAAATCAAGTGTAACAACACAATATACCTATACGTGTGTATCCCCAAAAATTCTTTCAAACTTGTCTCCCGACCATAGGACATACATAGAGATGTGCTATACCACATGTGCTCAAACTGTATATGAATAACTCGTCAAGTCAGAATGACTTGAATGTACACAGAAAACTAACGAACACCCAAAAAACCTGCATTATAGAATGAAACGGAACTTCCCGTAAAACCTGTTAAAATCAACGGATGTTCGTTCGTTCCTCTTATAGCTCTCCCTTCTTTTTCTTTGAAAATACTGCATGAGATTATAAAGCCCAAGCAATATATATATAGCTCATTCCTGTGTGTACATTTAGAAAATGTAAGGACTCGTGCATAAATAGGAGGAAAGTTGAGCCAATAAGTGTTTTAATTTTTTCGGTGTTGGTGGTAACCAAGGGAGTTGCATTCAAGTATATATAGTTTCTTGGTGGTATTTAGTAAAAAAATCCCCCGAGAAAGAAAGATGTGTACGTGTTTTAAAATTCTACATTTATTTCTAATAGGAGGGGTATATACATGTTGGGATGAGGGGAGCGAAGAAGTGTCGTTTCCTTGGGATATGTTATTGGTGTATTTGAAAAAAGTGTAGATTAGGAGTGGCAAGAAGCTTGATCTGTTTCAAAGGAAATTGCCATGAAAGAAGTGAGAGAGAGAGAGAAAGGATGGTACGACAAAGTTACCATGGGACAAATGATGTCTTTGGAAATGATGATAGGACTGTGTGATTTGCATTGGCGGGACTGTGCTGACTGGTGACTAGAGTAGGAAAGTTGATATCATTTATTTGACTCTGACATATGAAATGGATAAAAAAGTCTCTCAAAGATTTGTGAGTAGTAAGCGACAATTTGCGAGAATTCCTTGACTTTCATGAGTTTTACTGTATTATTGGAAAGTGTAGGTGCGAGTTGACGGATATAATGAGTCTTGCTGTGTCGTTACTTTTAAACGTACTTTTATTTTACTTTTTTCCTTCTTATTTTTTATCTATTATATATGGCACGCATCCATTCCATCTGATAAAAAAATATGAGTCGTATTTTTAAAAAAACACGTGCGTGAAGCAGTCAGTCCGCCTCTATTCCTATCATTGTTGTTTAAATACAGGGGCAGGGACTTTTGACGCTGATGAGATTCATTCCATTGCATTGGGGTTATTAGAGTTGTATAATTTGTGTGTTAATTGTCACATCTCGTATTTTAGAATTTTGGTGGTAATATTTTTAAAAAGCGCTTTTTAAAAATATCTTGTAATGTAACTAATAATGGAAGTGATTGAAGGTTTTATTTTGGTCACATTTATCGTTAAGGTGGAGGAGGTAGGAGTTTGAAATTGTTTGATCTGGGATTATTTCTTGGATTTTTACTGAAGAGTTAAAAAGTTATGAGTTGGGTAAAATAGTTGCGGAGAATAATTTAGGTAGTTTTTTTTATCATAGAGAATAATAGAAATGTAGATGTTTTTGTTTTTGTGTGTATATTTTGTATTGAGTTAAGATTGGTACAGGAGGAATGGAGACTTGAGTGGAGGATTAATGAGAGAGAAGAGATGAGATTGACATTAAACCGTCTGGTTTGGCTCTCTTTGTTGTTGTTTTGCTCAACATTAGATTAGGTTAGCAATTTCCGTTTATTTTTACTCTTCTAATTTGATGGCATCAAGGGAAGAACAAGTGCTGATTCTATGCAGTTGAAATATACGTTAACACATGGAAAGTCTTTAGACTCAAAAGCTGTCATTTGGCAGATGTATCCACAACTTGTGAGGCTTGATTTCACAGCTCTCTCTCTCTTCCCTTTATCTACGCTCTTGGTGGGTTTTATTCGTGAATTGAAAAGCCCATTGGATGCATGGATTTGAGGAGAATTACTTTATTTTATGGGATAGATCTCTTTTTCCTACCTCAGCTAGTGTTTTGTGTGTGTATGTGTATGTTTGTGTGTGTGAAATTCCAAGGAATTATTTCTCCTATGGTGACTACTGTCTGATGTGCTTAAAAAGTAATAGGGCAATGAGATGAGATTGACTCTGCATTACTACATTCACTTTTCTGTACATGTTTAAAATTTGAGTGGGTCTTTCCAATAGAGTTTCTTCTCTCATTAAATTCAGTATTTAATGATGAACATGTGGAATTTTACGTACGTTGTGCGTTGTGCCCAAGCTTTATGTGTAGCAGTTGAGTATTGAGAGTAAATATGCTTAATTATTATACTTGTGCTGCTCAGCAGTTTTATACTGCTAAAATATGTAGAGGCATTGAGAATGTAATTGTACTCGTTTACTTCTTGATGCGTTTTTTACGTATCTTTGTATATATATATGTATTTTAGAATAAAAGGTTTTGTAAACTTACATTTTTAAGGGTGTAGCAATGCAGAGGCATGGGACAGTATTACAAGAAAATCGGGAGTTGACAAGAAAGAAGAGAAAAAGTGAGGAAGCTTCAAGCTCAGAGTTTGTAGTAGCTGTGGAAGAGACAAACAGGGAAAAACGACTCTTTGTTTCAGATTAGCTGCTTGAAGAAAGTTATGTGCTGGTTGAGTGATGCTGCTTTGGCTCATTCCTCCCTGTAGACTCATGCTATTATGCTACAAGTACTACTACTATGTGTGTGGTGCAAGTGATAATAAGCAGGGGTTTTGAAAACCCGCCTATGAATTTCCAAACTGATAACGAGGCAGGAAGTACGTCCACCGTCCAGTTAGTATCTGCTACTCCT
The DNA here is from genome assembly GCA_034693705.1 of Spatulosminthurus flaviceps. Classification (NCBI taxonomy): domain Eukaryota; kingdom Metazoa; phylum Arthropoda; class Collembola; order Symphypleona; family Sminthuridae; genus Spatulosminthurus; species Spatulosminthurus flaviceps. The sequence goes on along the minus strand of JAQFXU010000002.1, from coordinate 246,865 downwards.
GCCTCATACACACTGTTACTCATCCATTCCTATTTAGTATTCTATAGCTTAGATTATACGTACATGGTTTGTGTGCCTCTGGGTTTTCCAAAGGCAATTCCACAAGTTTGTGTTCTCCGTTATGGGCAGATTCACTTTGTATCGCAGGAATTTGCAATGATCTGCATAGGAAATATCAAGTATAAGTGAATTTTCAAATTAATTTTGCACAATGTTACTGCTATAATTAATGTGGAAAAGTTTTGAGACCAGTTTAATAGAAATTGATGATTTTTTTCAGTAAGGAAGAATTAGGAGTGGGAAGTTATGTGAGAAAGGTAAATACCTGAAAATGAGAAATTTTTATCTCCTTTTGTGTCGGTCTGATTTATTTCAAAATTGAATCCATTAGCTTCATTATCCTATCTCTAAGCGTGTGGGGTTAAGTTCCTGCATATAACTGCATACACATAGAAACATGCGCATGCATGTAGTAATGGCCGTGAGCATTTATGCTCATGAGGTGATAAGGTATACATTGCAGAGATAGAAGTCTGTGAGATGTGGCAAGTAAATAAATATTGCATAGGTTATCCCACTTGGAATTGTTTCTTGTTTAGTTGACAGGTCCTGTTTATGCTCATTTTGTTACATTGTTTGTAGCCCTTTCATTGGCTTGAGCATTATCTTGTAACTAAATAGTATCTTCTCCTGTACTACGTTTCTTGGACAGACAAAATACCAAGTATTGAGGAAGACGGAATTTTTGTTTTGTTTTCCAAAAAAAGAAATTAACTATACCTGCCACAATAGTTAGGCAACTTGAGGGATTTTCAGGAATTTGTTGACAATTATGTAAAAAATGTACCTCCTCATTTCTTAACGCTCTAAAATGGAAATGAAAGCGTAAGGCGAGTTATTAAAAGTGTGGTAGAAGCTTATTCGAGGTATGTACTTATTTGAAGCTCGTATACAGAAAAAAAATAAGTTGAATATGAAGGTGTCTCCCATACACGGCCAAGTATAACCCCTTGGGATTATATCGTTGATAATGGTTTTCAAAGGCTGTAGTTATTGCATCTTATTGCTCTCTATTTACTTAGTGGTAACCACATAGTAAGAGAGCTACGGAACCACCAGCTAAACACCTCAAGTAGTAATGAAGATTTAACCTGAGATTACTTATTATGTGATTATGGCAGACCCCTGAATTTTCGCACTTGCTCCAATAGGCACTAACCTCTAATGAAAGAAATACATACTCCGCCGCCCTAACCTTCTCACATACATAGATTCCGAGCTCCTCTCTATTATTACCTGCCAAGCCATTTGATATGTAGTTTTTTCAAATAGAAAAAAATTACTAATGTCTGTACTACTACCACTACCACTACCTATTTGACAAGTTCATAAGGTCAGGTATGTATATAAGGATAAATGTGTAACATTACTGGTAGCTTGTTAGGAGTTGAAGCTCTATATATGTGTATACACACGTTCCTATATATGTTGGTTGATATTGGAGGTGAAACTGGACCGGAGCTTGTGAATTAGAAATGAGTTGATAGGGATCTAAATTGCCATTTCTGCTGCCATGAGAAAGGCAATAAGTGAGTGAGTGAGAGAGAGAGTGACTGACTGAGTGAGGGATGGATGGATGGAGAGCCCCGGAGAGGGAAGTGGATGTGGCAGAGAACGTTTGGAAATGAAATAAAAGCTTAGACCTTTACATTAAAAGTCAAAGGGAGGCTCATGTTAAAGTCGGTTTGATTTTCACCAAAGATAGAATGAAATAATAATAATGAAGACAGCAAGCGATTTGAAGGGAAAAAACTCTCGTAAGTGTAGTGCAGCTCTATCTAGCTAGACGTGCTTCTTATGTAGGAACCTATGCATACATATTTGTGGGGATATATTAAGTGGTAAAATCAAGGGAATCTAGTAAGTAGCTTATTCGATTGAATTGGATTGACTATATAGAAAGAGAGGTCTATGGGCGAGAGTGTGGAGAGGAGAGGTGAGGGCATTTCAGCAAGTCTCTCTCTCTTGTCTTTTCTTTTAACTTGTTGAGAAGGAAATAGACAAGTCCTGATGGTGTGGTATTAAAAGTAATAAGTATATAAAGTAAAAGACTCATTTAGATACATAGGATTTTTTTAGCATGCTACTCCTATGCAACTATCCCACCATTACATAATACGACGCCTTTTTCAAGCAACCAGCTCCTTTTATTTACCTAAAAATACTATGTTCTCTCTAAAGAGAGAGAACGTAGATTTTATTCTACAACTGACATCGTGCGATGCTTGCTGATAGACACAGTATTATCAAATAAATTTGTAACATAAGAATTAATATTTTTGCTCGATCGTAATTTGCACTTAAGTTATTGGAAATACAAACGATGATGTAGAATCTTACATGATCCTCGCTATAACCACCTGTTTTCTAACTTCTTTTGGTAATTGGAATCAAAATTTTGAAAAAATGTAGTTACTGTCACTCTTACTCCTATCAACAATCCAATTACTTCCACCTAACTGGCTGCATGTTTTTGTTTGAAAAATTGTATACGAGGGTTATATATGGCTTGTTTCTCCAGATTTACATTATCTGTCTGTGCAGTCAATGTATCCATTCTCACCGTAGGGTGTATAATATAACCTTGCTGCGATCTTTCCTCATAGCACCAGATATCAATTCGTCGATTTGAACCATCCTGAGCAATACTGAACCTCTTCAAATACCTTCCCTTTTTTGTCTCTGAGACAATTTAATAAAATCCGTCGAATGTCATGATGTCTGTTATTTCTCAGTAAGTCACTTCGGGGGCACGAGCCTAACACACGCGCAAGGGTTTCTCTTTCTTCACAATGTCTGCAAACAGGATTGTCAGTGCTGCGCCCTGGAAGTGACCGAACTGGAATAACATTGGCTGACATCTTCAGCGTGTTTACCCATTCAGAATTTGTTATTCCTTCCTTTGCAATAATTTGCTGATTAACCGTGAGGCATTCATTTTGGGCATTCGTGAAACACTTTGCTCCCATTCCCTTCGATGGTAACTTACACCAATCTTCGTATTCTTTTTCTCTCAGCATATCTCTCGTAACATTGTTAGGGACAAAGTTGTATTTATGCATTATTGTAGCGATCAGTGCAATGGTTTTGAAGCATTTAATTGTCTTTATTGAGCTAATTGATTCTCCGTCAAGTCCACATGAGGAGTCAAAATTAATACTGTGCGTTGATTTTTCTACCTCTTCTGTTATCACATCATCATAATTAGAATCCAGAATATTTTGAGCAGAATATTTTGATACAGAGCCAGAAGACTCATTTTCAATCTTCTCTTTTTAGCCAAGTGGAAGTGAAACGAAGCGCTGAGGAAAGCTCGTGAACATTCATTCTTTAGAGTGACTGGAGATGTGTGATTCCAGATTTTTTTTATAGGATCTGCATATTCATATAATATGTTTGCTAAGGCTTTGTACACCATGATGTTACTTGGAGAAAATGAGATTGTATGAGGGAATCTGCTGGAGCGTCCATATGTAACTTCAAATGGATGGTTGTGAGTTTGTGAGGAGCGTGTGTGTTAATGTAGGACTCAAGGGTAGGCTTGAACATTGATGTGTATTAGGTTGGTAAATAGCGTCTAATAGATACAGACAGGCTATATGTATGTGTATTTATAGCCATAGATTTTTGGGATGTGGGATGATGGAAAACTTCAGTTGAATTTTTAACACTATTTCCTTTCTCAGCTGATAGGCCAAAGTAGTAGTAGTAGAGAGAGAGAAGAAACTCAATTTTAAGCTGATCTTTATATTGGAAGTGAGCTAGAACTTGAAATAGTGGAATATACTAAGGATTCAATATAACAAGGCTTAGTTACTTAGATGGAGGATGCTATATACATCTATGTACGTGGAGCATTCTGTCTTCTCTCCCACTATACCTGCTCCTACTTCACTCTACTGTAATGCATAGAATTATGTGTACATACAGACACAGACAAGCTATGGGTTCGTTTCCTAAACTGTATGATTCCTATACGATGAGGGTAGAGTTCTGTAGTGTGAAATGTGGTTGCAATTTCTTGAGAGTAGTTTAAAGAGGTTGAGATAGTAGGGATACGTGTGCGTATGGAGAGGGACGACGTCGATAATTAATCTAGGGAAGTTACATTTAATTTGCAATGCATTTAAAAACTATTACAATGTTCTGAGATTACAAATATAAAGGTTAAATATAGACGGTAGAGTACACATAGCGGGAAATGTATGTAAGGAATTACTTGCCACAAGGTAAAATGTATAGGGAGTAATGTGTATTATTTGTAACGAAGTAAGTTTAAGTAAGAGAGAGACGAGTTGTAACAGTTTCCGAGCCTGGCCGTCATCCTCATCATCATCATATGGTTGTTTCTTTGCTCCCGGCAAGGCGAGAATTGATTTGGTGGTGGAGTTGAGAGTTGAGTTGAATTGCTGAAAGATGAACACACTAGTTTTTAGGCGGATTACGTAACAACACGACGAGGGGAAGAAGTGTAGAGCATATAAGAAAAGATGGAGAAAAAAAAGCCTTGTTGATTTCCGTCGGTATGTCTTCTTATCTCACTGAATCATTTAAGAATTGCAAGAGCCAAGCAACCAACTAACCCTTGCAATTGTATCATGCTTCTTTAATATACAGTGGAATATATATGATGAGATGGAGAGAAAAAATATATTACAGTGGGGATTAAATTCCAATGTATACTTTGCTCCTACACATATTTACGCTGATCTTCTCCCAATTGACAAATTATTATCGGAATGATTTTTGATAATTTTCTCTTTTTTTTCTCACTTAAATAATTATTTGCAATTTGCAATTGAAGGATGCATGAAATTTCCTCAGTCTTCTTAATAGTATGTAAATATTGCTGGGATGTTTTTGCTAATTTAATACTGCTGCTTCTGCTTCAGGTTATTTACAAATGATTGGTAATGTCTTTCTTGTTCATCAGTAATTTTTGATAGATTGGATATCTGATGAGATTCGGGGAATTGCTAGCGTAGAGTTTTGTAGAAAAATAATTTTTATGAGCAAATTCCAGTTTACTACGTTAGTGGTTCAGAAAGATTGAGTAGGGTAGGGGGGACGGCAAGTTGGTTGAGTGATTTCCCGTCCATTTCTATGGTTTCACACTATTATGGAGCTGAAAGGGGATTTATTTTTAAAGGATTAGCAATTGCATTATAATCACCGGGAGTAAATCGCTCTTTGTTACATCCTTTTTATTTTTTATCCTTCTCTACAGACTTATAACAATTATTCTGTCCCAATTTATGTGCACGTTATTAATACATTTCACAAGGAAGACATATACAGACTCATTGAAGGCTGGAATAGTAGCACTGTACTGGAAACTAACCTTGATTTTCAAGCGTATATATATAAATTTGAGTAAAACTTACAAAGTAGGAAAGTTTCTCTACTCATTCCAGTGCATTGTATGTAGGAAGCTTAAAATTGTACATGGAATTGAATAAAATTGGCTTTTGTACCTACCTAAACAATGTAAGAGATGTTAAGTGGTACTTTGCTGGTTACACACTCGCTCGTCTACTCTCTCTCCCTCACTCTACGCATGGAACTAGAGTCCAGATAATATACAAGTAAAGAGAGCTATCCTAGTTTTTTAGCTAGTAAATATTCCAGAATGGATGCATACATTATGTAAGGTTTTGTGAAGCCGTGATAGTATTTAGTTGCACTTTTTCACTCCCCTTGACTCACCCTCCTCTCTTTCTCTTTCTCACTCCTTCAAGACCAAAGGGACACGGGACGGTGGAAGGTTAGGAGCAGAGTGTTAGTTAGTAAAAGTATGCATTTCTACTACTACGCTCTTTATACGTATGTAGAATGTAGTGCTAGCCCGTATTGTTGCAATGATCTGATGAGGAATGAATTATGGTCGTGGGGCAGGTAGGAAGGCAGAATGGAGTATTATCGTGTTTTTTACTCCGATTCATCTACCGCCCATGAAATTTGCGTGACTTTCCCTATCCAATTTGGAATCTCAGTCTCTCTATCTCTCTCTGTGCAGTATATAAACATGGTCTTACGCACTTATGTACATACCTTTCTCCCTACGTATGTAAACTCTGGCTTCTATATTCTTTGAACCTCTCCAGATACTCGTATTTTTCTAATGAGCTTTTTATCCCTTGCATTTATTTGTCTCTCTATATATTTTGTTACGTTTTGAATATATATATAAATGTTCCTATATGATTGCATACGAGAAGTTGGGGATACGAAACTATATAAATTTTTAAAGGAAGGTGGAAATGAGGAGCTACATATTAAGTATGTAATTATATATATGAAGGTATATGTACTTAACTGGCTAAGTAGTGTGTGTTTTGTGAACATCCGTCATCCTACATAGCAATCAAGTGTAGTGTGGTATTGTGGTCTATGAAATTTAATTGTCGGTTGCATTTATATAGTTAAGATAGAGCCCGCAGTTCCTGCATACCTGATATTACTAAAGTAGAGGTAATTTTAGATTATATTTCTGCAGGGATCAGGTGGAACATGTGAGAACATTGTAAATGTTTTTTTTTGTATATACAAGGGGAATTGTTTTAAAGTAGCTTTCCTATTATTCCTTCTTGTCTGGGGAATGAGAGTGTTTAGTAAAAGTGTACATTTACAAGATTGCAGGTTGAGACTTGAGCTCTGTCTATGTCACTAAGTTTATTATGGGGAGAGAGAGAGAGAAAAAATAGCTATGAGAGTGTGTTCATTACACCTACATGGTGTTTAGAACGTGCATTGATTTACATGTTAAGGTGCTGACACACAATGTGTATATCTCGTCACGCTAATAGTTAATAATAAGTAAACGTTGCCGCCGTAATTGTCTTGGCCCGTTCTTTCCCTACGTTTTTCCTACCATACTTTTCTAGGTTATAGGACGATAATAACATATGCTCTATATATGTACAGTGTGTTGTGAGGTAAAAATGCAAGTTTGTCATGAGTTGCACACCATAGCGTTTGGTTCTGCTCTTGAAAGGCAAATCTAATGTCTGCATATGGACAGCTACTACTACTCACTCACTCCTAAGTAAGTGACTAAATAATGACAATTATGTAGGGGAGAAAAATGCATGTGTATGATGATGATAATTTGCTGAGAAGACTCTCTTCTATTATCACTCTTGTGGCCTGTTTAACCATGCAAAATCCTCATCTGACAAACTGATTCCATTGTAATGAGTAAGAGGAGCATTGGGAATGGCATCGATAGCCAAATTGTATTTTAACAGCAGGTAATTATAATTACTTAGAGCTAATTCCTTTATAATATGTGTAACATGGTAACCTGCACTTTTACAATAGTGATTCCTCTCTGATTGCATAATTGGAGCAGATTTTTAAGGAAATTAATAATGCATGTCATTAGATTGTGACTTGTGACTATCTGTGGGTTTTCATTTTTATACCTATTATAAATACTATAGACTAATTTCAGCACAGCTTTCTTTCGTCATTCATCATTTGCTTGCTGGACTTACGAAAGCAATCGTTAAGGTTAAAGTTAAGATACTCTGGCGCATTTTCTACGTACGTTTTACTATGCACGTAAACCCTTGTGTATGATTGGACGTGTGGTTGGTAGGGGCATTGAATCTAAAGTACATTTCAGGTGTTTGGTGCATATAAATTTTTATTATGTGTGCACAAATAGAATATCCTGGTGTATATACATTGGTGATATTTTTCTTGGAAGCTCATGCAAGTTTGTTAAAAGTTTCTACTATGACCTATCCTACTCTCCTTTTTTTAAAGCATGAGAAGCGTTCATTTTGCACTGTAGTGTATTCACGTATGGTTGGTTGCATCGCATGTTCATGCAAATCAATTACTATATACTATAAAGGTTTAAATGATGCTGAGGATTTAACCTCGAAAATTTCCAATCACCAAGTGTAGTTGCATTTATCCCAAGCAATATAAGAAACATCCAGTGTTATTACCAATGAATAGGGAATTTACCGTAGGAAAAGTGACATTTTCGTGGAGACAATTCTTGTTCTCAGTACATTTAAGGGTGAGAGCGTAGGTTTGAATGATTAATTACAACGAGTCTGAATGAGTACAACAAGATGAACCACACAAATGTACCAGAAGTGTTATGACACTGTGATCAAACTGTTTAGTTATTGCGGTAGTTAGTTAGTTAAAGGTAGAACCTGTGACTTCCCAACCGTTGTGCCTCAAGTATGGGCTATTAAAATGGTTATAGGAATCCAGTTGTTGTTGCTTCGTATAAAAATAGTTTTTTATGCTTTGGTTAGGAATTCCAATAAAATATAATATTTTTTGGTTTTGTTCTCAATTCTCAGTTGAAAAATAAAATGCATAAAAATGCATGGGTTTTGTTGTAGGTTTTAATGATTGCATGAAGTATCCGCACTGTATTATAGTTTAAATTGAAGAGAGCAGGATTTTTTCACATAAAAGTGACACTGTAAAAATCTTAGGAGTCGTTTTGCTCGATAATACAGCGGTATGAATGGTAAATATGTAATGACATGATAATTTTTTTCCTCTCTCGCTCTTTCAACTTTATTTACATTTGTGAGTCGTAATTACGTTGCATAAGAGGAGATATAAAAGGGTGTTAGGATTAAAGAGGCGCGTGTGCGTAGTAATATGTTATTGGTAATGTGTAAGAGAAATGAGGAGATTTCCAATGTGAAGTCTGTAGAATGACATGATTAGATTAATGGATTGGGTGCGACTGTTGCAAGGAACATTGTCCGCCTGCTTCTACTTATATAATAAAGTAATTGGACGATATCGAGCAATCGTTCACGTTGAATGATAGTTCGCTGATTCTTTCTCTATTTTGCCTTGTTCTACCTGACTTCACCTCTTGACTTGATACTAATATGCCATGTATAGGTGCCCACATATGTAGATGCACACGCTATATGGTGTTGTTGGGTTCTATACTGGGTGAATGTATATAGCATTGTGATAAGCTTGTCATTTGATGCTCAACGGGATTGCCTCTCTCTAAGCACATAGTAAGGCTAGCAACATATTGAACAATTAGGATGCTTACCATATTTTTGGCTCGTTGTTGAGTCAGTTGGAGAGAAGAGGAAAGATGAGAAAATTGGGAGTAGTGGTGGTTGCAATGCAATGCAATGTAAGTAAGTAACGAGTAATTGTATGTGAAATAGAAACAAAGCCAAGAAACCATAAGGAATTTGGTGTAGATGGTTCTTGTGTAAATGTATAGGGAAGTTCATAAGGGAGAAGCCAGCTGAAGCCAAATGTTCGGTTACTTGTGTGGGGAAGTTTACCATTTTTATTCCTTACTTAAGTTTAAACATGTTTTTCAACTGCCGTTTGTATTTTCTTGGTGAGTAATGTCTGTTCTTTTTTCCCTTCTTTTGCTCTTCCTTGTAGTAGTTTTCTAGGTTTTTTCTCCTCTCTGTATTTGTGTGTGTGTGCGTGTATTCTAAAAATTCTTAATACCTATATATGTAGGAGCCACTGAAATTTTAGCACTCTTTTGGAATATCATTCATATTGGATTTACCATAGGAATTTATTACATGCATAACTGGAGCTATTCATTGACTTCTGTGAGATACATATTTATGTAGGACCTTTATGGCTGATGTGGTTAATACTTGTTGGATTTAAAAAAAAATGTGTATTCTCATCTTTTAAGGACGGAATGTTATAGTGTTGGTGAAACTGAGGGAGATTTTGTATCAGCCTGAGCCCAGCGGTCATTCTTAAATAATATGTAGCTCGGAGAGCTGACGGAGCTCTATGTATTTTTGTAATGTTCAACATAAGAACAGAAGCTGGAACTATAATACAAGCCTCTTTTTAGCACCATTAAGAAACAAATGGGGAATTGTGATGGCTGCTCTTGATTTTGTAATCAACATATGGAGAAGCATGGATTCCTTGTAATGTTGAGTATAAAAATCGTGAAAATGTATTTAAAGCTATGGCTCTCGGATATCAAGTGGATGGACATGGTCAGAGCGTATGTTATAGCATTGTGTTTTCTAGTGTTGGTAGCAGCAGTAGTAGTAAGTACAGAAGGCATATCGTAAATATTGAGGCAAGTCTCGTTGAGCATTAGAAGGTGGTGCATACCTGAGTCAGTTTTACTCTTCATGGTATTTCTCTGAAGGATTATTATACACGAACCAGCCCAGAGAGAGATACATACTGGAGGATGAGACTGACTGGTATGGGCAGCACTTATAGAAAATGTGCTTAAGTGCGTGAATGTTTATAGAGATGACCTCGTAATGAGAAGACGAAACAGACTATCCAAACAGTGAGACGGAACTTGACGTGCTCACAAATTTGTGGGACTTTGAGGCGCCGAGTACTTATTACTTACACTGCACTTGCTTATTGCTGTGTGGTGCTACGTTGTCACGATTACGATTCCAAAGGTTTTTCTCTCGTGGTTCTACACACACACACACATCAGTGCACACAAAACCTACATACTTTGAATGTACTGCTAGTGCAGTATGTTTGCATGTACAAGTTTTTGATACATGTGTAAAATGCATGTGGACCATGGTTAAATTTGAAGTAGTAGCAAATAGTTGTAAGGTTGTGAGAGATGGACTAGAGTTAAAACAAGGCAGAGCTACTACCACTCTGAGCTATCTCTCCTTTATACTCACAATACTATAAAACTCATGTATCTTGTCTTCTCAAGAGATTGGTCCCACCATATAGAGAGTTCCAGAGTTAAGGCTCACTGGAGAGTTGTGGAGCTATGCTATGTAAATAGATGCCTCATACCAAAAGAAAGGGGTCTGTGTCTATGGAGATGGAGAGTGGGAAGAGTACAAGACTGTGGTATGTGTAGGGTCTGCTATTATTGTAGATTGCAATGAAAATAATGTAACGTAACTAAGTAGGTTGGTTGTTGGAAGTAAGGGAAGGTAAGTAAAGTAAAGAGAACCTAACGAGCATCTTGTCAGGTTTTGAAGTCTCTTCTTAGCGTGATATTCCTTTTTGTTTCTTCAACTACCTGGAGCAGGTTACCCGTGGTACCCCTTCTCATCATCTCCTTCTATAGTAGAGCTAAATCCTTCTTCTATTTACAGCAAGCTCTCCCTACGCAGCTACATACGATACCTGGAAGTATGTGCGTGCATTTAGAGACTACGTGTAAAGGGAGCAAGGAAGGCTTCCTATGCTTATGTACACACGTAGAAGGCACACTTTTACCAAGGGCTGAGGGTATATAGACTTTTCCCTATTACACCTGTCGAGCGGTTGTTGGTGTTGCCAGGTAGGCAGGTTGTTGGGAGTAATTCATCATAATGCTCATATTTTTAATATTATATGCTACTTAAGGCGTTAGCTCTCCCCAGCCCCTTCCTTTATGAGCCTTTGCAGTTGTATAATTCCTTCTATCACCATCACCTCCTGTCTTTGGGGGTAGTGGAGGGAGCACGTATGTACTGCTGTGGCGGAGCCCAGGTGTGTCCTTAACTGGTGCAGTATGTGTCCCTTATGTTGGAACCGATTTAACGAGAGATTCATAAGTTTGGAAGGGAGCTTATAGTAATTATGTGGTGCATATTTATTTTATGACTTGAATTTTCTTTAGTTATGTGATTTAAAATTCCCTTCCCAATGGAACTTCCTCTCTTATATGTGTTTTGAGAAGAAGGAGATGATGCCTTTTTACGAGCCTCTTCATCTGTGCTTCCTTACAGGGTTACCGTACATATAGAAACAACGTCGGGATTCCAATATATGTAGGGCTGTGGGTAGGTTAGTTCCTTGCTGTGTTTCCATAGGCGCCTTGACCTTATCCTTATAGATTATTGTAAGTGTGTAGGACTGGTCGTAGGTATGTGTTTATATGAGTAGTTATTTGTAGGAAGGAAGGACCTGATTTCAGAATCCATTTTACAGTACCTTTTTTTTAAAACAGCGAGCAGTGTGGGATGGGATGAGACAGAGAAATGATGTTGGAGTGCAGGGCTATGAACGTACATACTTTTACCAGTCCTTCCTTGTATACTATAAGGTTGTGTTGGAATTATGTATGTGTGTGTTGGCTGAGTATATTGGATATAGTTTGTAGGGCCATTATTTCAAAAGGATCCCAGAAAAACCACTTACTACTAGTGTAGGACTGGTGGAGAGGAGACTTCATGATGGATGGACACAGATGGAGAGGAATGCGTTCGAATTTCAAGCCCCGTCTTCGGTAGTGATGATGCTGTCAGTTTAAGAATTCGCCTTGCTTTGTCCATCTAAAGAGAGAAGAGCGAAGTGGAAGAATGGAAGACATGAAAATGAGATGTAATAAATGTCTACGTCAATTGTAAAAGATTTTCCGAGGGAATGTTTGACTTGTTCAATTGTAGTAGTGGTGGTGGTGGTAAGGCTTTGGCGCTTTCCTTCTGCCTCCCTCTCTTTGGACACTCTCGCTTGTTACTCTTGTAAAGCCGGGTTTGTTTATCACACTACTGTAAAACCAGTGGATATAATCTACGCGTGCGCTTTTCCACACAAGAAGAGGAAAAAAGTTGCTGCCCGAACATTTCCCTTCCGTTGCGTTGGGCCGTCCAATTGTGATCATTTAATTAATTAGTGTATTGTAGTAGACAGATTAGCTGACGTCAGTTTTTGGTTTCTATAAATTTTTACTTTATTTTTAAATTTTAATGGTGTCCGATGAAAAATAGAGCGGAAGGAATATGTGAATAGGAAAAAATAATTTTTAGATGACTAAATACTGGATTCTGATGGCCTGGCTGGCCCTCAGAGTATTACTGACAGTCCTGGAGCTGATGCATTTGTTTGGAATTGGTTTTGAGGAGGGTTGACGTTTGGCTAGTTGTGATAACATGGCGGAAGAGGCAAATGTTTGTCGGCTCATGTTTTTCATTTTATGCCCTATACTCATACTCGTTGATTTTTTCCCCTTTTGGTTTTCCTTCCTTCCTTGCCTCCCTTTTTCAACAACTTTCAATGAGGGTGGGCTTGTGCACTTTTTCTTTGCACTTGAGACTTCCAGTAGTTTGCATATCCAACATTTTGTTTGTTCAGTAGGATTTTCTTATGGGGTTGGAAGAGGCAGGACAAGACGTTGTAGTGGGATTTAATGTGCGCTCATAGTGTTGAAAGGGTCCTGGAAGGATCCATCCATGAGGTTATTACATGGGGAAAGTCAAGGCCTCGTGATATTTTCAAGGGCTGGTTCCCTGTCTGTTTTGATCAGATTAAAGGTTCTGAGAGTGAATGGTTGATAAAACTATAGGAACGTATTTGTAATAGTGTGCGTACATGTATAGTAAGGTTGTAGGAAATGAGTAAAAGGCTTGTAAAAAAATAAGCCATAAATATATTAGAAATGTAACCGTCCGTCCTCCCACACAATAATATACATGATTTCCTCCTGGTTTCGGTCTCATCTCTCCTTCATCAGAGAGCGTTTCAGAGAGTGTGGCAGTGCATGTTGAAGGGCTGCATAAATAGTACTTGTGTTTAAGAATGTCTGCGTGAGTGTAGTTCGTAGTAGATTTTATTATTATAACGAGAAATAGAAAAAAAGTAAAAGGGGTTAAAGTTTTATATAGAAAAGGATAGGGAAATGTTTTGGGTGATGGGCAGTTCAAGTGTTTTAATTTTTGACACCTCATCTTGCTCTCTCTCGTTTTCCTCCACTCCTTATTACTTAAATGATGAAGGGAAGGACGAAGTGAAATCGGTTTTGTTTGTTTAACTCAAATATGTTGATTTTTCTCGAGCTTTTGTTGATTTCTTTTGTATGACTCTCCCTCTCCCTGCAACATTAGGCGTTAAAAAGTGGTAGCACAAGGCCAGAGCAGAGGTTCGGAATTATTTTCTTGTTGTAGGCATGCACTGGCTTGCATTACAATGCAGACATTAAATTGCATTACATTGCATTGGGTAAAAAGTGCATGTACTTTATAAAATGACGTCATGGTTTATTGCATCTATGCGTGCATTTAATAATCTTTGTGTTGTAGTGTGAACAAAAGGTTATTAAAGCTTTAATAGTATCTTTTATAATAATAATTATCACTTAATTTATAAGGCTGCGCCTACTACAACAACTTACCTTGATGGAAGGCATAAAAATATGTGCTTTAAAGTGGGAAATTTTCATATGATTCTAGGAAGTGGGAAGTGTAGTTGGAGGATATGTAGGCACATGTACAGCATGGTAGTTAAGGGGAAGCGCTATCTAAATAAGGTTGTTATTCCTGGTGATATGAGGCAGGCATGGTAGGTTTTTGAGAGGAGGCATGGAGAACGGAGTGGAATGAATAGAAAATATGGTTGGTTGGAAAAACACCCATAATAGTACCACCAGCAACTGGCGTTGAATGTCCAAGTAAATACAATAGCGGAATTACAAGGGAATCCTCATGTAACAATCTGCTGATATGATAAAAAGGCTTTTATCAATTTAAACGCACACAGGCACACACACATACACACTCTCTCGATATGTAGTGAGCCTGAACAACTACATGAGCTGCTCCCTTTGGAACTGTTGTGGTGTCATAAATAAGTCAATCAAATTGGTACTATTTGTGCTTACCAATTATATATTATATCTTATGTATGTATATATTTCCTTAGATTGTTTGTCCTCATATGCCTGCATATGTTTCCAGTGAGAAGAGAAAGAACGGATTTCCTTTTTTTCCTATTTATACTTTTTCCATGCCATGTTTGTCTTGGAGGACTAGACATATGGAGGATTGGGTCCTATATCTTTTAACTCTCCTACTTTGGGAATTAATCATAAAGCCAAGGATTTTTAGGAGGATATACGAGGGAGTCAAACAATGTCTTGTATTTTTTTCCACTGCAGTGCTCCTTAAATATATATGATTAGTCGGGGGGGGGGGCGGAATTATTACATTGCATTGTTCCTAGCGATTATAGCACTCTACATGATAATCTTCACCATGTGCTTCCTTTCAGGTGAAGATCCGTCTGACCCAGTTAAAGTCATGGCTCTGGTTTTTTGTTTCCAGTAGTAATAATTGCTCAAATCCATTGGGAACTATTACATGAATATATTTCAAGGCATGGAAACTAAAACGTACGATGAAAAATCAATTTTTATTTGTATACATTTTTGTGGGGTAAATTATATTATAGGGAGATGCAATAGTTGGTTATTTATTTTGGGTAGGAAATCTTAGAGTTTTGGCTCAATAGTTTCAAAGTGTGGGGCAGCGTGTGATGCATCATATTATTTATTCTTGAAGCTGTCAATGTAGTTTAAGTATCTTTTGGTGTAGCTGTTAAAATCGAATGTGAACCATGAAACGTGGGATTGTTGTTTTATTGACATGCATATGTTAGTGTTAATTGGGGCTTTATATGAGCTTTAGCCTTAGGTTGAAAGTACTTGCAGAGTTACTATGAGGTTCCTGTGTATTGTAAAGCTATTGCCGTAGTTGCGGTAGCTAGCTAAAAAATTGCTCCACTTTCCATAGTTGCATAATATGCGCTAAGATTTTCATGCAAGGTATTTTTTTATGTCCACATACAAATTATCAACTCTGCAATCTGGAAGGAAAAATTCTTGGTCATTTACAACATAGTAGTCTCGGTTCGTCAAAGTCAAACACACTGTTAAATTACAGTGATTGAGGCGAGGTGATATGGACTTTGATATGGGAATAGTATGTATACCTTCAAAAATGTGTATCCACAATTTAAAAAAAATGATTCACTAAAATTTTATATTTATCAAAATCCATTCAGAATTAATTGCCAATACTACAATATTGCCGGCGTAAGCTGTTATGTAGGAATTTGTAAAGATAATTACTTGAAAAAAGGCACTCCAAAAATGTACCATGATTTTTCATATTTTGACGCTAAATCTTTGTTAAAATAATTTGAAATCATAACAATTTTCACCAGTTCTATATGCGTCATGATGAGACATGTTAAAAATGAGTATGAATTATTCTATGCAAAAATGCTAAAAGGAACTACCTCTGCTATATAATGTAATTATGTGCTGACTAAATCTATATGTATTTATATAGTCAATAAGGAGATTAATCAATAGGAAAACATTTATAAATGTAAGAAACTGCATGGTACTAAAAATTATTAAAATATTTTAAAACCCTGTAACAAGTGAGAGTTACGGGATGAGAAATGTTATTACACGGCTGTAAGAGTAAAAATTTCAGGGCATTTATTATTTCGGACGGGAAATGTACATATATTTATGTAGAAAAGTAGAAATGTTCAATTTGTCTTCACAAGTTAATTTTTCCTTGAAGCCTCCTCCTCCTCCAAGCCAAAGGAAAGGATTCCTATGAAATTCAGCACTTTGATTAAAAAATACAAGCTTTGAGTGTTTGTAAATAGATTGGTTGAGTTGTTGGTTGGAATGGATTTGATGAATGTGTTGAGGAGTAATAAGACAGGAGGAGATCAATTCGTTCGGGATTTTAATTTTGCTGATTTGTTTTGCTGACTTTTCAAGCGAGGAGAAGGCTCAGAGATGTGGAAGTGGTGGTTTTAGTACGATACTATTTTGCATTCCGGATTGAGTCCCAGTTTGTGTTTTTTGGAAGGGCGGCCTGAAGTTGACGAAGGAGAAGTACACATATTGGTGGTTTTAGAACAAATGTGCTGTTATCAATATTACTTACATGGGTAGACTGACAAGTCTCTATTTTTCCTAGGATCCTTCTCTTATGTCAAAGGCATGTGCATATCGACGACGGAGATTACAATTATTTTTCTTTTCCCTACACCAACCAAAAACTCTAATATTACGATTTCCAAATTCTTTCAAATTGAGGGGTACTTAAATCCTATCGGTAAATATGTATTTATAATTATTATATATATATATATATAATGAAGCTATTTCCTTTAGGAATGAGCGAGTGTAAAATATACATGTTTTTTGAAAATTACGGAGAAAAAAAGATTGTTGCTATGAGTAGCGAGAGTGAGTGTGGGGTTACACATTATAAGGTGAATAGTAAGTTTAAGTACGTTGGTTGGAGATATTTTCCCCAAAACATGATGAATCGGTTTCGATGAGAGATGGGAATGTTGATAAAGTAGCTAGTGGGTTGCTTCAAGTCAGAGGCTCAAAGTGTGTTTTGACGGTAGTTGCTGTAACATTTAAGCATGTAAGTTCTTTGACAGAGTTTTTGGACCTAACCTTAGTAAGAGAATTTGTCTTGGCGAAGATTGATTATGTTGGGATGGCGAAGTCTCTTTTTTATTTCTCTCTCTCTCTCCCTCCCTTTCCTGTCTCTCGTTCTCCCTCTGAATTATACTTGCGAGATATGCATAAAAATCTATGAGTTTTCCAATATCCACCACTGTACTTTTTGTCTAGAAGAGAAATTGTAATTTAAAATAAAACTTGTCTGATACATGTCACTTGCGTAGTTGGGAGTACACGCGGAATTGAGCGAGACTCCATTTGGAAAAAAGACTTTCCTTTACCGTCGTCGTCACACATAACACATTATTAGTTTAGTCAGCCATAAATAAAATTTTCTTTACCATTTCATGGATATGTGAAAAAATCTATATGTAAATTTGTATAATGCATAGAATTTTATATGTGTCGTTTCCATCAATAATATCTTTCCCGACTCTTCCGCACTAGCAAGGCTCTTATCAAGTGTCATAAATGCTAGAGCAAAAATGGACATGCGACAAGGCATGAAATGTTACCAAATTCTACAATCACTGTAATCATTTGTCAGATTTATCACCCTCAACGCAAACGATCCCTTTGGGCTCATTCAAAATGCCGTTATAGTTTCACTATATAGCGCTCTATTTTCACCACTACGAGCCCGTCCGTCCCTACGCATGTGTTGAAATACTCAGAATTGATATTTTTAACTGGGAAAGCAGCTGTGAGGTTTTCTCTGTAAAAAAAATCATTAAACGAGGGAATATTTAATTAGTAGATTTTAAGCATTCTTGAAAAAAGAATGATTTGGGACAACAGAACGTGACAATAGGACTCCAGACAGTGGAAATGGGAGGACAGACGTTTTTGTTTTTTCTGTGTCTTGGAGAATAGATTTTATTTACATAATCTGGAGTCCTACAGAGAAATACTTAGAGGCGTCGATCACAATTAGCCCGGGAAATTGGTCATGGTAGGAGTGGAAGCTGAGCGGAGGGAAGTGCAGGTCTGGGCAGACTGGATGCGGGTTAATTGTAGGAATGACATGCGGAAAATCCTCTCCCTTGCTCCTACTTTTTGCCTCTTCATCTTTAGACATTTACTCTGTACGTATAGACTCATGGCAACGGATTCTGTAGTAGAGAAAAACGTGTTCCACTCATTCCTGAGAAGGAGACAAATTTCTCAAGTATTAAGGGTTTCAGAGAAAATCATAAAAGATTTTTTGGGCAGAGTGAGAAATAAGAGTCATTTCAAGGGAGTTGCTTTAGTTTCTGTGTGTAAAGTTATGGGAACTGTGTAGGCTTGTACTTGGGTAACTCTACCTGGAATTTATGTCTGTTACTACGTATGTAGGCTAGTTACATGAATTGTTGTGTATGAGAAGAATTGTTGTGTACATAACCAGCCGGAGCGCTTGCCTTCCCCCTGCCTCTTTTCTTCCCTACTGTGGTTTGATGAATTACCTTTCTTTAGTTTCCTTGGTCACCAAAGTCCTGTGAGAGTGCTATTTTACAAGTGTAACCATATGTATACAAGGTTTCCCCTCCCTTATGTATCTTCAATGGAGTGCAGGCTAGTAGATGTGATTAAGGCTAAATAATTTTTTCAAATACAAGGAAAGATTTGTGGATCCTTTTTCTCGTCCCTTTAGTACTCCAATGACTCACATGTGTTTGTGTATTTCTTCTTGTCTTGGCATAATAACTGGAAACATTGAGGTTCCAGAGTAGAGTTTCCGCTTGTCCAGTTCCTTCCCCCTCCCCCGGTTTTATAACGTTAACAAATACTAGAGCCTATTTATGTACGAGGATCTCCTACAGATAAATGGGTAGTTTCCTTGGAACGGGAAATATGAAGAGTTGAGTGGCTTAAGCGTTGTAAATTTTTAAGGGAAATTTCAAAAACGCTCAGAGATATATATGTATATATTTGTATAGGGAAGGGGATTTGATCATTTTTATAATAATAAAAGTATACGAGGAATTATTACTATTGTGAGGAGGTGAAGAAAAAAGCTGATTGTCTTGTTAGTGTAAGTTGGTGTGAGAATAGGACAATTTTGGGCTAACTATAAGCTGACCGATGACGAGATTTCCATCTTAGTGTCTATTGAACATGAGGCTTTGGTTTTTGGTGCGTTTTGTTTGTAAATGTGTAACTGGATTGTATTGAGAAAGATACATTGGGAGAGCGACACTAAGAATTATATACATTAGAGCATAGGTCATAATGTACTGAGGATGTGAAGGAATGAGAGAGAAATGAAAATCCTCACCGACCTGACTTCACATTTGGTTTCGTGAGGTGTGGTCTATATGGGAGATGATACGTGGAACTGTAGAGTCGTTATAGCTCTAGGAGATATGTAGGTTAGTGTATTGGGCTGAGGGAGACCGTCACTCAATCCTATACGGAGGTCGGGGTAGTTTACTCTCCGCTACCTCCTCCTGTTCGAGAGCATACAGAGATGCTTATTGTTGTAATATGTAGGGAAAAGTTGTGCTGGTTGGCTTGCCAATGGTGATTATTTTGTGAGTGACCCTCGTTAAATAAATGGTCCGTTTTACTAAATACTCCTGTGTACTTCTTCTCTCTGTACTGTACTATACAAGAAGAGTGTAATAGATTTTTTTTTTCTCTCTCTCTCTCTCTTATTGGAACATGCTCAGAAACTTTGCATCTCGGCTGTAGTAAACAGAACTGCTGTTGGTCTCTCTCCTTTTCTCTGGGCTCTTGTCTCGGATATGTTCGATCCCATATTTTAACAATGGGCCATTTTCTCCGAGTCATAAAATGTGACTTGAGAGTCTCGATTCCTATTTCATGCTTGTGCTCTGCCCTTTGTTTTCAGCTACATGGGGTGTACATTCTCAAATGAGAAGACACAGAACTATGACTCTTCTCTCTCTGTTTCTCTCTCTCCAACATTTTGACCAGCATTTAGATTATTCATTAAGTATATTACATACTTTTAAGCCCTCTCGGTCGGGTCTTTGGTCCATTCCTATATGTGTGTTCGTAACATGGAAAATGCACCTTGGGATCCAATAAAAACTTTTGTAGTGCGTACATATGTGCGTTTTCTCCTTTCCCTTCATGGCTGTATACAGTTGAAATGTAGGAATAACTCACCATGGGATGAGGAACAAGGCCATTGGGATGGATCGTTGAAAAATCCACGGTATGGTTACCACTGTCCTACAATACGATCCCTTACACGTATAAATAGTGCATTTATCCATAACATCGATATCCTTATATAGGATCATTATGGAGGAAGGAGTGGTAAGGATTTATGCAGAATTTTTTTTAATAGATAAATAATCTAATCACTCAAGCTTGAAACTCTAATGATGGTTTTGTCTAGTCCCCCCTTATCAATTATCAAGTAATTACTTTTGGTATAATTAGCAACAAAAAAAGTGCGATCAACTTTTAACGTGGCAAATTGTATCCATGAAGAAGGGAATTTTAGAGAAGAGGCTGGAATTTATGTGGGTATATGTATTACTATTATTCATTGAATCAATGCGCAGGGTCCTCAATAAGAAATGTGCAAATTCAGACTGGATATTTTCCAACTGCCGCTTTTTTCTATGCCTTGACTCTTGACTGCAGTGGAGTGAAAGACATGCATGTTTTATGCTTCTTCCAGCGGCTTTTCTAAAAGAATGATTATGTTTACAGTTGATTGTAATTTTCATGATTATTATTAGTATGAAAGGCGTATATTTACATGCATTCTCATAAAAACCATGTACTAATAATTGCTCTTTCTTTCTCTCTCCCTTCCTCTCCCATTCACTCACATTAGTTTCTTCACGCACAACTTTTCGTAAGTTATTCCACGCAAAAGTTATGACTCGCGGATTAGTTATAGAGAGAGAGAGAGACCTTTTTTCTTCTTCTTCTCTTTACAATAGGCATATTTAATGCAAACTGATTATATCTTTTGTATTCAAATATATATATCTATATGTAGGATACCTTTTGTGAAGTTAGATAATGTTTTTTTTTACGTAGGAGGTTTAGTTGAGTAGTGGGAAAAACTACGAGCTGTGAGCTAATGTCGTCCTGTCCTGCATCACTTTATAATCTGAAGTCATTCGAGACATTTTCAAGTGCATTAAAGATATCGTAAAATCAGCATTTCGGCGTCTCAGCATTCAAAAAGTGCTTACTACTGAGAATTTGTTCCCTCAAATACCAGCGTTTCAAATATGTGCGTTCAGTGCTGGTTCCTATGATCACTCACTGTAAATCTATTATGACTCGTTTTTTTCCCTTACATGCTATTCTGAACCTGAAAGTACATACGTGGAATAATATATATAAAAAAAGAATCGAAATCTGTAAAGACCATGGATGACGACGTGCCTATACATATACAAAGTAGTCGTAAAGTTAAAGAATAAAAATTACTTTGAGGAAAATATAGCGGCGATTAGAATTTCTTTACACACCTGTCCCCGTACTTGGGTGTACATATAAATTCGTATAGCTACAAATAGGGCTATATGTGATGTAGGTATTTTCATTAATAGATTGTTCACATCCATTCCTCCTTTAAAGTTTGTTTTCTAAATGGTTAAGGTTACGAACTTGCCATGGAGTTATTAGGTGCCGCAATTAAATATGTATGTATTTTGACACACACACGTCCCAGCCTACATATAAATGTACATACATCATATACATGTAGATATGTGGCTACGGTGCAAAAATGATCTTTTAAATCCTGTCCTGTGGGAAAATAGAATTTGAGTAGAATTGTAAGTTGGTTCAAGAAATGTTCCATGAGAATATTATGAGCAATAGGGTAGTAGTAGCTTTTAATAGAAGGAGCAGTGTGTAGAATGTGTGGTGTGTAGAGCGAAAGAAGGAGTGAAAAAGATTTTTGCAGCCGTTTTGGTATCTAGCAATAAAGAGCAATAATAATAACCATATCATGAGAGTATGAAGGCTCATAAAGTGCAATCAAAAAGAGTTGAAAAGACTTGTCAAGGTAATAGTAGTAATAATATAAGGGATCCGCATAGATATGTATATGCTTTTAGTAGCATAGTAAAGTAGAGAAAAATCCCCTCTCTCATAACTGGACAAGACCAGATGACTGTATTAAGTACCTGCAAACAAATCCTCCAGTGTATAAACATTTTCAATGGACTCTATTGTCAGAATCCTTCCAATAGGATAGATTGGCGTGCGTATGATTCCTACGAAGATAAGAAGTACATATATTTCTATAGGGAAAAATACATTAGAAGTATACATGTATTTGTAGGAGAGAGAGAGAGAGAGAAAGGGAAAAAAAGTTAAATGAAAGGCTGCTAAAATGGATACATACATTGATGAGTGAGAAGGGTGCAAGTAGTTACTTTGACGACGGGCTGGAATTTCAATGCTGATTTGAATGAAAGAAGCTATGGAATGTCTTCGAGAAAATAGAAAATGATTATGCATGGAGAAGCTATATGTGGACTGTATATACATGAAGATATTACATATAACCGACTGAAAGATGTTCGGATGATGATGAGTCTGGTGTAAAAATTACTAGCACTGATTTACATGCACACGACACATTCCCTCGATATTTTCCTTGTATAGTTGGTTTTCGAGGGCTTTCTATGCTTGTACTCGTACATATGTACGTATGTATTTGTGTACACTTGCTGTGGATAGCAAGTGACTTTTGTGCTCAAGTCAGACCTTTTGTGACTTTTTCATTATATGAAGTTTGTAAGCCACAGGCTTGTCTTGTACTTGGAGTGTACATAGTTAAGGCATGGCTAGAAAAATTTCAGGCTATAGATATAAAAAATGCAAATGACGATAATGAGGTGCAAAAGGGAAGGATTGTATTGCATCACTTACGCTAAATAGTATTAGAAGTGGGAATGTTACATGCTATTTGCTGGATGAAATGCTCCTCTCTCAGAGTTAGTTCAGATTGAATATCATAAAGGAGCAATGTGTTATTTCTTACCGCTCTAATTCGTATGTGTATGCTAAAATATTTGAGTTGTTCTCCCAGAAGAACCACTCACTCCGTCAGACTCTGTAGGTAGTTGTTCTTGGGAATAAATTACTTATAACAAATATAACACAATGTTTTTGAAAAGTGCTACAATAAAAAACATTTTTTTGGGAAGCATTGCAGAGTTATAGAAGGAAAGGTAATGAGATGTAAGTGAAGATTTATCAAGTATTTCTGGTTGGACCTTCCCAAGTATTTATGTGGGACTATTAAAATGTCTAGAATGGAAAGGGAAGATATGTGGAGAGGAGAAAGGGGAAAAGGCAAAGGTTAGTTTTGGTTTTGGCTCCGAATCTTTCTTGGAGTCGGTGAGATTTTTGAACGTCACCTTGTGTGTTATAATGATGACTCGGTATGTGTAGCAGTGATGATTTGTTGTGTGGTTCAAGTATTTATGTAGCGTGTGTGTATTTGTGTATGCTGGTAAAAGTGGAAGAGGCTCACTCATCAGAACCGCACTGTTAATATCCTATCATTGCGTGTAGTTATGTAATATGTAGTATGGATGTACAAGCATGTGTTTTCTTTTCAATGTGTGCCTCTCTCACATCCTCCTGTCTTCGTCTCTATTACCTCCTGTTTAGAGTGAGAGTGTCGGTGAGGCAGGGCTGTGAGCATTTTCATGTGCATTTATCGTCTACATGGTTTGTATACAGTTTTTGTGAGGATGTACACACTACATAATTGTGTGTACGCGTTCCGGTAAGGTATGTCATCTCGCATACCATGGCTCTCGGTATCTTTTTTCCAGTGTTACTTAATGATCCAAATTAAAGTCACAATTGCCATGGAGTGACAAGGAGCGATTAGGAAGACGAATGATAGGACCAGGCTTGGAAATTCAGGAATACAGATGAGCCATGTGCCAATATGGCAAGTGCAAGCAAGGAATGATGCTAATTTGTTAAATGCCTGTCTTCTCCTTCATCCCAGCAATTCTTTCTCTCTCTCTCTCTTACTCCTATTTGCTTCGCATACCAAGACCTTGTCTAGTGTTACAAGTACAAATAATTTGCTTTGCCTCCATTATTTATCCATTGATCCTCTTCCTGTACTTTCTTACTCACACTACACTCTTTTATTTCTTTTTAGTATGAGAGAACGTCTGTCTTAGGAATTCCTCTATTATGTACATAATTTGCAAAAAGATCTCCCGCGAAAAATAAAAAAATTGCAATGCTTATCATATGCAATTTTCTTTGCAATATTTTGATAGGAAAACATTTCGTGATTTCACAGACATATAAAAATATATCGTTCCCTCATGTTTGTAGGTTGTTTGCGTACGTACGTGTACATGTGTTTTTTTATGCCTTTAACTGCTGTACTAATTTTCCTACAATGACTGGGGTGTAAAAGTCAGGGAAGGATTATAACGAGAGACTAATATGCAAGCTCGGTAGCTATTGCTGCTTGTGAGAAGGAGAAAGAAGAGATACGTTGAAGTGTGTTTAGTAACTGCTGGAAGCAGGAAAATAAAATCCAGATGGAACAAGTACCAGGGAAAAACTTATTTAGTATCAGGGACTTTTCTCACTGTGAGCACTGGGACCCTTAAAATTTACAATTAGTGGACTGGATCCGTTGAGAGTTACTCGAATGGAGTAATCTTGGGACTTGAATGTTGCTCAGTGTGTCGGAGGAGCTATATTCTTTGAGTGAATTCCGTCTGATTGATTGACACTTTGTCTTGAATGACTTGCTCCAAGGCGTCCACATATAAGTCTGCCATGTAAATGCATGCAATTCTATCGTCTTTTGCACTTTAACCAACTACCCCTACTTATCGTTTGGTGCGTTGGGAGTATAATGGGAATTGTAATGGAAATCCTACAATCTCTACTTTGATGTCCTCTCCCACAATTCACTCGACTATGATTTTGTCACTCAAATGCCTAAGCCTTCATTTACAGATAGATATGTTGGCAATTGTTAAGAGCGCATGTACATATCCGACGCTGGAAATGCTCCTGGTCTGTTTTTTATGATGGTTACACGTTGTGAAAAAGCTAGGAAAGTTTTACACGTGTGCCGAAGTGAGTTCTAATAGGAAGTGTATGTTGGTCCCAAAAAGCTGATAGTTTCTAATACTCTTAATGTAAAGCCATGCCTACAAATTACTGACAATCATTATTGTCTCTATGTAAAAGAACTGACACTTTCATTATTGCTCCTTTTTTTTAAACAAGCCCGGCTGTAACCCCACAGGAACGGATTTCCATGAGGAAAAAATATTTTCAGAAGATTTTTTCCTACACTTCCACACTACTCTCCAACCAATTTGAAATGAACATGCTATTGTAAAGGACATTTGGATATTTTTACATTACAGTTACATAGCACATGCATTTAGATAGGGTTATGCTATAGAAGCACTAAAGTTGATCATTCCCAGGTTGTTGATTGTGCATTTGAAAATAATGGAGAAAAGTTACTATTGACGTGTGTCTACCTTCATAGTTTCATTCAGATGTGTTCATCTTTTGACTCTCTAAACTTTTTTCTAATAGCTCGGAATCATTGGGCAAGTTACAATTGTTAGATTTTTTGAGGGCTTGGAACTTTTTTGAGCAACTTTTGCCTCCTTAGCGTTAATGTAGATTGGAGATATTTTAACACGGATTTTGACTACTACTTTGCTTATATCAATCTCTATATTATGCATACGTAGGCTGGTGAATGAGTCTCCAAAGGGAAATTGGATTTGAGATTTAACTGCTGGTTTTTATGTAGAGACAGTCTCTCTCGTATAGGGAGCTATTGGTAGACCCAATAGTGTCTATAGTATTTGTTCCATGGAATTGTGTAGACAGGAGAGGAGGAAATTGATGATAGTCGTAAATTGAGGAAACTTTCTGTTGTCGTTCTTCTTCTCTTCAACCATCTACGTTATGAATTCTCCATAGCCATTGTCTCTCTCTCTCTGTATTTCATTCTGCCTTTGCTTTGGTTCTTTATTTTTTATTTCATTTTTTTTGCTCAGGTTTTTCCATCATGGTTTTTGAACGTTTTCTGATCGGATTTACGATTTGGACTCTGGAACTCACTACCCTGTAGTTTTGCTTTTTATTGCTCTTTTTTTTCCTCTCTCTCTCTCTCCCCTTAAGTTTCGGTTTAGGGAGCCAAAGAAAGAAGCTTCCTGTACGGGGATAAGTTGTGTGTAAATACATATGCATAGTTAAATTGCTAAATGTCTAGTTTAAACGGGGTGTCTGTTTGAGCTTTCATTGGGGGGGGTTTTTTAACTTGTTGTTTAAAACGAAATCTTCGTCACGATTTCATATAAACAAGAACAGTTATTTACCAGGATTTTGTATGATAAAGAGAGAAAAAATGTATAAAAAGTGTATGTTAAAAAAGTATTTTGAGTGTTGAAGAGCATTGCTTCTGTAATTGGGTTTAAAATGATTAGGTTGCGAGAAAAGAGGGAATTAGTCTTTATAATTGAGAGTTCATGAGGGAGTAATTTGAATTTTCCCACAGTCATCTCATTAAATTTGCTCTGATTTGGTTTTGAGAGGTAACCCCAGAAGGATTTCGTAGGTAGTTTTATTTTTATTAGTTTTTATACAAGTGTTCTTGTTACATGTTTATTTCTACAGATGAGACTCAAGAGATGCGTTGTCAATTGCTCTGTGTATTTAAAGTGGTGGACAGTAGTAGTGAAAATAGTGGTGAGAATTTTTTTCTCACATTTCTAGTTAAAAGACATTTTGGAGGCGCTAAAATACACGGAATCCTGGTGTATTTTTGTGAGTGATTGTTTTTTCCCCTGTTGTTTCTGCCTGTGACCTGATGAGACTGTGGATTTACCTGAGTCAGTGTATGTACATGTGATGACAATTAAGGTAGGTATTTGTGGGAAGATTGACGGCCATTCATCGGTCCTAAATAGGTGGAATGCTCAGTGAAGTCGTTAATGCTAAATTCCTACTGAAATACATACTAACTCAAGTGTATGTACACAAATGTGTGGCTCTGAGTCGAGAACTTATGAATATGAGAGGGGGAGAATAGAACTGTCAGAATAAGCTTGGCTGCTCAATAATGTTACATGGACGTACATATGGTATGTACACAGTACAAATGTAGTGGAGTAGTATAAATACATGGATGATTTTAGTAATGGGAGGTATTACTGTCGGATGCATGTGTGTGCTTCTGGCTCTGTCCTAGCTACTGCATCGTTTTGTTAGTTAATCCGCTTAGGTTTTAAAACCTGACGATTTACTAGACCGTCCTTTTCAATCGAGGAAACTACTTTAACCTTATGTTCTATGGAGTAGTACTCCAGGCTATAGCTGGAGCTTCTTACCTCGTAGACGTTGGATGTTATTCAAGGTAAATGAATCTATAGATATATTTAAATAGAATGTCTTCCCCAACCACTCGTCAATAGCTATAGAGAAAGGGAGAGGAAAGTTTTTCGCAAAAATGTCTATTATTTTCCATAACGAATTGGAATAAGAACTGTTCTCCTTATTTTACTCATATCTTCATACCTTTTGATAAAACTCACGTTCCACGTGCTCCTCTGGTGACAAGACGAAAATAAAGTGAAAATTCAATGCACTCAAGGCTCAAGTACTATTTTTCCTCTGTAGTACTAAAGCATTGGATTTGTTGACTAGAGATTACTATTTTTGTGTAAACTTGGCTCAAGTGAGTGAGTGAGTATGAAGGGGTCCAGTTCTTTTGTATAGGATTGATTGACGTGAAGGTGGTTGAAATGCCGGGAGATCTTGTATGGAAATAGGGAAAATGTAAATAATTAATTTTGAGTGTGGAGGGAAAAATTCATTGAATTAAGATGATTATAATGCATGAAAATGACTATTATTGTAGGAGTATTGAGAAGTGCATTTTTTATAGGCTTGGGGGGTAGGTACGAGGAAAAGTGACATTCTGCCTGGGAATAAGAAGACGTCATTGTCGTTGATATTAATTCGATAGCGTGAAATGCGAATTGACATGGCATGTAATTATGCTTGGGTAGATGAGGACGTATAGAAGGTTCAGTTTGCGCTATTTCAATGTACGTACGTGTAATGTTTTTCTATGTATATATGTATTGAAAGTTTGGATAGCAGGCAGTGGGATGGACCAAACGTGGAGAGACACTTGACACTTGGCGTCTCATGCACAGAGACTTTTGCTGCAGGTAGTGTTTACATTGTTTGTGCTCCAAAGATTTTCGAATTTGTATTCCTTGGTTTTTATATGTGTACACATAATATGTGTATGGATTGGATAGGAAAAATGGAGCTTACATGGATTGGTTTTTGTGGAAGCATAAATTATGGATGGTGGGTTACTTTAAAGAAGTACAACTTATAGAGCGTTTGGTTGTAGAGATACATAAAGTATGTATGGGGCAGTCATGTATGCATAAGTAATAATTAAGATCATATGGTAGAGGGGGACATGTAAAATGAATATTGAAAGGAAAAGCATGATTGCGTATCAATACGGATAAAATCTTATGTGCTTATTTATTAGCTTAGTCTGGAGACGACAGTCTCGACCATCTTTGTCATTACATCTCTCAATAGATTTGTGGGTTTCTTCGTAGTTGAAAGAAAGAGAGAGAGAGAGAGAGAATGTTGGCAGTCTGACTGGTCTTTTTATTTCAATTTTTTGATTCCATCTAAACTGATGAGTTGATGAGCCATAGGCTTTGCAAGTAATTGCTGAAGGACTGGAGAGTTTGTTTCACTATATAATTCTTAAGTATTAAATCCAACCCCCCTCCCCCCCTCCCAGTTCAATTTACTCTGTGTATAGTCAACTTTTCGCCATAACGTAATATCTTATGTATCTTTGTAGTAGCTATCAAGTCTTATGTACTATTATTATGGAGAGGGCAAGTTATACTGGATTTTTTCATGTGTAGTTTTTAGCATGCAGGACCTTGTAAAGTTGAGAGATACAATGCATAAAAAAAGTGGTATGTAGGAAAACATACATGTAAATATTGTGAAGCAAAAGTCAAATTTTTTAACGAGTTATATTTTTATGCAATAAGCCAAGTTACAAGGGCTGTAACTTTTTTCCAATCTGATTTCATACAAGTTGGTCATATTCACTTGAGATTGGTAGCTCCCAGTTGATTTTTGTAGCTACAGCTTGAGAGTTTGTTATTATACATTGTAAAGGTAGGGGATTCTGGAGGTATGTATGTATATTTGTATGCATAATACGTACTTGGAATGGATTTGGAAAAGTTGGGCTATAGTTGGCGCCTGCTATATTATTTTTTCCACGTTTTTTCTCACTCACTCAGCTCCTTTAATACTCTTAAGGATAACATGACATAAGAGTTAAATCCTGGGGTAATAAATAAATATAATTTTTTAAAAGTCTATTGTGCATAGTAATAGCTTGGGTATATGCTAGTTTGGCTACTGCTGGAAGAATTAATACTATGAATAGAAAACTATGGTAAGGAGATATAGGATTTTGTCACTAGAGATTTCAGTTTAGATACTCAAGTAATTATTATTGTGAGATAGTCTTTGGGCTAGGGAATAGTAGAAGGAGAGGAAAATATGATAAGATTTTTAATATGCCTATTGACATTCATGTGACTGACTGACTGACTGACATAGGTTCAGGGGTAGGAGTGACGGTTGGGGAAGTAGTGGAAGGTATGGTACACATTTGAGAAAAGAGAGAGAGAGAGGAATATATAGTTTTTTTGGTATATGGTGGGATAAAATAGTAGAAAAAAATAGTATGTTGGAAATTATTATTATGATAGGCGGAAAGGGCAGTGATAATAATAATTGTGAGTGTGATATCTAACCATGGCGTATAATTACAGAGGCAGTGTGGTGTAATCATGAGCTATGCACTTGAGTGCGGAAAGGAAATCTGACAAGGAGGGAAGAGCTGCTACTTTTGTCCCTATATAAAAATACTTTTTGTTCCCCCTCCTATTATTATTGAGAGTATATAGTGGAAATATGTGTCTGTGTTATAAATACGTAAGGATGAAGAGAGAATGTCCTTTGAATTCCGTCTATTTTATCATTGACTATAGACGTTTCTACGTAGGATCTAAGGGGGAAAAGTCTCTTCTTTAAAGGAGGAGAACGTGTACTTTCTAGAGTTGGTTCGGATTTACATGCTGTTCATCCATCGTTACACATTTATTTTGCGGATAGAATTACTTCTTTGAGAGTCTTACTCTGAGGTGTTTTCATTGCATATGCTGGGAAGGTTGGTCCGTTGTACATACGGCTAGGCTGGAGTATAGTGGTGATAAGAATTTAGACTCAAGCCAGGGACAATTTCCTACAGGGGCTTCAAACAACGACAGATAACATGCTGTGAGATACCAAAGCTGAGTTCTGCGGCGGGCCGCAACTTTATAGGTTATTTTACATGGCTTGGCTTTCAAATTATCTCTGATTACTAACGTGGATATTATACTTGACGTTCCTTTTTTAATGGCCATGTTATTTTCCTGCCTTCCTCTATTCCTTCTACTCGACAATAGCCCAATGCTACTTCTCCAATATTTTCGAAGAAGATGCAAAAATTAACGGACGTTTCTTTAGTCATTTGTCATTTTTACCGCAGTATTGCATGAGATTGTATTGATTTGCAAACGTTTAAAAGTGGCTTTTTTACAGCATTGAAATTGCATTTGTTTAACATATGATTTGGAGAGTGTGGATAATCTTGCACTTGTTCTCGTAGCTCAGTTTCTTTCAATGTAAATTTAGGATTTGTGAATTTCAAATGGCTGGGAATAATTTTCGCATTGAAGGACTTTTGACTATTTGGACATTATTTTGGGAACTTCGTATTTGTATGGTAGACTGATACAATAACAAGGATATTGTTGAGATGTTTGTAGCCTTACAGTTGTACAGTGTGCGAATTTTTCCTTGCCTTGATGAAAGTGAATAAAACATTTTTATGAACACCTGGCACTTCCCATAAAAATGGGATTAATTTGAATCTGACCTTCCTAACAAGAGCGGCCAGAAAAGTTTTTAGGTTGTTGGAGCGGGGGTTATATAATTCGTAAAGGGTACTTCACCGAGGAGCAATTGGCACAATGGGTTTGGGAACCAAAAAATTAGGATCTTCGCTGTTGTAATTAAGTTGGCGGAGGAATCTTCAACTCCGCATTTGGCAGCTGCAGAGTGCTACGTAGTGTGTGAGCAAATAGAGAGTTCGAAGAATTAATTCTAGAAAGCAATGCACATTTTTGTATGAAAAAGTTTTTAAATGCGGAGAAAGTAAATTTTGAGACGTATTTTTTTTAATTTGAATGTTCCATTTTGTAGTAGAAAGGGAAACAATTATTTTGGTACATGGAAAAAAAGATGCGTTCACATCAATGTTATTTTGCCCACGGGTTTTCTTTTAGACAGACTATTGATGATGACAGGATGAAAGAGTACAGGGTTTTGGCGGAAGAATGTCATGTAATAATTTCTAGACCTTACATTTAGCCTTGCTATACATAAACGTATACCCTGAAATGTTTGGGATTTTCTCTGAGTCGCAGGGATAATAATATTTGAAGGGAAAAACACCTCCTTTGTGACAAAGTTTTGTTCTTCCCGCGCCCCTCCTTCCACCAAACCTACCTTCTGGGAAATTGACTTGGTGAATGCACTAGATCTAACTGTAAAGAGGCAGTGTAATTTATCTGTGTGTAAAGTAATTAATTGAATAGATGGTAATTTGAGAAGGAGAACGGTTATTGAAGTTACGGTGAAATCCCATCGTAAGTTGAGGCCGTAAAATCTCAAGAAAAGATCGTAAAGATGTCAATAAAAGTTATGCGAAAGTGTGGGTCTCATCAATTTATTGGATCGATTTGAATTCAATTTTTTTCCCTATCTCTCTCTCTCCCTCTTTCTTTCGTATCTACATACAAACAAAAAGTCCAACTTGATACCAGAGAATTAGACAAGGTTCAAATGAATTTAGCCGAACTGTCGTGTCGGAGCTGAAAGGGACTGTGCATAAATTGTTTTCATGCAGTAATATAGTATAGGGAATACATATAGGATACATACATGGGCTAATAAAACTGATTGAGAAAAAATTGTCCGTTGAGGTTAGGAAAAATCATAACTGTCATTTGAGCATCTGTGCTATTCTCAAGTTTACTTAAACTTTTCGAAAATAATTATTATTTCAAGTCAATATTTCTCCCAACGCAGAAATATCACTGGCTTTTTATTTCTTTTGAGTTTAAAAAAATTTATTAAAAAATCCCGGGATGGTCCACCCAGGGAAGGGTCTGGTGGTGAACATTTTTTTTTTTTACTTTCTAGTAATAATGTCTTTATAGGTATGTCTTTTATCTACGTCTATAAGTATAGAAGACATGTGATTTTTTTCCAAAGTTTACATTTTGCTTTTGGTGTTTCCAAAAGGGAGAGAGAGAGAGAAGGATGTGTTGTGTTGAGAGAAAAAAAGTAAAGCAGAGAAAGAGTGAGAGAGAGAGAGAGAGAGAAAGGGAGCTAAATTCCAGTTTGTATATACGAAAGCAAGGTTTATTATCAAGCAAAGCCGATTTTATTTCCGGCCTCTTTTTCCTCTAACCTTTAAGCTTGTGGTAAAAATAGATCTGGTTGTATCCGTTCCGTACTTTATTCTTCTATTCCTCTTTAACTTCTCTCCCTCTCCTCTCTTCCCGCACGTATAGTAAACGTAATAGAATGGGATATGAGAAGAAGAGAGAGAGATAGTCCCCGGCCTATGTAGTGTAAAGTTCTAAGAAATATTATTGTTGTCTGGAAGATTTTTTGAACTGTTCTCTGAAAAAGTACGTTTAAGCATTTGTAGGGATGGGTACGTAATGTATTTATCTATTGTCCTGGAATTCTCAAGGATGTCTTGAAAAAGGTTCTGAGTGCTGATGTTGATGAAGTTTGTAGTTTTGAATTAGGAGAAAAAATGAAAAAGTTTCCAGATATTTTTCCGGTTTTTAAAAGCCTATTTTACTATTATCTGAAGACCAGGGTGAAATTGTACTCATATGGCCTAGCTTTTTTCCCCTACATCCTCTCCTTGAAAAAGTCTGGGTAATTATGTGACTCTGTAATTTCAGCTATACAAAAGGGTTCTTAAAAAGCACGTGTGTTTCTCTCTCAATTGCCCTAACTTATTGTAGGTTTTTTAGAAAATTGTTTTGTTTTGAAAACTACTCTTGGGGAGAGCAGTACTAAGTGATGACATGAAGCAAATGAAATGCGTCCTGAAGAGCCACTACTTAACTTTTCAAGGTTAGAGAATTGAGAAAAAAATGAATGAAATTGATTTCTACTTATTATTTTACCACCACTCTGACGAAGGCTTTTCAAATTATGATTATCATTACTATTGGTGAGGATAATTTTTTTAAATGAATTTTTTTAATGAGCTTTCGTAGAAACCCTCGTTAATTGAAAAATAATTATATGTCGTTTGTGAGCTAAAAGGAAGGGAAGTTGTGATGATATGAGGCAACTTGCTTGCTACATATGGACAAAAAAAATTTCAGTCGAGCTGGAAACAGTTCGACATGGTTAGTGCTTACATGGTGAATAGTAAAATCCGAATCTCAAACTCGTAAATGGGAGACATAAATTGCAATTGAGTGAATAACCCCATCAATTATTTAAATCCCTTTGAAGTTGCTCTGCATAGTGTAAAGAATGTGAGTTCCGCATTTATTTTTATTGTCATCGTTTATTTTTCCTTTAATTATCATCCTTCAACAAGGAGGATGCTTGTCTCTCTCTCTCTCTCCCTGTTCAAGTCATCACTATACTATTTTTGAGTGCATATGTTTATTTGGACGGACTCTGCACGTTCAGTAGTTGTGTTTCCAACTTGTGCTGTTTTTTTTGTTGATGGAGAAAAATACAGGGAGTGAGAGCATACTCTTTAAATCTCCATGACTTGAAAACCCTCCCTAAAACTTTAACCATTGTAATTTATTGTATAAAAGTTAAATGGTGGATTTCCTATAAATTCCTAAATAGCATCTTTTACATTTGACTACATTACTTTTGCAATGGGACATAGCTATCATTGAAATCTATATGGTCAATGCTGGGTGCTTTTTTTGATTTTTTTTGGCCATTAGGAATAGATACGTAAATGAAATTGTGGGGCAGGGAAATTCCTGAGAGTTAAAATTGTTGGTAACAATAAGTTTTTAGTACAAAGTTGTGGCTCTCCCATTACTTATTTTCCTATTATGTATACAGGAAAATTTAATTGAATTGAATGTTGACTGGTGTAATGTTCTTGATTGTGGCTATAGGTATGGATAGTTAAAGCAGTAGTGTATTATTATATTGCTGCTCATTTTTTCTTCTTCTCTCTTCTCTCTCCTCGTCTTTTCCTAAGTATGTGAGAGGCAGGGGTGAAACAAACAGAGGAGGCTTTTTGTAAATCGCAAACACTTTATTACATATGTTCAAAGCTGGTGTGTATTATTTATGTGAACAAAGCTCTAGCTCCAGGCAGGTATGGATGATGGGACGATGATGTACTTATATGTAATATAGGTAATATACATGTATATTGTGAGGGTACAAGGGAGTAAGTGGTACGTAGCTTGTTGTTTTTTTTTCAAACGCTCTTCTCTCAAGTTTTTTTTCATACCATTTCGTTTCGTTGAGGCACTTATAACTCCAGACACAATTTACATTCTGCATTGTGTGGAGTAAGTCACCGTGAGATTTATGGTTTTGATTTAAATTCATTTATATTGCAATCGCTTTTTAACCTAGCTTTTGTTCAAGTTATTCCATGGCAGAGTATATAGCTAAGGCTAATACCATATTATGGGCTATGATGGGGAGGTGTGGCACCCACACAAGCTGTGTACATAAGGGGCAAAAGTATTATTTCTATGGGATATCAAACCACTAATATTTCAAGTGTATGCTCCAGTCTTCATATTTTTCTGATAACCGAATGGTCTACGGAAGACTCCTCGTCATATGTAGCGCTACCACAGTAGTAACTATAGGTCGTAACCTGGGCCATATTAACTGGTATAGAATAGAGAAAGAGAAAGAGAGAGAGAGCGAAGAGAGGGAGATAAAGGTGTGACAGATCTCCCTTCTACGTTGTAATTAAAGTGGCTTTTGGCAGTCAATACTTGATCCCGGTACATTTGGTGTAGGATTGTAGTGTAGGTACAAATGGGGCTATGCATATGCAATTTGTGTGCTTAAATTGCATGGGTTTGTAGTTTTGCAGTGTTTGTTATATAGGATTTAAAGGAGAGGTTTTTCTTATACTAAAGGATAATAATTGAGGAGCGTTATTTTTTTGAGAGAGTATTTCTTCCATGAAAAAGTGATGGATTGAGAGAATTGATGAATTACTACCAGTTGGTGATACTTGATCAATGAAATTTTGGGATGGTTCGTGTGGGATTGTAATTAATGTGGCTTCCTTCACATCGTTTTTGTAGCCCTTCCATTGGCTAATATGGTTTTGTGTACTGTGTAGTACTACATAGGTATATAGTTAAGGAGGATTGTGGTGTGGGGGGAATAGGAGCCAAGAAGTAATTAGTATTGGTGTGTATGGAGGAATGGTTACATAGGAATTAGTTCGGCTATGGTGATGATGTGTGGTGAAGGATGTGCCGTTGAGTTATCTTCTGACTGTTCCAATGAAGGAACTTGACTGGTCATTGATCGGCTTATGTAGTTGACTTGCCTTTCCATACTCTGCATTCCTATTGTCATATTTACTTATTGCAATCAAATGGATTTGAGCAGTTCATGTCCGAGAGGAGAGCATAGGGATGTTGGGGATGATATCATGTATATGTACATATGGTTAGATACTTAGTGGTTGGTGGTATAATTTCGGGAGAAATAATAATATAAGTGCTCAATAGAATTTTCCAAACGGATGCTCACGCTGACTCTTCTCTGTCGTGTGTGTGATCATCATCGTGACATAAGACATGGAGACGAGACTGGATTTTGAAACTGTATCTGTGTCCATTTGAAAGGCACTACTAGAGCTCTGAGTCCTATTGCTGGAGATAAGGGCTATGGAGATTGAAGGAGAAGAAGAATAAAATACATAAATATTATATTATATGTGAATGCTCAAAAGTAAGTAGATGAATTGAATTTTTTTTTTCATATGGTATTTTCATGGGAGCCAGGGATATGTAGAGAGAGAGGGTACTAGTAGTATTAGTAGTAGTAGGAGTGATATTGTCAACCTGAGCCACCACCACCACCAACACAGATTACACCCAGGAATTAAGACTGTCGCCAACATTTCTAATGAACGTTGCATGTTTGCTACTTGAGTCATACCGTGTCCTTGTCATGCTCAAGATAAACATGAACGGTACTAATGTAACAAGACTGTATCCCAAACTATAATATGCACTCTACTCATAGGATTGTCAATAGGTACATGACCTGATTGAAATCCAAGAGAGAGAACTCACTCACAGTCCAAATATCTTGATTCTTCATGGAGGAAGAATGTGAAGAAATAAGAGAGAGAGAAAAAAGGAGCAGTGTAACCACCCAAGAGATACTTATTACGAGGTAGAAGTTTGAAGTATATAGTGTGGAATGGTATAGTTCTTATTAGTAAGTAAACCATTAAGGACTGAAAATAACCACAATAAGTATCACTTTTCAGGGCATTTGGAAATCTTTATTGGAACAATATTTCAACTCCACATACTTTCAACTAGGCAATAAGACGTTAACTTTTGATTTATTTCCTATGATTTGTCAGCAAGGCTTGACAGGAATTTCTTCGTTTTTTTTATTATATCTTCAATACTATTTTATTTATAATTTACATACTTCTTCTCGTCGTACCGTGTGAATATCCTCGAAACTTTTATTAGTAGTGGTGAATTGGAAATTTGTTTTCTATTTGGGGAGTTCCGTAAAACTACATGCCATGAAGTGAAGTTGCTTTTCTCCCATGCGTGCCTCTCTCTCTCTTTTAATGACTTTTCCCTTGTATTATATTTGCCCACGTAGGATAGGCACAGGGATTTTTTGAAACGTACGTGTTTTTAATTGAGAGACTTGGAGCTATACTGAGTGTGGATTTTATATTAATTAATTGGGGGCAAATATTTTGAGGGTTTTGAGTATTGTAAATATATAGGAAGGATAATATTGCGTAATGATGGGGTTTTTTAAAATGTGGGTGCCTGTGCTCTGCAAGTTCTAGAGAACTGGAATGAATTTGTATGTTTTGGAGTAGGAACTCCGTACCTTATGTTTTTTTAGTACCCCCTCTCGCTCTCTGGGTCTCTGTCGTTTGTGATTATATATGTGAAGGCTTCGCCGTTACCACCAAAGCCGTTTCAGTTGGTATTGTTTGCGTAAGTCAGAGATGAAAAAATATAGACAAGATGGTTGTTGGATGAGACTACGTATCTCCACATAAACGAAAGTCATGCTTGTGTAGTGTAGTTTTGGAATGGTTCCGTAAATACTGGGCGACGTCATTAGAATGTGTATGTACATATATACTTATGGTAGCAATAGAGGTGATGTTAAGATACGAACCGATCTTGTAGCACAATTTCAAGAAGAACATGATGGTAATGGTACATATTGTATAGATGAAGATAGTTTGTGGAGGAAGTAGCATCTGTGTGTGTGTGTGTGTGTATGTGTGTTGCAGGAGGAGGTTGCCTGGCTCCGGTCGTACTTTGAGTAAATGTTTCGGTTTATTTGCACTGCTAGCTCTACGTTTATGCCTTCCTATGTGATTAATTATATACACTTGTAGACGATTCATGCTTCATTTCGATGGAGAGAAGTGGCCATATTTTAGCCGAGCTGTTTGGTTTCGTTTATTGGCGTGGAATGTGAAAACCTGGATTTTTTCCCGGTTCCTTCCCCCCTTCAACTCTCTTATCGTTTGGATTATTATTATTATTATTACACTTACAACACTTCAAAGTTTCCAACTCCAAGTAGCTACAAGTATCTATGTGTGGTAGGTATGTACATGTAAAGTGAATGGATGGTTTTTCTGGCTACAGATTTTTTCTTTATATCGAGTTACTTTAGAAGATTTTCAAATGGGAATTCTCGGGTTTGTAATGATTATTGGAGGGAGGAAATCAAGTAATATTTTTGTTTGTTGTGCCATTTATTAAGCTAGGCTTCTACTTAGCGTATATGAATGTGTAATTATATGGGAAGAGAAACAAGGTTTAATCTCACAATATGTTTTTAGCAGCCGTGCTAATATGGCTTTTTCCGGGTCTGTACGCTTGTATTGATGGGTTAGTGAGGGAAGACGCTGTGGAATAAAAGCACTGCTGCACCTGACATAAATAGAGACACTGTGTGTGAAATAAATAGAAATAGCTTGTGCTGTAAGTAGATTTATATAAGATACAAATAACTCTTTGAGCTGGTTTTATTGACCATAGGAGGATAAATCATGGGGTGACAGAGACAGAGAGAGAGAGAGTGATAAAAAAGATTTGAGAAAAATTATTAAAAATTCCAGATAACTGAAATGAAAGTAAACGAAAGGAAAGTGACGATAGTCTAATGATGGCAATGGGCATGTATAGGTAATAATAATGATCATGATATTTTTACGGGCTCTTCCTTTTTTCTTTTTCCTAACATTTCTTCATGTCTTTCCCTACTTGCTCTCTTGCTCACTCTGACTGCTCTCCACTTTGTATATATGACTTTGTAAAAAGGAGGATTTCCACTATTAGTTTTTGACATGGTATTATTTGTATATGCTGGGGCATATGTGCAAGTATATAATTACACATAGGAGAGTCAAAAAAGTGTGGTTTCTTTTTTGGTTCTTGCTTTTTGGATTGATGATTCATTACTTAAAAATATACACTCGGTGGCGCAAAGTGCCGGATTTTTATGACTCTCGGGTGTCTTTCTTACGTCGTTGATGAAATGTGGCAAGTGTCACATTTCGGCAATTTGTTCATGATGAATGGTAAACAATTCAGTGGTTTTGTGGCAGAGAGAAGGAAACCAACAAGTTTACACATACACATTTTCTACAACTTTCTGCTCTTATAACTTCCCAATAGTTTTAGCTAGTAAAGCTACATATATGTGAAGTTGTTTGTATCCACTGCACTGCAAAAAGAATGAATATGCTCCGTTTCTTAGTTAAAATACCAAGTCTGAGTGAATTGAGAGTTCATGCAAAGTTTGACTCTTCTGTCGATCGCCTGATTAATTTCGTAGTCAGTAACTGCTCTCACTGTCTTGAGTCTTTTAGGAATTATTGTAGTAATCTGTTAGTTTGCACCATAAGATACACTTCCTTGAGTTGGAAGCTCATCTCCAAGAAGGCGTAATTTCTTACCTCAAACCTCTCTTACATTGTTTTATTTAATTACTTATTTAATTTTTTTATGTAGAGAATACAAAAGCTCGTGAATTTGCTATTTTCCAATCACTCCTGGAATGATCATAAACCTAGAAATGTCACATGTTTTTGGAGCCCTCTTTTAATGAAAGTTTCATATTAACAAATATTATCGTCCGCGCCCGCAGCATGGAAACAACGGTGCACATTTTGATGTTTCAAAATGGGGAATTTTCGCCGGACCAGATGATGTGCTTCCATTCATCATGTATTTCGACAGTCCAACTTTCTCGTATAAATTCTCCATTACATCATACACCTTCATAGGTCCGTAATTCTTAAAGTATGAACATCGCTTTTAATTTAATCCTCTTGAGCCTCAAAGGGTCGATTCGAAATTTGAGCCCCTTGAATCCACAGGTGTTTAATTTTTACTTTAGCACTTGCTCTATGCGCATGGTAAAAATTACTACTATTGTTAAGCTATAATATGACACGTATAAGAATTTAAATAATATACATACCTTCAGTTCAAAAGACTTATACAAGAGTGGATGGATTTTTTCGGGGAATTAAATAGGAATTGATGAGTGAGTGTGTGGGAAATGGAAATGGGATAACAAGAATTCGTAATGGAGGCAAATGGTTGGAATGATAAAAAAAATTGTAGTTAGTGAGAAGGAGGGGGAAGCGTATGTTAAAATCGTTGAAAATAGTGCAAGTTATATTGAGATAAAGTAGAGTTGATTCCTTTCCGCAACCACTTTCAACTTTTATCCCCCATGGAATCCCTCATATTCTAGAAACCATCGAGGACTATTTTAACAAGGAGTTCTTACTACAGTGTATGTATGGAAATGTAAATTTGAGCCAAACTCGCTTTCTTTTCAAGTATAATAATTTGTGTGAAGACTCTCTGAAGAGTACGTACGTAGAAGGGAGAGAGAGAGAGAGTTACAAAGTTTAGAACTAGGACTTTTGAGCAACTTGCGAGTCAAGAAATGAATAAAAGTTAAACGAATGGGAAAAATATACACTGACAATTTTACACTCTGTTCCCTATCCAAGGAAATGTGTCTGCATAGCTACTTAAACGAGAGGATACACTTGGTTGTTGAATCATTTCATCGTTTCATCCGCAATAAACTAAGGAATTGATCAACCTGGATTTATGTCCTTCCTGCTGACGTTAACGATGAGACAGGTAGGCTGTTAGCTTGGTTCCAAGAAATAGCAACAGGCAAAAGGGCTATATATTACTTTACTCAGTCAGTCGACATATCAAACATCTACTTTTCCCCTAACCACCTCTGTATCTACATACACATTTTTTTTATATTCCTTTTCACTTCCAACCAGTCAAGCTTAGGCCTTAGCTGGTCTTAAAGGGTTGGTTAAACAAGCAAGAGCTAGCTCATACTCATCAGCATATTTTTATATTCTTCAAACCTGTGAACCATTCAAACTGAAATAATTCTTAATTGTTACATTTATTTGAGCCACCAGTTTTATACTTTATGCCACTTTATATACGTAGTAAATGGACGAGTATTTAAAATACACAAAATCTCATCATACCAAATTATACATATAACTATAGGGAAATCAGTTGTGGCATCAAAGCAATAAAAAAATAAGACAGTTTTTTCAGGTGCTTCTTCCCTTGGCAATTTCCTATAGCTTTTTTTTTAGGAAAGGGAAGAAAAGTGAGGGTGAGCCTGACACTGGACATAAATGTTCTAGAGTTTAATGTTTCAAAGGCTCAAACTATTGTTGAATGGTTGGAAATGGGATCTTTTCTTGTAACTCATCATCGTTTTTTTCCTCCCCCAATGAACTGTATGTACAAAAAGCTTGATGGATGATCGGATCGCTATAATATTTGGAGTAAAAGTAGTTGAAGTTAAATCAGGAATAAAAACCAACTGTCTGTCTATCTGTCTTGTGTAAGGACAAGTCAAGAGTGCATAAGAGACTGCAACTGCCGGGGAAATTTGGTTAAGAGCATGGATTGGAAAAATTGTTATGTCTATAGTATTGATGGGAGAGCTGAGAAATTGTATTTTGATGATAAATATGCATACACATGTTGAGCTAAATGTACACACATGATAGGAAAGGGGTCCATGTAAATATATAGTTACTTGTGTGGAAGATTAGAATATGAGTTTTTGTGCTGATATGAATGGTACTTGATGATCTCCATGTCCCTGGCTCCTGTCCTTATTGTCATCCAGTACGGTCGTCCGTACTATTCCCCTACAAACACCCTCGTGTCATCGGGCTATCCTTTACGTCGATCCTTTTCATCGGTGCCGAACAATGCATCTGTATAGGCTCCCTATTGAGCTCTATACACATTCCCCCTACGTTATTATTATACATTAAAAAAATACAGAGCTAACATGCGTTTGAATAGTTTTTTTTATATACCTGAAATAATAATAACTCAACTGGAAAGAATAGCCGATATGATTGAGTATTGGCAGGATAGGAACCAGCCCATACATATGAATTTGACGTATTCATCCGTAGTTTATAAGCTCCTTTGACACGTGGGTTCGTCTTTTAAATTATTGGCAAGTCTATAATGGTAAAATTTCCCTAATCATAACTGGGTTAGGTTGAAAGTATAAAGTAGTGAACAATGGTAATTGTCTATATTGATTGAATCAATCTATCCAATATATTCTACGGGTACATATAATTATCTATACATAGATAAATTATGCATTTCCTTTAAGAGTATGTATACGTGACTTGTATGTATTTTCCCAAGGATTTGATGGACTTGTGTTATAAAAATCCCAGTGGTATTCTCATGGATTGATGTATCTCTATATTAATTTTAAGAATGGGAGGCAAGGGTAAAATTGTTAGGAAGATGTGCCTTGATAGAGCCAAGGCATATTTAGCCGCTTTGTAAAATTCAGCTCTTCTGGCTATTAGGAGCAGGAGCCCCCGTATTATTAGGAAATGGGTGCTGGCGGGAAGTTTAATTTTTGCGGAACATTTTCTTTCCAAGTAATGAAATTTCCAGGCTTCTCCCAAGAACTCTCCTATAGAGAGCAAGTACACATAAAACATCCAGTTTTATTGGATGGACGTTTGAATCGTCAAGTGGAGGAATGTTTGCGGTTTAAGGTGGAGGAGAGGAAGCTTGAAATTTTAGTTTTGTAATATATGGAAATGAGTGATATGTAAAGTAATGCTTTCATGAGCTTGAGAGCAGTAGTAACATCACATTCTACGGACATGGTAATGAATTCGTGTATAAAGTAATATGTAGATGATTCTTTTGTTACTGTATTTTGAATTTCACCGGGAATTAATTACGTTAAGAGAATGAAGTTAAATGAAAATTCCAAAAAGGAGAGAAAGAAGATAAAAGGCTGTCTCTACCAATGTTTACTTTTATATTCAAAGGAAGAAGGGAGGAGAGGGAGAAGAGTTGGGAAGGCTGGAGATGCCTGTAACGATTATTTTATATTCGTTACAACGTTTCCTCCATGGCGTCATACTCAGAAGAAGGCAGTATACTCAAGCACCAAGTTTTGCCCACACTAATTATTCCAAATTCCATCGCATATTTTCCTCCACTCCTAAAGCACGGACTCTCAATAAACAAATACTTGTGT
Source organism: Spatulosminthurus flaviceps (assembly GCA_034693705.1). Taxonomy (NCBI): domain Eukaryota; kingdom Metazoa; phylum Arthropoda; class Collembola; order Symphypleona; family Sminthuridae; genus Spatulosminthurus; species Spatulosminthurus flaviceps. The sequence continues at coordinate 203,610 of JAQFXU010000002.1, read as the reverse complement.
GTTTCTATGAAGTGTTTTCGGATTTTAAAAATCCTTCTCTGTCCTTCCTCTTCTTCCTAATTTCCTCTTGACCTCCGTAAAATAATCTTTTTCCCAGGTCAGTCCTTCCTTTGCTACGCTCTTGCATTCGCATGCATTGTTTTTCGTGTGGCTTAAATCGCCCATCTTAAAGATTGATTTCATTACACTTAACTCCCAGGTCAATCTTATCCTTCTCATCAACACTAGTCCCTGTGGGATTCTGGGCCTTGGGAGAAAATAAAAAGTAGGAGGAAAATGAAAGTAGCGGAATATAAAAACGGATGATGTTTGCGGTTACAATCCTATTGAGATTTTTGCAAACAAAACATGTAGGCTTTTATTTGTGAAGAGGAGAAATGTTTATTTTTCTTTGTCGGGGAAGTCAGCTGAGCTGAAGTTTCTATGGAAACGTTGTCTATCAAACTGTGTCTGAACGATCTTGGAAACATAAACCAAAACCCAGTCAATTTCTTATAAAGAAATGCAACGAATTTCTGTCTGATCGATTTTACTCTTCCTAACTAATTATTGCGAACATTGCCCAGATTTTCTTAAACTGTTCCAGAATTAGTAAATCATTGTTCGTAGTATTCTCTACAACGTACAGTTTGGAGAAAACCAACAGCTATGAGCTATGATTGGGCAGCTTAAAATACTATGCTGTAGTTGCTACAGAAGGGAAAAAGTGTGTACTTTCTTCCAAGCTCCGCTCTTATTTCCTCAGTTATATAATGAGGAATTTTGAAGGAAATTCTCTTTGCTTAGACCCCCCTCCATTACATAGCATATATCCTATATGTAGCTATTGTAAGGGAAAATACAGGATAGGAATAGGAAATAGGCTATAGTTTCTATAATATATAGGCAAGTAGAATTGCATGGACAAAGTCTTGGGTAATAATATCGCAGTAGGATATATGGAAAGTTGGGAAAAAGTTGGAAATTTATTAGCTTTTGTTACAAGATATTTCCCGACTCTTTCCCCCTCCCTTTTTCTTCCTCCCGCTTATTATCACACAGTTGGAATAACAACTCGAATAGAAATTAATTTGGCAATTTCCTACAGTTTAATCCTTTGCTACTGTTCTGGTACAATAAAAAAAGTAGCTTGTTACGTAAAAATACATTTTTTTTCAACATACACACGCTTTTTCTTTCTTACAAAGGCTTCTTCTTCCATGCTCATATTTTTCTTTGTAATTAGCAATAGCTACATGGGAGAAAGGATGGAAAAGTTTCAAGCTTATGGTTTGAGAAGATGATGGTAGCTCTACTTGGTAACTTTCATTAGGAGTAAGAGTATTATGTGCCTTTGAGTGTATTTTGTCTTGTATTTGTTGACATGTGAAAAAATTCCAGTTGTTCCAGGCAGGCAGAAGTTTTAAAGTACATTTCCCTTCTCCATTACTTCCAAGGACCACTAAAATTTGTATCAGCCTAAGATAGGAATATCGTATGTACAAAGGATTTTCCTTACACCCTTTTTTTCTTACCTTTGAATTTGGAATTAGTAGCTGAAAGAATTCAGTTTTAAAAGCTCTTGTTACTTTTACAATGATTATTTGGTAGATGTGGAGAGGTAGAGGTGAGATGGAATGGGAAAATGGAGATGGTTGTTGTTGGTAGGAAGTTTTTTTAAATATATTTTTTATTTTAGTGAGAGATGTGTGTGTGGTGTAAGGAAATATATAGTAGTAGTAGTAATGGTAGTAAGAAAAGGCAGGGCCAGGAACCATTTACATTCCGATATGTTTTTCCTGGTTGGTTCATGTAGTCAAAATTTACTCACTTGATTAACGTATAATAATCGTTTTTTCCCCTTACTTCAATGTGCGTAGGCTTATTTACTTGATAATTCACACTAGGTCATGACTGTGAGCATTTACTATATTTTTATGTGGAACTTATTATGCTGAGGCAGGAGCAGAAAATGTTATTTAGCATTTTTCAAACCAGGCTCTCTCTCTTCATTCCTTGAGTGTGTTGTTGTTCGTTCTTTCTGTATGGTATCAGTTGATTTCTTCGCTCTTATATTTCTTCTCCCTTCTTCTCATCTCTCATATTCTTCTTGCTCCTTTTTGGTTAAAGGATTTTTTTACGAGTGTGAAATTTGTAGGCTTGAGATTTATATTAAAAATCATTTGGATAATGACACTTGAACGGAATTGAGAATTGCTAGTTTTGGTAAAAATGATTGGGAATAATAAGTTTTAGGGATAATTTAATGTTATAATAATGAAGCGTCCTATTTGAGAGCCTCTGACTTTTTAGCTAATAATTCAAACTGCCGTGAGGGAGAAGAAGTGTGTCTTGTATTTTTTCTCTATGTTTGTCAGGTGCTGATAGTTAGAGGCATTTGTATATATTTTTTTCAGTTTAAAATTGACACTACTTATCGTTAAGAGGGAGAAGAAGAGAGATTTTTTTCTGTATGTATTGAATAGAATATATTTTACAAGTACTAAAAGAACTCTGGAGGTTATGAGGCCGGACTGTCCAATAGTGATTTATTCTTTAATCAGAACGTCGTTACTATAATACGTAGGTTTTTGTAGCTTGGAATTTTTCTACTGAGTGAGAGCAGAGAGTTAGCAGTAGCATTTGAGAGGGAGAGAGAGAGAGAGCCAAGTTTTGTTTTTTTTTCAAGTATTGGCAGAAATGTTGAAGTGTTGTGGAATTCCCATTGGTCTGGTCATCTCCGTCCGTCCTGGTCGTCCTATAGTCGTCATCATAATTAATCATTGAGCCAAACAAGAATGCAAATTTCCATGTATTTAAAAGCTTGTATACAGCATCTTTCATTCTCTTGATGATATTTTACCTTTTGCTCTCACAGCTTATACGAGCAATCTCCTCATTTACTTGTGCCAACTACCTTTATCATTATTTATGGTCTCTTTTCTCTCTCTTCCCTTCTCCCTCAGACTTTACTTATGGCACTGTAGACAGGATTTCACTCAAGCTTGATTTTCCCTCCATTCCCTTTAAGGTAAACGTGGAAAATATTCTTTCCAATTTAAAAAAAATTCTTATCATTTTAATTCCTTTTTTTTGTAAAATAGTCACATCCGCTAATATTTTGAGGAGGGAGATATTTTCAAGAAATGCTTTTTTGAGAGCGTTGAAATTGGATTTTGTGGTGTAAAGAGACGACCATTGACTTGGAGTGGGAAGGGATGAGCACCCTGAAATTCAGGCTTGAGGATTTATGTTCCAATGTATTTGCCTGCGTAAAAAAATCTACGATGATGTGGAAGGTCCATATGAATGTAAAGGGAGGAGACGAGGATGGAATTGAGTAGAGCAATTGACGACATTATGCTCATTTTATTTCAAGTACACATCTAATGGAAAGGTGAAACTGGAACATTAGGAATTCTGTCGAGCTCTATGTCAAGTCCAATGATTTTTTTTATACCCAGGACATTTGCTCAAGTTCAATGATGACTTGTTGGAGAACGCGAGCAAATGCTTTGTTTTAAGACTTTTCTAAATGATGTGGTGTACTTGAGAGATTTTGAAATTCTGGCCAGGTACAATATGACACTGTAAGAGTGTGACTTTTTTTTTTCTTCTTCTCATCTCGTCACATATTCTAAAAAACATACTGAAGAACTTTACCGTTTCCTTGAGACAGTTGACCATGAGAGAAAAGACTCTTGACAAGCTTGTGTGAGTATAGGGAGATAATCTTATAATGTGAGTTATTTTTCTCTCTCTCTCCCTCTCTCTTGATCCGTCAACTGCAAAAGTAGCGTAGTTTGACACGGGGAAATAGGATTTGAATTGATAGGCCACCTGAGATGTATAGAGTCCTGTTTTTTTACAAACCTGATGAGGACTAAATGATTACAAGAACCAGATAAGACTGACATGGCACACACGACTACTAAATCTATGACCAACAGGTCCTCATAGATTTCGTACTTTTTTTCACTCTCTCTGTCCTCTCTCTGCCAAGCTCTATCTCGTCTCGTCCACTATAGAAATTGACGGCTTTTGGTTCCGTAGAAACTTTATAGGAAGATTCCATTGAGTTTATATATTTTTTTCTCAAGGACCCAATCCACACTTTTCACCCTATCAGTTGGCAATTAGTTACTTCTGTCTTGGGTAGAAAAGTTGCTCATGACATTTAATCAGGTGAGGAGTTGTTGGAGAGATGGACTTTCACAGTTTTAGATACTCTGCTGATAATTAAAATTAAAGACCTCGTATTTTACATTTACGAGTAAATTTCCAGCATTTTGTTAATTTTTTTTCTATTTGGACAAAAAAATGAGAAATAAGAATTTTTCAAGACCTTGCCAATAGAAGGGAAATAATGTTGGGATTTGTAAAGGACAATGTATTGAGAATGATAGTGTAAGTATGAGTTTGGCGCCTATGCTGAAAGTTGAGCTTGTTATGACGGAGGAAGAAAGACTTTGTGAGTGAACTAGCCATGTTTTATGGGTGAATGGAAAGAAATTGTGGGAAGAGCCAGTGTGATAAATACTTGACCGTTTAGCTCGGGTTTTGTCCCTCTTTCATTCCATCTCTTTTTCAGAGCCTTTTGTCTCCTTCTTGTAGGGTGAGTAATATTTTTGGTCAAAGTTGCTTTGGTAGAGATATTTTCCCCATCGATTGTTTTAATCTTGAAGGTTTTTTGGAATATTAAATAGTCTGCATATACGATAAGGTTTGAGAGCTAGGGTCTACTCATATGTGAACTGATTTCCCTTTTGTATCATTTATATTTTCGAGCCACTACTGTGTAAATGTTGGAGGCGAGAACATTGAATTTCCTATTTGAATGCAGAGGATTAGAATTTATACATGTAAGATTAGGATATCTGGGAAGGATTTGCAATGAGTAGGGGGATAAAGTTAAAGATGTAATAGGCAGGCCGTCAGATGAGATAAAATGGATGGGAGCACTAAATTACAGCACAATGGCTAATTTCTTGAACTGAAATGAACAGACTGGATGAGCCGGTTTGCACCTTCACTTCTTCTCTATTATCTCTCTCTCTCTCTCTTGTTCTCTACCTCCTTCCACTCATTCAGATTTGTATTTCCCTCTTATGGATTCCAGTAAAATTCTATGTAATATTTCCCTCCCTATACCTTATACTATACTATGTATATAGAAACTACCGCAAACATATGAAGTCTTATGTATGTTTATGTACTACATCCAGGGGAAAAAATCCTTTCTACATAGGAGCTTTTGTATCATGTGAAAAAGAATAGGGGAAAAAATTCTTACGTACAACAAATTAACTCACGATCATATACTCTCAATCTTATCGATAGTTTAGAATAATTGCAAAGAAGCAAAATTTAATAAACGCACTTCCAAATTTGTACTGTAAAATTCCTTGACTCACTTGACTCCGATTGTGACTATGGATCCTTTTAAGAAAGGCCTGGGAAAAAATTTCGTGGAAAATCCCTTTAAAGTTCCATCCACCTCAGGCTTTTTTAATGTATGAGCCATTTGTTGGAGAAAAAATGTGATGCAATCAATTGAGTTAGATCTGCTTTCCAACTCCTTAAAAGATTATTAATTTGTTTGGGAAATGTAGAAGATTGACTGTTTGGAAGGGATTGTATTCTGAGTGTTATAAATTTTGCGGGATTTTTTCAAGGGGATTTTTATTCTCGTATTTGTTGCTTGTACAAGTACTTACTAAGTATTGATAGTGTCAGTTGAACAAAGTGGCTTTGGTGGGTAATTGTTTTTTTTAACTTGCTACTGTAATACTCGTTGGATGAATGAATTAAGGTATGTATAAGATGAGAGTGTGTGTCGGGAGGTGTGATTAAATGTGTATCTGGTAAAATATGAGTGGTTGGGAAGGGAAGGGCTTCTGTTGTGTGGTGTGTTTCTCTGGAAGGTGGGATATAATTTTTATGATTTGAAATTAAATATATGGGAGAGGAGAGTTAATAGTTCTAGTTTGTAGTAATATTTTTGCTTGGATGAATGGCAAGCCTTCGGACTTTTCTCACTGATTAGAAATCAAAAATTGATTGACTAATCGGCCCTGGAATTTTTCCTCTCTCCATCCGTTGCTCTTGTTATTCTGGTAGTTCTAATGTTCTGATTAGATTTGATCGGATGACGATAGCCATTGATTTGTGACTCTCCATTTTTCTCATTTCTATTTCTCTCTCTCTCTCTCACTCTCTCTCACTTCAAAATTTATAGATATGGGAGTAATGTTAAAGCTTCTGGTTTCAACCCTCCTATCTTATACGATTCGATCAAGCCTGAAAGTCTATAGTGATGGAATTTTTTAATATTAATTTTAAAAAAATCTCCGTAGAGGTTAATATAAAAGATGGAGAATATATTTGAATATCAAGTTACACATCAACTACTGATGATATTACATTAGAAAATTGTTATTAGTGGTACGTGGGGAGGAGGACGAGGGTAGAAGGAGGGTAGAAAGTTCCAGGACTTGAGGATGATAAACATGGTTAAAGATGCTCGCTTATCTCAGGACTTTTGGGCAAACAAAATAGCCAGCACGCCTTTTTCTAGTTGCCTTTTGTCTTGGAGATTTTTATTACTATGAACAATTAAAGCTGGATAAAGATTTTCCCAACCATGTAACTTGTTCTTATTAGAGCTCCTCTCTGGGTTATAATTGTTTAGAATGGCTCAGCGTAATAATGTGTAATAATTCTATTGGAGGAGATGCATATATGAAAAGACATTGGACGTGTAATATAGGAAAATGTTAAAGGGGATAAGTTTGGTGGATTTTAGTACATACAGATATAAGGTTGAGAACTGTGGACGGGGTGGACGGGGGGAAAGGTTTTTTGATACGTCGAAAAGGCGTCAAGGCCCCGTTGTCCTGAACACACATTTACAAGATTTTGGGCAAGGAATCAAAAGTCGTTGAAGATTTGTATCTTCATCATTGTTATCTCTCGTCTCTTAAGTATAAGAAACTACTTAAGCTGGAGGGAGTTTTTATATGAATTTATGACATACACCACTTTTCCAACCTATCTTGTAATGGAGTTACTAACTAATTCTGTGTCCATAAGGAAAAACTAGCGCTTGTATTCAATTTACTTTGATTACTTTATAGTAATAAGGAGGATAAAGTTGAAGGTGTAGGAAAACGACTGGTCTTGTTTTTCCTTACTCCAACGGCTCCATTGTATTTGGCTCCGTAAATGCTACATGTGTATTAAATATCTAGCCCAGTCCCTCTACATGTCTGGAATTCCGCTCCGGTTTGACAAGCTCCTTCGTTTGATGAAGCAAGTTTTATTCAGGAGAGTGTATTATGTATTTTTTGTTCGTTACAATGAGCCAGAATTTTATTATTGGAATTTATTATTATTATATTGTTATTTTTAAATGTTAAAGATTCTTTAGAGAGATTTTGAATAGTAGTTATATTATAATTGATGTAATACATATATATTGACTTTTTGTGGGGTGTAGGGATATATTTGAAATTGGAAGAGTAATTTTAATTTGGTAAGGAATGACTTTTTTGGGGTATTTATACTTGGAGTGTTTGTTACTGCTGCTGGTTTTGCTGGGGGAGGTAATTAAGGTGGCGTGACGGTAAATCATGACAGAGAGAGTGCTCCCTTGAGTTATCAAGTGTATGTTGTTGTGTTCAGGTATGAAATCTCATGATGAGATATCTGGTTCTATTGTGACAGGTTGAAGTCATTTCCGTTTCACGCCTGATGCCGTGTCTGTTTAAATAAGTCACACTATCAAGGCACATTTAGTTAGCCGTAGCCTCAACTTTGTTTTACTTGGCCGGGCTTTAATTATATTAGAATGATTGGGAGACTTGCCTTGTTGTATGGTGGATACGAAACCCCGTCCTTTTAGTAGTACATTTTTTAGATGGTTCATTCAAACTCGTCGGAATGACACACGTTTTTACTTTATTTACACATTTTTACATTTGATTGTGTAAAAGAGCCTATTAAAATTGTGTTGGAGTGACATGTTTTTAGTAGGAGGTAGTGCGTTTGGGTGGGAAAGTTTGTGGGAGTTTTTATTTTTAATAATAATTATTATTTTCAGCCGTAAACATTTTCATACATAAAAGATAATTAGAGAGATAGAGAGTTTAGTGGGGTTCAGTTGGGTTTAGTTTTTTTAGGGAAATTATGGAAAGATTTTTTCGTATGTAGTTTGCATTAAATGAAGGGACTAATAATTAAGTAAACCGGGAATTATTAGCATGAAAGGTTTCCTATGCTTTTTGAAAGGATTGCTCTTATAGGAATGGATGGATTTTTCGCGGAAGTCCTGTATTTGATTACAATGTCCAAGGAACTCAGCAAAGAGGTTCATTACTATGATTTGTGCTGAGTTTATGATTTGAATTGTTATTATTATTAATATTTTACACCAAACTCTCTTTCTTTTTCGACTTAATGCTGGGGGTCGTGTGACCTTGTTTTTTCACCGTACTTTTATGACTGGTGTTTCTCCGCCAGAATCCGCGGGATAAAAAACTGTACACTTTTGACTCCTCAACTTTACACTGTTTGAATTTTTTTTCAAGCCTGTCACTCTATCTCACTTCCAGCCTCTCAGAGCCATTCACGTACATCATCATTAGGCTGAGTCAAGGGATTTTGAACATGATTAAAACATTACACTGAAATGGTCTGACTTGGGAAAAAATTTCCAGCAACGTCATAAGAGACTTGTCTTGTCATTTCGGGAAAAAAGTTTTTAGGGGATTCAGAAAAAAAACACAAGACTGTAGGAATAATTTTACGGAAGTTAAATTGAGGGAAGTTTTACAAGGATTGGGGTAATGCATATAATAAATGGGGGTGTAAGGATGGAAGGGAAGTAGAGTGTGCTTGCTACCTTATATTTAATTACGATGGTAAGTATGCGGATATGTGTTTTTTTCTATAGAAGTGAAGTATTTAATGTGGAGGGTTATCCAGGATTGACTGAGTGTGTGTATATCTATTGAATTTTATGGGGAAGTGGCAAGAATGGAGGAGTATGTGAAGATTTGCCTGTAGCAATAAGAGCTTGTCTCCTGTCAGGTTGCAAATAAAAAAAAAAGTACACAATGTGCATGTAATGAAATGGTCATTATTATAACTTTTGGACTGCCTCTACCTTGTTGGAATGAGGAAGGTTGTTCCTTTTATTATTAAATGCTCTTTTTTTGCATCATTCTAGATATGTATTGTTTAAAGCTTGTGGAATGGTTGCTTTTGTGGTGTGTGTGTGTATGATGCATCATGCAATCTATCTACGTACATGCGTATGAGCTTCATACTGTCTCTCTCTCTCTCTCTTTGTAGCACGTCAAAATCTCATGGATTGGGATACTCATCAAGTATTTAAGCTTGTCTTCTTTTCCTTCTCCACGCCATCATTTCACTACTACTTTGGAACATCATGGACTTTGATGATGATAACTGTACGCATGTATACACATAGGAATAGAAGACTTGTATAGCTACTGAGTATGTATGTACTGTGGTACATATGTAGTGTGTTTGGAAGTATGATTGCTAAAAGACAAACGACCATTAAACTTATGATTACATAATGCTCATCTTGTCTTGATAAAGACTTTCGTTGTTCTTCCCCTTGATGGTTTAATTGAATACTTGGGTTTGTCAGGAGATGATTGAATCCTTTGCCTTTGCGGCTTTTCTCCCTTTCTCTCTCTCTCTCATCAATACTCCACAGCCTTTTAGATGGCTAAATATTTTGTTAAAATTTTTCATACATTCCTCTCAATCTCTCTCAAAGACAGGCTCCGACTAGAGCATTATTTGCATTTGTAAGGCTTCTCTACAGTGGGATACCTCAATAGCGTGGTGTACTGAGATACTAGGTATAACGTTCATCTTGTACCCTCAAATAAACAAATAATGACATGGGTAAGAAAATAGTGGAAAATCACCGTGAAAGAATCGCCCAATGCAGGGTTTGTTTTGTTTAGAGAAAATTGGCTCATTGAGAAGGTAAAAATGAAAAAGGGGGATTTTTCCCGTTTAGTTAGGAAGAAGGTAAATGTATTTAAGATTAGATGGATGGCAATGCGTATGAATGGTGGTAGTATAGGGAAAAGGTAAGTGTAAAAGTGAAAAAAAGTGAAGTTTAATTGAAATGAAATCATGATTTGTTAAAAAAATAATGAGTGGGTTTTTTTGCTCTGGCTCTCTTTCCCCTTTTTTTCTTTGCCTCTCTACCTCAGCCTCTGTCTCTCTCTCTCTCTCATTTGCGGCCTTGTATGTGGAAGGGAGGGAGAGAATTAAATACATAATAAGTGCTGAATGAGCAAACTTGTCCTGTGGATGAATAGCTATAGAGGAGTGAAGTGGAGGAGTGATTAGAAATAATAATAGGCAAGGAGAGAGAGAGTGAGGTTCGGGTTGTCGGGAGCTGCGGGAGCCGACCGAAAGGAGCTTCAAATGAAATAAGATGGGATGGGCCGTGTAATTATTGTGAACGAGATGGGCTGGTTCACTTCTTGCCTCCTTTTATCAGCAAAACTTGAGTGAGAGTATTGTGGAAATTTTCATGTCTTCTTCCTCCTCATTCCCTCCTCTTCCTCCAAAATACTACTCAACTTCCTTCGCTCCTTCTTGTTACGTACATAGATGTACCTATGAGTACGCCTGTAAAATTTCAAATTATTTTTGAAACTTTTTTTTTCTGTATGGGAAATACATATCTGTAATTGTATATCTACAATACTATAGAATTTCTATAGAAGAGCGCTAATTTTCCTAGGTTCTTTCTGGATGAAAATTAATGGGAATTTTAGCCATTACTCAGAAGGAATTTTCCGTTATAGTTTGGCAATGGAAAATCTTTGCCAATTATTTGCTTGAGAAATTCTCTAAGGTGTAGTATATAAAAAGGGGAAAAATAATTTTCAAACTCCTTTTTTCAATCTTTTAGTGAGTCAGTAGTAAAAATTTTTTGAAGAGAAGGAATCTGATGAAAGCGAGTATTACACCGTGGTTGTGTAGTGATAGCGTATAATGTAGCGTGTATGTGTAATAATAAGGGTTTCACTCCTGAGGATTTTCTCATGTGGCTAAACAAATCATGGTCATCCTGCTGAGCAGTGGATACAGGGGTCCAGAGTAAATCTTCGGGTTCCTGATTTGCATACTCATAAATTCCCATAAGAAGCTGTGGAGGACGAATTTTTTCCCTCCCCGATGCTTATTACTTTATAGGTCGTCCCTCCATGTAATAATAACTTTCATATATATTACACCTCTCCATATCGAATCCAAGCTTAAGTTGAGTACTAATATGAGGTTTTGTTTTTAGAGTCCTTCACATAGGGTAACTAAACTGGAAGGCTTGAGAGGATCGTAGGAAAGAGCTTCATATCTAACAATAAATTCTATATGGAATTTATTCTATAGCCTTTTAGATTCTCAGTGTATAAGAGGAAATTGAGGATTTTAGAAAACACTCACACTCGTGCTCAGCAGCCCTCATGGAGCAGGAATAGTTAATTTTTTTGTAGTTTTGTCTCACTTCCGTCTCATATGAAATTTAAACAAGAGAGGACATTCCTTTTATGCTTGACATTATTTAAAAGTCACCCATTACGGGGTTTTTATGTGGTTTTCTTTCTCTGTAAGTTTCCCTACGTAATTTTTTTCTACAATAAGTTTCTTTCAAGTATTTTTCATACTGTCATGCTCCAACATAGCTTGAGGTGAGGTGGCTCATAATTAATAATATGATTGTTTATTATGGCTTTTTAAAGGGTTTTATTCGTTTTTGTATCCAATTTTTTTTATTACCGAATTTTATTATTACGAGAAATGATTTTGGGTGAGGTAGGGTACAGACAAAAATATGTATTTATGTGTTCACAACTATTGGTGGAATTCATCCTTTCCAGTCCTGCTGGACGTTTGTAAGCTTTTGTTTATGTAAGTATTATAGAGGAGTGGGCTTGTCCTTACTTTTGCATAAATTTTTCTTCGCTGTGAGTTAAAAGAAAGATGGCGAGAGAGAGAGTGGATTTAATAAGGATACAATATCATTTGATTTGTTACTGATTGGGAATGCCTCAAGTTAGATGAAGAAATTTGCAAAAGGAGTGATAAGTGAGTTTAATTGATTATCTATGGCCGATCAGTGGGTTTCTACACCTTGGAGCTAAGGAAATTAATGGATTCTTTTACCCTTTTTATCTGTAGGATTTTTCTTAGGAATTCCTTCATTGATTTGTCCAGTATTTTTCACGGTTGGATCTCAACTAACAAGTGCACTTACTCATGGGTAGTTGACAGAATGTTATGGTACATGACACAATAGATGTGTGTGTAGAAGGTTCAAGAATATTTATTTACTTGTCAGCCAGCCATTAAGTGAAGATTTATTGTTTATAGTGCAATTAGTAATGATAATCATGATTATATTGTTTTTTTTCCAAATAAAATCATAAATATAAATTTTAATTCCATTTGTTATTGCTACATTACATTGGCAACTTATAGGTTTATGCTTGAATTTCTCTCCTGATGACTATTGATGGTTTTAATGGCGAGAGGCCTCAAGCATCAAACCTTCCAATGACAATTTATTGGAAAATAATTGCAATTTTATGTTCAGGCTCTATATTTATGGGTGTTCCTTCAGAGCTTGTCTTTTTCTATAGGGGTTTGATTGTTGGAAGCTTGTTGAGCTAAGTGTTTCCTAAGGAAGGATGCATATATGGATTTTCCTGTATAGGTATAGTAATTTTGTTTAGGAAGCTTTTCTACAAACAGTCATTGTTGTCGGTGGTGTTGACCTGTTTTTTTCATATTTTACTTAGAATGTGTTCCAAGGCGGTGCTGTCTTGTACTTGCGATCGCACTCTTTTACGACTTGACTTTTTATCTGTTGAGTCGTTTATGTGAGGGAGATGTGTTTGTGCATGCACTTGAATTACTTTTAATAATTGTTTTCTCTATTATCATATGAGCTTCATACTCATTAGACGCTTTGTATACTAGCAAAGCATATCCTATAGCATTTGGCTAACGGATTGGTTATATCTGTCTACCTCGTTGTTTTTGTCCCCTTGTACTGTTCCAGTGCAAGCTAAAATGATAGGTAGGGTTTTACGTGTATTGTGCTCAAGAATGTTATCAGTAGTGTCCTTTGCTATGGGAAGACATAGGACTGGTATGTATATAATGGGATCGTAGTTGACAGGGGGAGAGTTTTTGCTTGTGCTATATAGGAAAGATTCTCTATGAGACGCGGAGAAGATGAGTAAAGAGAAGGCCAGGCCAGCTGAATGTTTTTCTCTGTGTGACAGGGCTGGAGGATTTTTCAAGTGATTTAAATATCTTATTATTACACCACAAAGCCGGGTTTCAATTTCAGCTATGTCCTATATGGTTATGCTATAAGGGTGATGGTGTACATACTATAAATGTATAGTGGTGTCCTTTGAAAGAGCGCTATTCACCAGGTCTTTGTGTAATTCTATCATATGCGTAGATTATGAGTGTCTCCTCCATGTACATGCTTGCTGAATGCAATAAAAATTACTTGGGCAAATGACTTCCATTATGTAAGGAGTTTTGTGTTAACTGAATTCCATGCTGGAGTTTTGCTCATATGGGCAGACACGTACATTGCCAATATGTACAATAAAATTGAAAGGAGCTATAGGAGGAGAGTGCTATTACTAGGCTGATAACATGTAGCATTGACACTAGTAATTATACTGAGAATTTTTTAACATTACCCAAAATGCTGACGAACCTTCATTGACTGTCCGGGGTTGTAGTAGTAGCGTTTATTTTTGTAGGAGTATATATATAGCGCATGGTTGAAAGAGTATGGCCTGTTTAAGTCATATGTTTCTCTCTTTACATGTGTACATGTTGTGTATAAGAAAATATCTTAGGAAATATTATTATTATTGCTTGGTAGGGGAAAAAGTCCTCATAAAAATTTGATGAGAAGTAATATTAAAGCGAAGTATGAAAAAAGTTTGTAAAAAAAATTAAACGGGTCATGTTCCGATACGACTCTTTTAAATGCAGACGTTTGTTGTTCACGTGGATGAATAGAGCATCGTTGATTGATAAGCCGGTCTCCTGTCGTAAAAATATATCTTTTTAACGTCAAAATACCACTTCATACATAAAGGGCTTGAGCATTTCCAAGAATTATGACTTGTCTTCTGTTTGTTATGGAGCTTATGGCTTGGGCCTGTCTCTTATAGTATGAAACTTCAATATGGAATCGTCCTGTGTGTCTTGTATGGTGTTTGTGAAGAAAGTTGAGAAGAATGTTGGTGCAATATTGATAAATTATGTTTTCAAAAAAAGAAGAAGAACTTTCATGTGGACATTTATCTCATATGTAAATATCTGGTAGGATTTAGAATTTTTTTTATGTGTGCGGTAGTCATAAATTATGAGGAGAGGGCCGTGGGTTCGGAGGGCATGATTCACTGACGGACTACCTATTGACACCTGCTATGGTTCTTAATGGGGTAGGATATATAGGATTTTATACTGCATTGTTTCCTCACCCTTTGTTAGTATATACAATATAGTATATAGGGAGTCATTCCACATGATTTAGACTTATTATTGATGGTCCCTTTATGAATTATGAATATTGCACGCTTACGCTTCCCCACTCCCTGGCCCTATGTGTGAGGTTTGTACCTTTCAAGTCTTTAGCATAAACACGTTTACATAAGTAAATATCCCAGCTTATGTGTTTTTACGACTCTTTATTGTTGAAAAAAAACTTTTGTAAAAAAAACTTTTAGAAAAAAACTCTTAAGAAAATATTGAAATAATTTTAAAAGATAAATAATCAAGAGTCCTAGAGTCCTAATTCCTAGAGTTGTGTAGAGTTTGGTAATCTATGGATGACTTTTCCTGGTGAAATCCCCTTTGAAAGTGTGTAGCAATTTAATGATGAGGTTTAGTCTGGTAGATGAATATAATGGAAGCTAAGACAGAGGGAGTTAATGAAATGTGCCCAACCCAGGCAGAGACTCGGATGATTTGAAGAATCCAGTCATTGGCTTATGCCTCATATAAAATACAGAGTGATTGTGAGTGAGTTGAAGGAAACTTCTCATGCCTCCGCGCTGTCTAGTGGAAGATGTGAGATTATTACAAACTTGGATGTAATAATTATTACAAGTTTATAATATATCCTGTGTAGCCAATAGTGGTCAGTTAGCATGATAGGATAATGGGTGCTGAAGGGAAAGAAAACCATTTGGGATTAGTGTATAGGCATGAAGTTGATTAAGGAAAGAGGGAATGATTACTTTATGGGATATAAAGTTACCCATATGTACTAGTATAGGTTTTGTGGGCATATGATATATAGGATTTTACCATAAAGGAAAATGGATGGGATGGTGGTGATATTTCGTGTGTATAAAAATCCAAGAATGTCTAAAACGCGTTATATGTTGTTCCATACATAAAGCTTGGCTTTACTAAGTTGACTTGAATGGTTGCGCTTTAATTGACTATGGCCATTGTAATGTATACCTGCACTTTGTATACTCATAGCTACATATATTATAAGGCTGTGGTGTATAGGTAAAATTTCCAAGACTCAAGCCTGAATGGAGGTATCGCGAGTCATTATGGTGATGTGCTATTATATACCAATCAAGTGGCAAGGTGCGAGACGATGAGTGTTGGAGAAGATGTTGGTGTGGGCACTGGAAGCGTGTTTATGCCTCCATTGAAACTTATGGCAAGTAGTCAAAGTAGTAACATTATTATTATTTAACCATCTTGATTTATTCATGGTTTGGCGTATACGTACGCAGCAGTACTTCTCCTTATTGTTAGTATGACTTGCTCTTCAGTTTTAATGTCGGGTTAGAGGTGGGAAAGCATGAATCTATGGAATTTCTTCGTCTTGTATAACTTCTCATATATAAATAGGAAAGTGAGACTCCTAGTAATTACTAAGCATGTACACACGCAGTATTGTACTCTCTCCAGTTTTCCTATATAGTTTACTCCTAGGTAATAACCACCAGCTTATGCAAATCCTCTTAATAGGCACTTCCACAAGGTGCACCAGTACTATTAGCGAACTGCATTATGAATTTCCTATACGCTCCGTATTTCAAGTATTTTACCATTTACCACCGGCGTACGAGTGGATTTTTAGTGGAGGGAAATGGTCCTATGTGATGCATATGGTGAGGATAAGAAGAAGAAGAAGATGAGGAGAGAGAGAGGACTTCCTGTAGCTTTTCGAGAAAAAAAGATTGTGACAATGAGGAACGTTTAAAACAACTACGGATGAATATGGAAGATGGTGAGGAGTCTGAGTGATTATTATTCTAATGTCATGATTATTCCGTACTTGACGTGCTTTTATGTGGCTCATATGTTCCCTCCACCATATGTAGCTTCAAGGAGAGTTGTGCTTTTTTTGCTATTGATAATACTATAGCGTGGCTGAGAGCCACATATGCAGGGAAGCTCGGTGTGGGTATTAAAGTAGAATTTGACTTTACTTTGGAAGTCCGTCCATGGAGGAGTAATTGTGCATATTTCCGGCTGTGAGCTTGTGTAGTATTGCATAGAAGCAAGGATTTTATAGCTTACTTGTTATTAGGCACAACTACATTTATTAATAATATATTCATTGGTAATTACATGGCTGGATTTGTGAGGAGGTAAAATAGTATTTTTTTTTGAAGATTTTTTTCAATCGGTGGTAATTAAAATTTGAGTTGATTTTTTCTGATTGTCCGATGGTTAAATGGATTTTTTTTGTGGAGGAGGATGAAGATTGGTTTTTATCAAGGCGATAGATAGGAGGTTGGGTATGGTGAGGAGATGGAGTGTGTAGAGGCTGTAGGGGAGGTAGATTTGTAATAATAATTGTAATGGTGTAAAGAAGCGAGATGGCGTAAAAGATAAAAATCGATAGGTGATGGTTGTTTTTATGGTCTGAGGCGAGCGCCTGGCGCCTCCACTTTGCATTGATTTGCATTGCATTGGTTAAATGAGGATCATGTGCATTAAAGGACATGTACCGGGCTCATAGGGTGGTGTGCTCAAACTATTTCAATCATCTCCTGCTTGCTCATTGCATTGCTAGAAGAGGTATATGAGAGTGCTGGAGTTAATTTTTTCAAGTATTGCGTATGAGACGAATGTAATAGTAATAATAATAGCGAGGCTTTTTCAACATACGAACGTTCGTGAAATGTCTTGCATGGATTTTTTTATTACATATGAGACCATAATACTTACCGTTTCAAATGTATCTGTTCTGTTTTAGTATTTCCTGCATTGGCTTTTTTTTCTTTGTCTCCGTGACATTTGAAAGGAACTGCGTGTGTCTTTTTGAAGTTCTTTTTGTTTGAGGAATTCATGCGTTTGGAATAATTATTATTTTTCCCCTTATACGTAATATATACAAAGTCTTAGCTTCTCCGAGTCTTCTTCTTCTTCTGATGACTCTTCCCTGGAGACTGAAAGATCAGGCTTATTAACTCCCCCCATCTTCTCCCCGTAGATGTATAACGTATGGAGTTTTATTGTAATGAGAATATTAGTATAATCCAGAACTGGAGGATTGTGAACTTGAGGTAGTGGATTTCGTGTCACTCAATAATTTTGTTCTGATTAGAGAAAAACGTATGAAGAAAATATACGTGGAGAGAAAGAGAGAGAGAGAAAAAAAAATCAAGGGAGGTTGTTTTTTTGGCGAGTATAAGTGAAAGAGACGGAGGACGCTGGAAGTGGAATGGAGGTACCATTGATGTTTTAATTTTGAATTCTGATCATCTCCACACACCAACACGGAATCACTTGTACACATGAGTAGTAGACATAAAAAGATATATATGTGTCGGAGTGGAACACACGACGTTCACCCTCTTGGGCATTGTGTGCTAATTCCCTGCCTTATTAAAGTACATTTGTTCTCCATTAATATTAATCAAATGCTCACCCAACAACCACTTACTTCTACGTGTTTGTATTAGCTCCTCAATGTCTTCTACATTTCTCTCTCTCTCTCTCTCTCTCTCTCACTCACTCACACTTTGTTAGCTCATAGCTCTCACCAGAATACATTTTTCTTTTCTGCGGCATTAGGGTAGAAGTGGGCGGAACAGGAAATGGTGTTTTGGACGAGAGTGAAACATCTAAATAGAAATTCCCTTTTTTACAATGTCTACACTAAACAGGTAATCATGATGAGAGAGGAACCTTTAAAAATTATTCCCCTCCATTTACTACAAGATATGCATGCTCAAGTTGCGCAGTAATAGGCACCACACTCTGAGGTCTTCAGTTGCATCAAAATTAAGGGAGAATAAATGTATATATACTGTAGAAGAAGAAGTATTTTGTGAAGATAAGAATGGTAGACGTAGAAGAGTTGATATTTTTGCCGTTGATCCGAAATCCAAAAAAGGTATCATTATTGGCCCAACAATAAGGATTGAAGAACATTCCAATCAAGCAGAACAAGTAAATCAAGAAAAGAAGTTAATTTAATGACCCCTGTATTCCATAATTCCAGGAAAAATTTGACAAACTTGAGAAACAATAAAGTTTATGTATGGAGATATACGTAGAAACTATACTATACGTAGAAACTTCTATGCTCGTTCGTATGCAATTTACCACAAGGATTTACTATAAGGAAGGACAATTTGGAAATGTGTTCATAGTTTTGTGGAACATGCACTTTTCTCATGAATTACCAGGGGCCAGGGGCTGTGTAAAGGACATGGTTAAAGAAAACAATGTGCTCTTTATGCTTGAAATTGGTGTAGTGGAAGTACAAGGTATTTATATGGAATTGCTGGGTTATTTGAAATAACTTATTTCATGTGGACTCTCTTTTGGTAATGTGATACCTCTATTTAGGATAGGAGGACCCTTGGTGTATTCATCTCTCATTATACGATTCACATTGATCTCCCTTGCTTCTTATTCCCTCCTCCGTAGATTTATATATCAAGTGTCGGAGATTCCCTTATGAGCACGTAGCTCCTAATTGCTCCGACAGGATGTTGTCTTCTGACATATCCAGTGATTTATGAATGAAATATATTCAGTGTTGATTGGGGAAATGATGAGACTGCTCCAAAGTGTGAACATGTAGTTAAATGTGAAATGGCTGGATGTCGGTGTAGTTATGCTTCATGCAGATTAATAGCAATCAATTTTCGGGGGAATTAAAAAGTTGAGATTGATAGGAATTTTTTTAAAGCTTTTTTTAGGGTCTTCCTAAAATGATGAGGAGGAAGGTTAATTTTAAAAAATTGAAGCTCGCCAAATATGAATATCTCTTTGAGTCTTGGTCTCTCCGGATGTGCTCTTATATATAATTCTAGTTATGTTATAGCTATATATAATCAAGTGGTTTCAAGTGTATCGTCGTTGCGGGCTAGAAACTTACCCCTGAGGATTTCAATTGAGAATCTCTCGGAAAATCCTTTTTTTTTCCTCCACAGTTACTACTACTTACAAGAATTACATGTAAATGGATATGAAAAATATCCCCTTTTGGATTGTGAAGGAATATATAGTGGTAAAGAGAGTGAGAGGGTTATATAGTAAAAGAGCCGGAGTGCTCAACCAGGCTGATAAAGCTGGAGTATCGGGTTTTTATGGGTAGCCGTCCTAATAATGTTAGAGAAGTTCCCTGGCTCATGATACCATGGGAGTATGATGATGAGGGAATGAAAGGCGGAATTGTCCGTGGAGAAGGAGTGAGTACACAGATGATTTAATTGTCAATGAATTGGTTCAGTTGGGCATGGACTAAAGATATATGTGGGATAGGGTTGCTCCCCGGCTCTACTATTAACAATCAGCCATCCGTCTTCCTCCATAATTCCCACTCTCCTGTACATATAGTAAAAGTACGGGATCTCTTAAGCACTTGTGGACAGTAGGGGTGGATGGAATAGCATGGACTCTCACTATATAGTGTACTTACACTACTCCACTCGCAGTCATTCAAGAATTTACCAAGTACTCTCTCGTCAATTTTATAACCAAGACGAAGGAACGGGTGTGTGTATGCAGAGGAGGGATGCAATACCAAGCTCATCCGGTAGAAGAAGAATGATGAGATACAAGAAAGATGATGATCATGGTCGGGGATTTTTACTCCTCAAATGTGCAATCATATGTAATTCTATTTTGACTCTCCTCTCAATGTACACAACATTGAGTAGTGTGTAAGGTTATCTCATTTATTTTTCCTCCGCAGTCTAATTGATGAAAAGCTCTGTACAAACTGTACATGTGGTTAGCAATTTAAGAGGCAGAACTATAATGTATAGCGTGTGGGTGAAATGGCAAAATCCGAGAAATGGTCACGCAAATGACGAATGACTCGCCTTAGAACCTGAGCATGGAGTTTGTATAAAAAAATAATTTTTTGCATAGAGTTTTGATGTGAAGGAGTACGTAGAGGGATGGATTTTTTAAAGTGCGTTTTTTGGAGTTATGTGCAAATAAAGTACTTGTTGGAGTTTGATATAGAGCTTAAGGCAATAATAATTGATGATCGTAACAAGGGCTTATTGGTTTGCGAGCAATTTTTCCTTCATGATCCGACCTCATCCTCCTTATTCCTTTGAGCCTTGAACTTCAATAGTTTAATGGGGAAAAAGCTTGGGATTTAAAGGAGACTTTAGGAAATCTATTGGGGTTAAGCCCTGGACCTCTCTCCTTTAACATGGGACTACAAAGGGTTGAGTAGGAGGTTGAGTGTGGGAACTTACGCTATAATCCCGGAGGTTACAATTGGATCTTTACTTTTTCACCCCTTTTTTAAGTTACTTATTATTTATATTTTTCTATTGATTTTACCCTTTACTCATCCCTTTCTCTTCTCCCAATTTTTTTTTATCTTCTCCTTTGACACATACCTAACCCAATTTTTTGAGCAAATAGTCTTTTTGGAGGGTAGAAAAATTATCATGGATTTTTTTATCTCATCCAATTATCATCCACCGAGCTTCATTACAATTGATATGGGAATTGTAAAAAGAGAGTGTTTTGAAGGGGATGGTGGTGATAGTAATGATATTTGGAACAAGTGTAAAGCCCTGGAATTTTTTCTCTCTTTCTTGATTGGATTAAATTGATCGTTTGGGTTTGAGCCTTGAAGAAATAAAAGTAAAATAATATGTTTTTTAAAAAATTCGGGGAAAGATTCATTCCTTGGGAGAGAGAAAAAGGGTTCGTTGGAGAGAAGGGAAATTGGTCAAAGAAAGGATTTGAATTCTTTTGATTTCTCCGTTCCTTCTTTTTTTTGAGAGGGGGAAGAAACTTTGTCCTGTTTTAAAAAAAAACCAAAGGATGAATGAATCATCATAATAATGGTGATAATAATAGAATAAAACGTTGAAAAAAAATTTCCTTGGAAAGACCCAGATTTTTCTTTCCTTTTTAACAAGTAAGAACATACGTAGCTCATGAGGGGGAAAGTCTAGATTTGATGTCATTATGTCCTCCTCTACATATTTATCTTATTCTACTCTCTTTAAATTGAAAAATAATCAAAGGTTTTTTTCCTCTTCGTCTTAACTCACACACACACACTGTACTCTTGGATTTACAATTCTTTTTATATAATTTTATTATGGATGTGAAATCCAGTGGAAAGTCTCTTATATGAGAGTCGTACTATATCCGAGCCGTCCCCTTTCCCTTGATTTCTTGGAAAATAATTTGACCCCAGTCGTTCCTCTCCGCTCATGGTTCGGTCTCACGTAGAATTAATTTTTGAAATTTCCACTCAGTTTTGGAGTCATGTGATAATTTTTTTTAAACCGGTGGAATTGGAGTTATACTGGGAGGAAATTTGCAAGGTGCTTATTATTTACTACCAAGAACGGTAAAAAAGATGGGAGGAAAAAGCTTGGGTCTGCACATATTCCATGCTAGGATATTTTCCCGTATGTAGAGAAAGAACATGTGGATTTAAATGGATGAGTATACGACCTCTGGTCTTAAATGTGACTTCATATAATACAGTGATAACGCTCGCTTCATGTAGATAATCATAGAGTTTTTGAACGGTGAATTTCTAAAGAGTTGGGCGTAGATGCAGTCAAGGTGAAAATTAATGTAGGAGACAAATAATCTTCAAACGGAGCTTAATTGTACAAGCTTTGATCTCAATAATTTGTCTATGTTGTCTCTCTTGCTGAGCTAAGCCCCCTCTACTTTTTTGAACAAAATTTTTTAGGTAAATTGTGGAAATTTAAAGTAGTTGTTTCCTTATGTTCTCTCTTATTGTTTTTTAGTTGGGAGGTAAACAAAAATTATGGATACGGGGGAGGAGGGAAGGGGAAATAAACATAAAAGACTAATTTTTTCACTTGGAAATTTCATGTGGAGCGACAGAAATTAAATATAAATTGAAAAGTTTTCTTTTTCTCTCCCTCTCTTTCTCTTTCTTCCTATGAACGTTCCCCCCTTTTTTTTACTACTAACTAAAAGTGAGCAAAAAATATATGGTAAAAAATCAACTCTCCTCTAATTGACTAAAGTTCTCTGTTTGTAGGTACTTTATATATAAAAAAATGAAGGGAAAATTTGCTTGTATCTTTTGGTGCATTTACTCTTATGCAGGAAGATAGTTTCATTGTATTGATTGAGGACGAGTCTTTTAAGGGAGACTCGTTTGAAGAAGAGAAAAATGTCTGTGTAAAAATCTATTAAACTTTGTTTGAGCTTTTCTTTTGATGGTGACATATGTATATGTAATGTATAGTAGGGCAGAGTCTTTGTAGTGATTTTTCCCCTCTAGTTTTTTTCCCTATTATACAAAAGTTTGTTCTTTTCTCACATACTCATATTTTTTTTGTCTTAAATTTGGGGAGGCAGAGCTTTAAAAAAAATTTAGAGGAGAGTAAGGGAAGGATGTGGAAATAAAAAGTTTTGACATTTATTTGACGATGATGATTATATTAGGAAATCAGAGGATAAAGTATATAAATAAGGGAGAAAAAATAAAAGTTTTCAAGGGAAATTTCTGTATGGAAAATTTCCCTTTATCTTTTCTTCTCGAATGGGGAAAACATGATGTGTACATTTCTTTCTTATTACGCGCTCTATTGGAATAAGCCTCGTTGTATGTTTTAGTGTAGAAGAGGATGACTATATAGATTTGATATGATAAATATTTAAAGAGGGAAATATGGTCTAATCAATGTAATTTCATAGTGTTTTGTTTTTTTTTCTAGGTAAGTGGAGACTTTCCTCTTGTTATAGCATCATCAGCAGTAATTCATCCAATTCAATATAAAAGCGGATCCGCGGATTTTATCTCCGGAGCTTTGAGCCATGTGGAGTGGAAGGACTTTGACAAAATCCTCATCCCCCCCATTGCATTTGAAACATATAAATATTACATAAGAAAGTCATACAGAGGAAATAATTTGGTTCATGGGAGAAAAAATTATTATCTCAAATAACTTAAAGCGACGAAAAGTTTAAAGGATTTTAGGATGGAAGGAAAAACTTGGAGAGATGCCATTAAAAATGGAATGGAAGTTCATATTTTTTTGTTTTTTTTCTACATAAATCAAAATGGTAAATTTAAAAGTGTGGTTGGAAGAATAACTATGATGGAGGGATTGAAGATTGAAGGTAAATATCCAATAGGAATTTTAATGTTCATAATTATAATGATGAGCGTGTGGTGTGGTTGGAGGAATTGATGGGTTCAGTAGCAGTGGCTGGCTGCTCACGCCTCGAAAAAGCATTTTATTGTTATTTGTGGCTAGAATAGGAGTGTTACACATTGCTATTTGTCTTTGGAGTTAGGTGATTAGATTTTGATAGTAGTAGGGGAGATTGGAGAGGGATAGCCAAATAGGATGGAGTGTCGAGAGAGAGAGAGAGAGAGAGAGAGAGAGAGAGAGAGAGAGAGAGAGAAAATAAATAAGACGAGTGAATAAGGTACTTTGCTCCTAACCCTGACAAAACTCTTATGTACAAGTGATGAGAGAAGGATTCTCACGGATGGTGAGCAAAACCGATTGTCCGACGATTGTCCTTCTTATTTTCCGCCGGCTGACTTGACTTGCTTGGTTTGTTCCTTTTCTCTCTCTCTCCTCTCCCTCCTTCCCTCACAGCCGTTTCACTTCTTGTTTGCCAACTGAGTCGTGCTATTTCCAGGCTCTCTTAAGATCTGGCATTTGTGTACATTAGGGATTCGTACCTTCCAACTTTTTTTCATCCTTGCGTTTGTTGATTCTTGTGGGTTTTTTTTCTCTCTCTCTCTCTCTCCGTTTCGCTGACCATTAGATCCCCTTGGGCTCTGTAGTGTATGGTTAGAGGGAAATTTAAGTGGATTGTCCGAAAACACTTGTTCCTATTGAAGTACACACACTTTGGCTATTATAGTTGCATAAATGATTGTCCTGTATATAATTTAAGGTCTTTGAGCACGTATAATAATAATTATTTTTCTAACCACACTACAATAGGGAACTGAGCTTTTGGCATGTCAATGGCAAGCTTTCTCTTGTCATTTCCTTGGCCTCTCTGAAAGGAGGAAGAGGCTTTCTTTAGTTTCATCCGTCATGTACGTACATATAAATACATGAGGAGTCCGTGCATGTACAGGCGGATCTGTGGAGAGGAGAGATGATAGAGGGTCGTATAAGAGATTTGTTATGCGGTGGAGTGAAGCTCTTATTGTCAGAACTAACTATGTGCCACATGTCTCAAAACAAAATGGTTGAGTGGAGCTGATGTCATTAGAAATGTTCTTGTCTACTGAGGCGGCTGTGCTTCTCCATGTAAAGAATAAGTGTGGATAGGCAATAGGCAGTATGAGTAGGATGAGAATAGGAGCCACTTTTTCCTTCATTGATTTCCTCTACTTTCCTTCCTCCTTGTAGTCTTCCGATCCTCTTAGGCTCGCTTCTTTCCCGGCGTACTACTACTATTTTTGATGATAGAAAAATCCCTTGGAAATCTACTAGTTCCGCGGTCTGTGATATTCGGTTGGTGGAAATGGGAGCAAAATGTTTAATTTTCTATAAATGGAGGATTTATGTAAATTCATTACGCGGAAGTGTTAGGAAATAGAGCGGATTTCAATATTATGTTTGCAGTCGCTTAGAATGTGTGGGGAGAAATTAGCGTGGATTATATTTTTGTCTGTGCAGGATATGAAGGAAATAATGGAATGAGAATTTTGAGCATTTGAACTTATTGTTCTTAAGTATACAGCTGCTGTGTAATAATAAGCTTGATTTAAAAGGAGGAAGCTTCATTCGTTTGCATTTACACACACACACATGTTCATATTTTATCTGATTGGTCTTGGATTTTGTTTCGCTCGTTCTCATTCGGCTGTTTGAGAGCTCTGATGGGGACGAAATAATGCGGGTACTTGACTCTCTTTTTTTGTATGTGCTATACGTTGAAGAGGCTAGGGATGAATTTTCTCCTACTCCAACCATAATCAAACTGATAGCTGTAGCTGCCCAAGTTAAAGTATTGTTCGTGTATTTGAATTAGCTGGATGTGAACAAAAGAAGTATTTTTTCAATGCTGGGCTTCAAGTTTTAATTTGGGAAATGTACTTGTGAATTTTACCTGCATAGATTCGCTCTATTTATACTTACCGCAAGAATTAATTACAGAGAGAAAAAGATATTAAAAATAATTGATTAGAAGCAACTTAAATTAAATTTATGTTGGTAAGAAAGTAGTGGCCAGCGCAGCGGCTAAAATATTTGGGGATAATTTCATGGATTTTTCCCCACCTTTTATTTGAATTGACCCGAGTGCAGTCATTCCTATAGGATTGAAAGTACAGACGAAGTTATCAATACTTGGTGTTGAACATGACGGGACTTTTCCATGGAGGAAGGGCTTGGATGAGAAATAGTCATTTGAGAGTGTGCAAATAAAGAGGGAAGAACATTGAAAGGGATGTGGGATTTGTAGGAAATTCATACATTAAATCAACTTTCACTTTTCGGAGAAGAGGAATCGCATGTATTTTAATAATAATAATAATTGCCACCAAACCTATACTAGGATTCTCCATACAGCTGAATTTTTCAAGTCCTTGGTAGTATAGTTTGAAGTGCTGGCGTGTGTGTGTGTGTGGGGGGGGGGGGTCGGATCCCGAAATATTTCCGTGGGAAGTATAGGGAAAGGGGTAGAAAGTGCATATGAGGATCCATGTACTTTTACGCTCATTATTATTATTACTACTACTATGAAAATCCTTGGTACTGGAGAGTTTTACTATGTAATTTGCATAGAGAGAGTGTAAGCATGCATAGAGTGTATAAATGTAGGAATAATTTTATATTTTCAGACGGTGGAATTAGGATAAAGGATTTAGCTTAATATGTAGCATATATAGTGAGTAAGGGCTCGTATGCAAGGTCTATATGGAGAATTTAAGAGAGAGGAATGACGTTGTTGCTCTCATTGGAGATTGCTATGGTGGATGACTGGTTGACTGACTATAGAATATTGGAAGTGAGTGGAAGGAAGGGGCGAGCCAAGGATAAAATGCTATGAAATGCTTGCATGCATGTGATGAGTTCAACTGAAGCTGAAGAGTGTAATATTCTGCCGGTAATTAATGAAAGATCGATCTTTCCGGCCTTCTTTTGTGTCTCTCCATCCTTTCTCTCTTCTCCTTCCTTCAGCTCTCTCTCTCTCTCTCTCTCTCTCTCTCTCTCTCATTCTTTTGGGTATTATCAGGGCAGCTCCTACATACACACTCACTGAGTATATGAAACTTTTATAATGTACTCTCATTATACGGGCAATATGTGTTATGGGAAAATCCCCCAAAGAGTTGTTTATGTACATTTTAGTAATCGATATTATAACAAGTCCTTACTCTGCTTCGTTGCTTTTTTCTATATAAATTTTTTTATTTGAAAAATTCAAGTAGGAGCTCCCGCCTGTGAGAGAGTCTTTGAAATATGTACGTATTGCATAGGCAGAGAAAATAGAAAAATTATGTAGCTACAGATAAAATGTAGAAAGACGCTCCTTCGTACCTTTGCAGAAAGAAAGGGAAGATAATCCTTGCGATTTGTTCTCAATATCTTTTTCACTATCTACTTCCTCCTACCTATACGTACGTGCGTAACTTGTGTAAGTGAGTAAGATTAGTGAGAGGAAGGCTTTTTTTTGTTGTTAAAGAAGGGGGGATTTTCCCTATCTGTAACTTTCTCCCTTTTTATGAGAATTTCTTCTTCGTCTTTTTCTTTCAATATTTTAAAGAGAATACAATGCTGGAGGTTTAGGGATTTTTGTCTCTCTAAACAAAAAATGGTCATTTCCACAGGAGCGGGAGCAGCGGGATTAGAAATGATTAAAGTTAGGAAGAGAGTTTTAAAAAAACTTGAATGACTTTCCTGTATTGTATTTAGACGATATTTATACAAGGCTTGTAAATACATTGAGTGAAATTGAAGGGGAAAGGAGAAAACTAACAAGGGCAAAATATATAATAGTAATAAGTGATGGGTTTTCAAAGAGTATAGAATTTATTCGTTTTGTCATTGAAATGAAGGGAGGAGGATTTCGATGATGAAGAAAATCATGATGATGATGATGATGATGATGATGATGAAGATGAGAATATAGTGAGCCCAATTGGACCCGAAAAGAGTTGGAAGTTGGCTTCACTTGAGTTTCTCTCTTTTCTCTCTCTCTCTCTTCTCTTGTCTATTCAAATGATTTGAATAATAGGTAAAAGGAAATACATAGGTATGATTCTCAGAGGGGATCCTGTCCATATTATAGCACTGTCTCAATGTTAGTCAGTCACTCAGAGTTCTACCTTGTATTAGTTTTCAATATGAGTAAGTAGGGAGGTATAGGAAGTGAGAGAGAGAGAGGAGAAAGGCAGTAAGTTGGTGAGCACTCCATTAATTTGGAATTTATAGCTCGTTTTCGTGAGGCATGGGGTTAAAAGGGTTGTCTCTCTTCCTCCTCGTCCATCTTTTATCATATAGAAAGAGAGAGAGGTAAGGAGTAAGGACGAGTACATGATTTGGCTCTCCATGTCGACTTCCATTTCCATTGAAATGAGACGGACTGGGAGTAAAGTGGTAGTGACTTGTAGTTACGATCAATTTGTTGGTTTTGCTTTCCACTCCGCATATAATATCCTCCTCGCTCCCATCAATATATGCTTTCATTGTGACTGGCAATGCTTTCGCTTAGGAAATTAGAATGGGACGACGGAGAAGTCATAGAAAAGAAATGAGATTGATTTTTTTTATTTAAAAGCACAGGATTTTTCACTACAGAGAGACTTTGGGGGAAAAGATGAGAATTTGTCTATGTGCTGGTATAGGCCTGTGTAGCCTGTGAAGGGTATTTTAATGGGAGCAGTGTTATGTATATGCGGGATAGAGAGAGAAAAAAACGAAGCTTCTTGTGGAACTTGAAGTCTTGGCACTTTATCGAGGGAAATGTGGGTGGTCCTCTTGGGGTACTTGACTCTACTATTATCTTTCTTTTTCCTACCGATTCCCTTTTCTCTCTCTCTCTCTCTCTCTCGTTAGATCTAGACCCTAGTTTTTTTTCAATTATTTTCATTATCCATAACCCTTTCTACAAGGCCTTTCTGCTACTGATTTGACACTGCTACTTTACTTTCATTATAAATCCGGCCGTCAGAAGGTATTAGAGCTGAAGGAGTAGGATGGACTTTTTTTCTTTTCTTTTCTTTCAATATCATCCTCCTGGTCGTATATATCCTTGGGAATGTGCTTATTATAAGGGAAAAACGGCTTCTCTTCCCAATAAGTCATCAATCCATTTGTACGTGGAGGATTACTATAATTATTCCTCCGTAAATACTCACTCGCTCACTGGGCTTCCTTCTGGAGTGATCTATATACTGAATGAGCGGAGATGAGCGGTGGAGTGAGGAAAGAATTGCCTCTCCTTAAGCGTCTGTGGAAAAAAGTGTGATTTAATCAGTAGTGGCTCTAAGCAAGCGGATTTTCAAAGAGTTTTTCCCCTATTATGTACGTTAGAGGCCAGGGATGTATGGTGTTATATGAAGATATAAAAAGATAACTGTGCATCTCATTTAATTCAAAGGAGTATTGAGAATTTTGAGGAATGAGCAATTTAAATGTGCTGGGGTATGGTGTCTATTTGATAAGTATGTAAATGGTATTGTAGGGACTTAAAAGGGAAAAGCGTGTGATGATGACAATGAGTTGTAGAGGAAGAGTTTGCATTTATTATGGTTGACTACCCCAGAGTGACAATGATGGTTTTTGTCTTAGTTTCTGAGAAAAGATTTGTATTTAATTTTGTTAGGATTTTTGTATGCTTAATTTCCGTACGCATGACTAGTTACATATGGCTTGTACGCTAGAATTGACAAGGCTTGTCAGTGTCAAGGCAGATCATTACTTGTGCTTGGGAAATAATGTCAATTTCCAAGTGACAAGTTTTTTTCCAACCCTAACAACGTTACATGGTACAATTTGTATTTACACTATAAATTTTTTTTTCTCTCTCAAAGGTTTTTCTCATATACTTTATAGCAGGATTTGGGTAGAAAAGATTACTATATATGACTGAGTGAGTGAGTTAAGATGATTTTGTACGGTCGAGCAGTCAATTTAGTTCCAGGAAAGTTACATAACTCTTGAGCCTATGTTTTTTCAGAGAAGCTATAATGTGGAGGATGGGGGGGAAGGAGTTGGTGAAATGACCAAAATGTCATGTTAAACCCTGTAAAGGTAACATTTCAAGTTACATTAGAGCAACGAGAGTGGACAGGTGGTAATTGAACTCGTAATTCTCTGCCCTTTTCTCTCTCTCTCTCGCTCTCTCATCTCTTTTTCTTTCTCTCAATGTTTGTTATTACCTGTAATTTTCCCTCTCTCTGTATCTCTCGCTTGTTTTTTTTATGTCTCTTGAAAAAGGAAATCAGGATGGGAGTTGGGAAATCAACTTGTTTTTCTAACCTATCCTCTCAACGAACTGTGTGGTACTGGAACGTTTGTCTTAACCCTAAGAATTTTCCTTGTAGTCATCCCCAGGTAATTCATTAGCAGCTGGAGGGTAAGAGGATGAGCGTATTTTTGCAATTAGGTTTTTTTCAAATTGTAGGGATATTTCTTACAAGAAGTTCAAGTAAATGCGTTTAAGAAGGATGCCGAAATTTCAAATTCTACTTGTTATTAATTGAATATCGTAATGGGGGAATACCAAGAAATATCCGATCTTTCCCTTCAAGGCAGATGGATCTTCTTGGTAACCTCCTTTACTGACTGGAGCCCTGATAATTTTCAAATGTTCCGATTTTTTGCCGGAAGCATCCTGCTTGATTTTATTCATTCATATTCATCTCTATACTCTATACTACTCTACGCCGTATTCTTACGCATATTTACGATAACGAGCATCAAAGCCAGCTCCGTTTTTAGCCTTATAATGATTTATTTCTCTACCCCTAAAATATTTGCTCATTCATATTTAATAGGGCAAAAATGACTTTACTAGAGAAAAGTGTAATTTGTGTTAAAAAAATGCATTTTCCTTGTAAGATAAAATCGAGGGAGGGTTGCTTGCTTGTTAAACAAAGAATGTAAAAATGCTGGTTAGGGATTTGCATATATGTATATACATGTTTTTACATGTGCCTGCTGCTGCTGCCTGCCTGCCTATAGGGTAATGTGGCTGGAGGGAAGTTTTGAGGAACAGAATAGATTTTATAGGTTCACGTGGTGGATTTTGTAGGTAGTGGTTGAATGGCTCTCAAGTCATTTCCTTAAAGTGATGTGATTGTACTAATCAGCCACTTTGTTCGTGTATATCGAATCGTAGATGAGGTGTGGAGATGATTATGATTGGTTTGAGGAATCGTTAATGTATTTTACTCAAATTATATGGACGAGACGTGTGGTGTGTGTAGGTTTGTGAGGGAAGATAAGGAAATCACGTTGACTTATTGTCTGGGAAGTAATATTATGTATGTGTTAAATTCCTACTACTTACTCCTTGGAGTTTTGTGTAAATATGAGGAATAGGATTTGAGTATAATTTCCGTGGTGTTATAAGTGCATAAGCGTAGGTAGGACGTTCCAGTATATTATCTAAAAGGCACGTATATACATGGATTTTTTTGGGGTTGTTGTATAGGCGAAGTATAACAATTAGAGAAAAAAGTTGGTTTTGGTTAAAAAGAGTGTTATAAGCTCGTCAGAGATTTGCTCTGAGCTAAGTAACTACCAAGACCACCAAAGTTGTTTGGATGTGTAGTAGTACTAGGGAAAAGCAAGTGTGTGGTGCTTTTAGTAGCTATTTAGCTATATATGTAATCTATATGGTCAGCTCTTGTGTCACGCGATCGAGACATTGAATCCCACAGTGGTGGATTTTCTTTTAATCGCAATGTTGTAACTATAATAGGTTTTACAACACTACTACTACCACTCACAATATGTAGGCACATTCCCTTTCCTTTTAGCCACATTTATTCTTTTTTTGTTTACACAATATATAAGAAAGAGAAAAAAAAACAGGGCATTATTGCATTTCTCTCTCTCTCTCGCTCGTCTCTCACAAACACGATACTTGAGCTGGTGTAAATTACTCCATATCATTTATATAGACACGTTGACTAAACTACACATTTATGAGAAATTTGGTGGAGAATTCTTTTCTCTCTTCTTATTGTGATGTGTGGGGACGAAGGAGGAGTGCATATGCAATAAGAATGCCTAATGGTCAGTGCTTTAGATT
Organism: Spatulosminthurus flaviceps; assembly: GCA_034693705.1. NCBI lineage: Eukaryota > Metazoa > Arthropoda > Collembola > Symphypleona > Sminthuridae > Spatulosminthurus > Spatulosminthurus flaviceps. Next base: position 171,837 of record JAQFXU010000002.1, on the reverse strand, counting down.
AGTTTCTACACCTGTCCTCTGTACGAGAAGAACCTGAATACACAAGTAGGCTGTGCTGTAGTAGGAGCGAAAAAATGATAAGATATTTTGCTTTCCTTGATAGAAACCATTATACGTTAGCATATGTTTTATTGCTAGAGGGAATTTAGTCAGCGCTTTCCATTTCCCTGGATAACAGATAGTAATAATGGATGGGCTGAGTTAACTGAGGTCCGGTCTTACTTTTCATGAGTTTTGTCTTTGGAGTTCAAATGTGCATGTATTTTTACAATTATTATACATTTTTCATTTATTTTAAAGCGCTGGGCTGCAAATGTTACTAGTAATTTGAGGATGTGAATTTTTTTTAACTGTGGTAATATTTCTTTGAACTTCCACACATAATGGGGTGATCGAATAATAAAATTGTCAAATAATTTTTTTGGTATTTCTGTTTTGAGTAAAAATATATCGACGAAGTTATTAGAAGAGCAAACTTGAAAGTGAGACGGAGAAGACTAAATAATTTCTGCGAGATGTAATTATTATGGGAGAATATCATAAGGAAAAGATATTCCATGACGGACCGGACTAGCATGAGGCTGTGTTTGTCATTTATATGTATGTTATATGGAGTCAGATAGGAGTAAATATCAGACGTTTTATACATGGTGTAAGGTAAAGAGAAAGATGAAACTTTGTGGGTTGATTTTGTTACTGGCTTGTGAGCGGGGCAAGTGAGAATTTCCAGTGAGTGGGGATGAAATGTTAAAAGAGAAAGGTAAAGCTTTTTCGGTAAGATGAATCCCTCGTATGTACTTGTACATGTACATACATCACATATTGGTGAGTCAACTGACCGTGTAGAAAGTACATGATTTGCTTATAGTTGCGGATACTTACTTTACTACATACAAGTATTATAGAGAAATTTTGGAGTCAAGGCACTGCCTCCAGAGATTTTATGAAAGTATTTAACTAATTAATAGATTTAGTGCCGGGTTCAAGTTTGATTTCCGAGTGGTATATAGTCAGCCAGCTATTTCTGTTGGAAACGTTTGAAGTGGCTTCAAAGTTGATCGTCATGAGGTTGACCCAGCCAGTTGACATGCACTAATTGGATGGGATATACAAACGGAACCTGCAAACAAGACGTGTTAGCCAACCAGGGAGGGTTAATTATTGCCCGAAATGGACTTTAGCCCAAACTCTCTCTCTCTCGCTCTAGTTTTGATCTTTCGCTCCTCTGCTTTCTCCCTTTGATACTCCTCATCATTTTGACTTTGAAATATTGCTATGATAAATTAATATTTAGACACTTGCTCTACTACTACGTGTACGTCTATCTATACACGCACACATGAATTCACATGTGCAGGTTTGGTTTTACCAATCCCTATAGGTTTTACAAGTATCTTAATTATAGGGCTATATAAATATATAAGCGTTTAAGAAACAATGACATAAGGGCCGGAGCCTTTTGAAGTGACCTGTGAATGTGGATAAGGGCGTGCAATGTATACGTAAATAATTTTTGCCTGGATAAATTCCTATATAAAATGGGCATAGTTCCAGGGAGCGTTTAGTGTTTTAGTTTTGTGTGTATACTTTTTTGTACACTGCTATGTGCGGTAGGTGGTAGTTTAGACAAGCTGAGGTTTTGACTTTAGTTGTGTAATGGTAATTATGAAGGTTGGTGCAGGGTCGAGGTTGTGTTGTGTATAAATACATATGTTTTATCATATGTGTAAATGTAGGTACATTGGGATAATTTACCGTAGCCACTGGGTTTTCAATTTCCTCTGATGTTTTTGTTTGCTCACGAGGTTTTGACAGAAGAGCGAGTTTGAAAGTCAAAAGTGAAAGTGATTAAGTTGGATCAAGTTTGCAAGTAATTATTAGTAGAAATTACGGGAGGATGGATGTGTCTGGCGTAGGGCTTCCTCTATAGTGGAGTAAATACATGTGCTGCGAATCTTTATTGAACATGTATGTATTATTTATTGTATAAGTACAGTCATTAGAGGATTGGCTGTAGTGGGATAGTAGGAAGCCGGGAGTGATGTAAGTAGATATATTTGCATACTCCACGTCCATTTCACTCCTCTTTGACAGATGGTCGGATGATTTTGAGAAGTTGCTCATGATTTCAATTTCAAATGAAGGCAGTGTATGTTTTTCATGTATACAAAAGCATTGTGTCAATTTCACAGGTCCCAGTGTCCCTAGCTTTTTGTATGTATTATTGGGAGTCGAGGGAAGGACAAAGGAGAGTTAAATCAAAACTCAGGAGAAATTAATGCCCCAAATGATTTCATTTCAATTGAGATTTCTAGTAGAGTCCAGTCTTTTGTAAAGCTGTGGTATGGAGATGAGGATATTGCCATGGATATACATATTTAAAGTTGGCTTGTTGTCCTTTGATGGCAGTAAATTGGCTTCTTGCATAGGACTCGCATTTTCTGCCGAGTGTCCGCAGAGAACTGACTCATGAGATGTAAATTTTTTGTAGGGGTTGATTGTGCATTTACTTCTATGAGGAGGTAGGATTTTCATGGGGTCAGTTTCAAGAATGTGGATTTTTCCACTGGGGGATTATTGAACAATATTGTATTTTACAGGTAGAGTATAATGCGGGAAAGCTTTTCATTTTTGATCAATAATAAATTAAAGGTAAGGTTTTTAAAACTATTAGCCCATTAGCGGCAATTATATTGTGAGGGTTTGCGTTTGTTCTCGGGGCCCTATGCAATAAATGGTATTATTAATAATAAGATTAAAAAACATGCACGTAACATTTCCATTTCCTAGCAGCACTATTTTAGCACGCACGATAGGATGGAATGGAGATTCTGTGAACGGTGGACTTGTATCTATTGAGGTGAGGATGAAGGAACATTATTTACATGCGTGTTATATGATTTTAACGCTGTGCACACATGTACGAAGAGCTCATGATAATATCGATGTGAATGAGTGGAGGTTTATTTATATTTGTGAGATAAACGAGGTAATTAGCGTGGTATAAAGGGAAATAATATATGTAGGTTTGAAGGTATAGGGTTTTAGTAGTGGAAAGAGAGAGAGAGAAAGATAAAGATAGGTATGAAAGTAATAAGGGGCAGTGAATGAGCGAGGGAGTTGGACAATCCTCTTGAGTTTGCACTTGTTGGGTGTCTTTCAGTCATAATAAAGATAGATTATTCACGATTGTCAAAATAATTATAGTCATGCAATGGCTTGCGGAATGATGAAAGGTAGTAACGTTAAATGACGCGAACGTGCAGGACAATCAGTCTTTATGAAGCCATGCTGTTCCTATATGTATAAAGGCCCAACTCTTATTACTTGAGAGAGATTTGTGTATAGAGCAAACAACGTTTTATTTATGGGTTCGCTTCTTTTTTCCCCGTTTAAACTGCCAGTAAGAGAGGCATCTGTGTATTTACTAGGAGGAAGGATTAAAGGATCCTCTCTCTCTCTCACTCCATCCCTCTCTCATATTGATATAAACAAAAATTTTGAAGGTAGGGAAAATATAAGAAGAAATTTCTAGGATGTAATTTAACGAAAAGAGAATTCATATGATTAACATATGAATAAATTGGTGTGTACGTAGGGAGTGTTAGGGTAAAGATAGAATTGGATGGAAGGTAATCATTTATTCCTCCGTCATGTTCAATGATCAAGGGACAGGTAAAATCCTAACATCAAGTGGGCTGGTAATTGCGGCGAGTGTCTTCTCTTATTTACCTCTTAAATGAGCATTGTTAGGCTCAGCTCTATACTTAAATGTATGTGTGTGGCAAGAACTGGGAAGAAGAACAAGAGAAATTTCCCGTTTATATTTTCCTTTTCCATATCATTCGAACAGGGGAAAAAACCTATTTTTCGCTTTTTACCACAACAACCACTCTCAAATGATGAGTAAATAGGGAAAAATTACCTCAAAACATACACATCCTAGAAAAATGCTCCTACTGAAGAAAACACTTTGAGAGATTAACGTCGCGGCGGGCCCTTTTCTCCTCAATGTTCCTCTTCTTCTTGTATTTTAGCAATTGAAATACAAATATGTATTTCTAAATGTTGACATTTTGTTGCTATTTGGTTTTTTGTTTATTTCAATACATTACATATAGCCAATGCTGTGTCATTACAGGTACCTATGATTTGTTTAAGCGTAATGCTAAATGGGTTAACTATGGGGATTTTGACATTGATGGGATTTTTATTTTGATTTGGACAGTTTGTGTCTTTATGTGGATATACAGAAATTGGATTTATTTTTATTCGAAGAGAAAAATGACAGATTTGCCAATGCAGTTCAATGTAAGAAAAATAGAGGAGGGAGTACATAGAGAGAGAGAGAGAGAGAGAGAGAGAGAGAGAGGGTGTTTTAGGAAGGGGGAAGAAATTTTTTAAGGAGACTGTAATTGTGATTACTACCAACATAAATAGCTTGTAATGGTTGTGTGGAATTGATTTGACTGTGTTTTTTACGATACCGAAACCTTTTATTAGGACGGAAGGAACTGGATTTTGAGAGAGAAGCTTTTTATGTATGTGCATATAAACGTAAAGAGAAGATTCCCTCCTCCATCACCTACTACATACCTTGAACAAGCATATTTTCTCAACAGTTGTGAATTTAACCCAAGAAGACGTTTTTTATGTATCTACATATGTAGGTGGGTAGAGTCATAAGAGAATTTTAGCTTAGTCTTGTTACATCATATAATTGGCTTGATGTTGTTGTTGTTTGTCTAAGTACGTATGTTTTAGCCTCTGACGGTGGCCTGGTTGAATTCTAAGAGTATTATAGCCTGTAATTAGTCGGCGGTGGAAGGTTCTAATATATAGCGAACCACTTACTTATATACCTCTTTTACTCTCCTCATCTTGTGCAGGGAAGTCAAGTCCTACAGTGGTAATCTGTTCCAGTGCCATGTGGTTTGTAAAATGAGAAATGACAAGTTGAAATTAGTAATTCATTTGCTCGGGTCTTTTTCTTTCTCTCTCTCTCTCCCCCTTCCTGGTGTTTGGTTCTGCCTCATTGTTACGTACTTTTTTAGTGAGTGTGTATGTGCCTGTGTATAGAAAAATGTATATATAGTAACATGGGAAATGATTCAAACTTGAAGAGGAGATTCGTGGGTTTTTTATATTTAAAAGTAGGTACAAGGGAGTAGGTGGCGTATTTGTTTTTATGTAAATAAGGGCCTTGCACACACCCGAATGGGATGGTTTTTTTTTGGACGGTGTAAAAAGAATTGGGTAAATCTTATTTACTCTTGCAATTTAGCTTTGACGTGACTATGGGAAAGGAGTGGAGTTTTTCTAAGGAGGAGGGAAAAGATTACATGAGGATTGGTGGGGTTTGGTGAAGGTTGAAATTTTTGGAATAACATTTTGCCTTAGATCTGTCTAACGACTCAAGTCAGTTGCTTTTGTTCAATCAATTGAAGGGATGTATGGTCCCTGAATTATATATATGTAAGATATAAGGAGGATCTTATAAGGAGTTTATTTTAGAGTGGAGAAAAAATGTGGAATCTATCGGAAATTCAGGTGAATTGTATGGGTGGATTTATTTGTTATTGTTATAAAAGCAGTCATTTTGTAGGGGAAGGATGTTCCGATAAATAGGTATAGGGAGAAATGTACGTTTAAAAATGTGTTCACCCTCCTTTATAGAACGTTTACATAAGGTATTTTGTAAATTTGGTGACGGGGTAGCTGAGTCTCTGGGGCGGTGGAGGGAGTCTGTAAAATATTTTGGGCCTGTTGCCAACAAACCAACAAGTTTAAGTTAAAGCTTTATGGTAGCCGATACAATTTTCCTCGCTTTGTTGTCTAAACTATACTTGGTGATTTTCAATTGTCCCTTGGTTAGTTTCGTGGTTTGGTTCTGTCTCTCTCTCTCTCTCTCTTTCTTCTGTTATTCCTCGCCTTGTTGTTCACTTCCTATTGTTAAGGGCTTGTTGTCCATAAATCGGTCTTCTTACGAAGTATCCAGGTTACTAATCTGAACTGTAGGGAAAATGTAAGGGCTACTGAAATGTAACATTTACTATGCCGTTTGCTATACCTTACCATTCTTGATGTAGCATTTACTATGCCGTTTGCTATACCTAACCATAGCCATTCTTGTAGGTTTCCATTATTAGATAATAATAAAAGGAGAATTGTGGGAGCTGAAATCATGTACAAGGTTAAATACGTCTTTGGGATAGATGCTCTTTAGTATTATGGCAAAGGTAATTTCTCTTTGAAGAAAAAAGTTCATTTGTCGTCAACTTTTGTGACGAACATGAAACACTGTTTGGGATATTTCACCATACAAAAAAAAGTCTAATATATCATTGACTATCTTTTCTACAATGCCATATCCAGTTTATAGGAAACGATTGTAAAAATATCCGTGGTTTTGGAATAGGTCGTCACAATTTTTGATTGTATAAAAATAAATGAATAAATTGAAATGAGTACAATAAACTGTATGGGACGAGGAGGATTTTATATATATTTTTCTGACGAAAGGTAAAAAGTAAGTACTTTTTGTCATTCCTTTTTATTATTGCCGTCCTTATATTATGTATTCTCATAGTAAATGATACTGTAATTGCCGCCATGAGTCGGTAAATGTCAACAATTGTGTAGGAACAATCAATAACGTTTCTTCTATAGGGAAATATTTAGAAAAATCTAGTACACAAAATATTACCCTGTGACATATACAACAAGAAAGTCATTTATAAATTCTCTATGATTTGTAGTGTTGTAGGGGAAAGAGCTTGATAGGAATAAAAAAAACCACTTATGTGCAATGATTGCAATTCATATAGAAGAATTGCAAGTAAGATTTTTCTGAGAGAGCACGCATGTAATTTTCCTTTTTTTTCTCGCTCATTTTTCCCTATGCTGATGAATCCAGTTGAGTAGTACATGAATTTTTGAAGGAAAAAAATCAAGCAATTACTATGACATTATATAGTGACTATGGGTAAATAATGTTGTTTGTAGGTGCACTCTGAGCACTAGAATTGTAAATATATATGAGGTGGTTTTGATAAAGGAGAAAATGGAGAGCAGAGTATAGTACAAAGTATATATATAATATGCAGTAGTTTTGTAATGATGGTTAAAATGTGTGTAGAGAGAGAGACATGGAGAGGATAAATAAATAAATAAGAATGCGAACATGTAGGATTTCATGGGTTGTAATAATACGAAAGGAGAGGGAAGTTGATGGGAAGCTGTCAACAGATGAATCGTTGGTAAAATAAATTAGGGAATGTACAAGGTTATGTAGGAGAGGTAAAGCATGTTATAGCTACTTAAGCTATCCACGTAACCTATCAGACTTTTGTGTACTTATTCAATTTCATGGTATTGTTCTCAATCGCTCCATTTTAGCCGCTCCGTCCCGTCGTACTCCTTCTTGAGAGTATATCTTCCTTCCCTGAACTCGTTCTTCTCCTTAAACTGGAGCTACACAAACACATACACACGTAGCTTTCATAGTATTGGGAATCAACCGGAGGCTATTATTGTAGAAGAGAAAAAATTCGAATCATTATTGACGGATCTTAATGTTAATAGAATCTGGTGGAGAATAATGTTTGGGCTTGTGTAGTATTGTAGATTTTATGGAGGACGGTGTGGTTCTGATCATGTGTTACTTTTAAGAGGATGCTTTTTACAGCGGCACGTTGCTCCCTGTCTATGGAAACCCCTGCGTTGTTTGCAACTTGCCTAGTCTCATTACTCTGATTATTTCTCCGGCACACTATCACATATATGTACATACTCGTTTTTTTTCTTGAGCTCTCGTTCATGATTTATGCATGTTGTTGGAAAAGTCTCATATGAGTATTCTTTTCTTACTTTTTTTTAGTATTGGATTATTGACATGTTTAAGTAATAATAGTATTGTGGTGGTTGGAGGAGTCTGTTCTCTGGTAATTGTGTTCGGGGCAAGGAAATAACGATCTAGAACGAGCTGCTCTGAATGTAGGGATTGTGGCATGGCTATATAGTTATGATGTAAATTGGTTATTGGGAGGTTTTCTCTGATCATGAGAATATAATAAAAATCTTGCATGTTCTTGGTGTATGAGGGTATTGGTCGTGTGGAGGAAGAACACGTAGCTGTAGTGGTATGGGTTGGAATGGTTTACATTCCAGTGTGTAAGTTTCCAAGACATTTCTTGGAAATAACGTTTGTTTTACTTGTACTTGTGTAGTAATGGGGTAGAGGGACTGCTACTACAGGTCTTTAGAGAGGATTCCGCTGTCAAGTACCAGGATTTCTTTCTCTCTCTCTCTCTCTCTCTCTCTTATTCACTCACTTGCTCCTTTCTCTCTTTGACGTAAAGACGGTAAAGTACATGAAGGGAATTGACAGGGGTCATACATAATACTTGCGGAAGGGCAACCGGTTGTGATAATGCAGCTAAGCTATACAATGTTATTGACTACTGAATACCTACTATGAGTTTTTTTTAATAGAGACTGATGGCCCCCGTCAGGATTATTTCAATAATGACTCGGAGTCGTACTCCTTTTGATGATAAGAATCTTGATTGAACCTTTAATAATAATGAAATATATGCTAAATACTAGGGGACTATTAGTAGAAATGATATGAAGGAAGCCTCTGAAGTTGGGCTGAATTAATATTAATTTTTCATGTGTAGGAAAACTTTTAACAGGTTTAACCTCCCTTTTTCCGCAATTTCTCATTATTTCTCCGGTGTCTTTACTACTCGTATTTATTTACTTGTACTATATTACTATGTGACGATTCTAATACACATACATGACTCATGCTAGCGGTACGGGACTTTTCTCGGAGCTTTGATTAATTTTTTGGGAACTTCCTTCTTGTATGAAGATTAACACGCCCAAATTTCCAGGATATTTTTTTCATGTACAAGCAATGTTTTGTTATGGGGACGGGATTGTTTTTTAAGGTGGGAATATTGGCCTTTATGATATCATTGATATCAGTCCTAATGAAACATTTCTTCGGATAGGAGCTAAATCATGAGAGGAAAAAGAATTGAATTGTTTTTTTTATTATTGTGTGAGGTGTAGAGAATTATTCAAGGTGGTAATTGTAATGATGAACGGAGGAGGTCCGTGTTTAAATTCAGAGTCGTACTTTGAGGAGGAGAGTGTGGTTTTCAGAGCTATTGTTTATGTGTGTTGTGTATAATATATTTGGGATATACGTGGAATTGTGTGGATGAGGTGTTGTTGGGGAGGAAGTTGTTGAGAAATAATTTCATGTGGTTTTGCCAATGGAGTGATTATTTAGGAATCCAAGTGACCGCAGTGTATTGAGTGAAATTTTGGTGAAATTACTTTTCTGCTTATTTACAACTACTACTCCACTACTTTTTAAGTATAGTCTATTATATAGTATGTGGTGGTGTAGTCAAGCATCCAGGGATAATCAGTTTAGGGCAAGAGTGAGAAGAGTTCGTGTATACTTTTAGCACTTGATTGTTGCGGTTTCGCGGTCGTCTTCAAAATGATTAACAACGTGAGTGTGAAAATCTATGTTGCTCCATAATAAATAAATGCTTTTATATAGTTAGTATAACAACCTATGTTAAGTAGATGCTGTCAAAGCCCTGAGTTTTTATCCGTATGTCATTCCTTTTCCTGTGCGTGAAGGCTCTATTTTTTATGTACTGCTCCGTATATGATTAGCATGTGTATACAAATGGTCATTGTTTTAACGAAGGTTTGTAAAAGAGTTCTAGGCCCTTGTAATCGTTTTATTTTTTGTTATAATATTTGTGGTTGGTTGGATACATACTACTCCGGGTACGGGAAGAAGAAGAGTATATATTTCCGAAGCCAATCAATGGGAAATGTAATTTTGAAGTCTGCAGTTGAAGGATCTTCTGGGTCTGAGTGAGTTTTATGCATAGAGTTTTTAGTAAGTGTATATTGTAGTGAGGAGGGGTTGAGTGAGGGGAATATTAATGGAGATAATTAGGAATTAATCATGTGCAAAAACTTGTCCTTTTGTCTCTCTCTCTCTCTCTCTCTCTCTCTCACAAGCCTGTCCCGTTCCATGTTTTTTACATGTATACGAACTAATAGTCCACGTCCTTACCTGTTTTCACTGACTGACTGACTGACTGACTGACAATGGTAATGAAATAAATCCGAAAGCTCGTCCTTCCCTTCTACTTTCAGACATTAGACTTTATCTCTACTTTTATTTCGCAGAGTTCTGTGAGAGCTTGAACCATTAAATAAGGATTCTGGTCTTTTCAGTAGTAGTAGAGGTCCAGTATGTAGGGGAGAAGATTACCTATCTAGTAAATGTCTGGAGAAACTAAAGGAGAAGATAATTGTGGGAATTGTTGATATGCTTGGTTGGAATAACATACACAGTTGAATTGCTCCTTTACTCATGGTTAACATGGACATTGCTAGCACACGAACTGTTTATGTTAAAGGCTAGAGGAGATGAGGTGGAGGAAAAAAAACGTTTTTTTCTAAACTATTAGCATGCTTGCACCTGTCTCATTGAACTTCATGGTATTTTTGAAGGGGTCCTCCTTTCTAGACTTGAGCAGATTAATGAGAATTAAATGAGCTGAACTTGGCTTGCCTTTTCCAACACCAATGGTTGAGTGAAGTAGGAGATTACTATTAATTTTATTATTTTTTCAAAGGTATAAGAAAAAGGAAAGGTAGTAGTAGTAGAGAATTGAGTAGGAAATAGTTGTGTGCATTGTGTCCAATAAGGTATCAATGTAGATACATACGGAGGAGTGATATGTCATTCTGTGGAGGTAGATTGAGAGGAATGAGAGAGTGGGAAAAGATTAGTTTATTACAAGCTTGTTAATGCCTCTTCAATTACCTCCAGCTGTCTTTACCCTTTCCACGTCACCCAACTTACGACTGTTTTCGGGTCCTTGCAATATTACTTTTGACTTTACTCATCTCTCTCTCTCTCTCTTTACCTGACCCGTCTATCCCTCTGCAGTAACTATCTAAATCATTGATAAATATTTGCACAATAGACCCTTCTTTCTTGATGATATTCATAAATTTCCCGGATTTTTTATCTCTATTTTTTTAACACCAGCCTTTTTTTCTTGCTCTTTTGCTCGTTAAGCTTTTTTTTGTGTTATTAGGTGTAGGGATAGGGAATGATTGTAGAAGCGTGCGTTATTAGATTTATATTTACTAACAAGAATATTATGGTGCTTTAGTACATGTGTATGTATGTAGCTCTAGTGGAGACTCGAAGCTCAAATGAATTATGTCTTTGAGGTAGTTACATGAAGGATTAGCATATTTTTGAAGAAAATTCCAAGAGATAATTTGCATTAAGGTTCATATATGATTTTTTAGCATTGCGCACTGCTACAAAATGCATTTGTGTGAGAAAGTTACTAAGGAGTGTGATATAAAAAAAGGTATATTTTTAGACATGAATTTTTTTTTTATAGGAAAATAATAATAATTTCTTTTTCCACAACAGATAGATATTATGAGCTGGGTCAGTCTTAAATAATGCTCATCCTTAAGTGTTTTTTTCTTCTATTTCTTTTTGGACGGGAGGGTGCTTGCTGAGACTGTTGGAGATTTTTTGAAAGGGTTCAAGTCTGGGCTTAGCCTCCAGCTATGACACACGAGAACTTAAATCGTTAATTTATGTTCCAGAGGTCAATTATATGACATTTTTCTCCAAGCTTAATTACACCTGCTATGGACAAGTTATCTTTGCAAGGATCTTTTTTTTACCCTTCTTTGGTTCAATGGGTGTTACTTATTTACTCCTTATGACATAGCAGTGCATATGAACACTAAATAGCTATCTACAGATATTTGGTATTGTTTTCCCCCTAAAGATAATCCTTTGTTCAAGCTTGACTAAAATTAGCTTATTATTACTTGTACAGGGATGGGGATATTGTAGCCATAGGAAATGCTAATATTATATAAGTGTATAGTTTCTATTGATGAGGGTTGAGGTGAAAGGATATGAAATTGATAGTGCAGAATGAATCGTCTTGTTTGTGTTAGAGTTTCAACCTGTCATGGGATCGGGAGGAGAGAGAGAGAGAGCATTGTGGAATCATATCGGCCCTCAGTTTACTTTATTTATGCGCTCAAGTGCTGTACTAGGATTTGGGCACACATTCGTTTAGGCTCATTTTTTCGCTCTTGAATCGCTTCTACGTGTATGTACATATGTAGCTGGTATGTACATACAGGTGTACATATACGTAAGGATTTATATTGAGAGTATTTGAGGAGACAATATATTAGAGTGGAAAGAGGCGAGGCATCTATCATAAGTGTGAGGAGGTACATGACAGACTGAATAGGAACATAAGCCAGTGCTTTTTTATTATTAGGTTTTTTCGGGTGTAGTAGTTGTAGTTGTTAAATATATGGAGAGATAGAGAGAGAGAAAGAGATGCATTTGTGTTTCAGTGAACCATAACCAAGTGTTAATATTGGATAATGATAGGGGCACGGCTTACCTTTCTTACACCTGGTTGCCTAAGATGATGCCTGTTTTTTATTTTTGAATATTTTTGCTTGTCCTTCCCCTCTCTCTCTCTCTCCAGAATGTTTTTTCTCTCCCTACCTTTTTATTCTCTTCTCGGTTTCTAACCTTTTTCAAATAGACTTTGACTATTCTAAGCCTTACTAGTTTTCTTGTGGTCCTTCGGTCATGTTCTTCTTGTTAGCATGTTATATAACCAGCCACGTAATTTTTCATCTCTTCTGGTTTCTCTCTCTTGATCTCCTTTTCTCACTACACTGGGGCTTTTAGGTGGGAGAGGAGGGTTCAGGAATTGCCTCCATGTCTGCTGTTTTTCTTGAATTGCGTCGTCTATATACTCTGTAAGGGTTTATATGAGAGGAATTTTTATGTGTGTACATCCAGAGCGAGAAAGAGAGGAAATACAAGGAAGAGAGGGCTTGTACGTTTCACTGGAATTGAAGGAGAGGAAGTTTTCTCAAGTGAAGTGTTAAGGAAAGGGTGAGCGAGAGAGAGAACAAATTGTTTTTCCATCTAAGGAGGAAATTCTACGGAACTGGTGTGAGATGAATAGTATGTGTATATGTACATGTTGTGTTAAAAGAGATAGGGAAAAATGAATTTAAAGAAATCAATCTAAAAATGAACTTTGACATGACTGACATGACAACAGACCAAAAGGTACTTAATGCAATGAGGTGGTGTTATGATAATGGAAATAACTTCCATAGGCTAAGGTTTGTCCAAGGTGGGGAGCAGAATTTTTTTTTCTTCAAAAAATAAGATGATGCTCTTGGCATATTAAAAGTACTACGAGTGCAGTCTGTGTGTGTGTGTGTGTAAAGAATTAGTATCTTGACTATTATCAATGTACTTGAGATGGATAGACATGGCAATAAAGGTTGGAGCAAGGCGGGCATCAGCACTCTGCCCTTAGATTTTTTTCTCTCTTACATTTCACCCTTATGATTATTATTGCTTTGCATTTCACAACTTGTATAAACACACCTGTTAAAAGAACCAACTACTACTACGAGTAAGAGGCGAGTCAATTTGATTAAGCTAAAGAAGAAGCTGTAAGTTTTTTCAAGACTTTTGTAATAATGTGAGGGTGTGCATATGATGGGAACATTAGTTCTGGATACATTTCTCTTGATTGCTTCCTTCCCCTAAAATTCTTCTGCGTTTAATCCTATGAACATCCACCATAAAATCCAAATTCCCCGGTCCTTCAAGTATTCTCTACATTATTGCTAAATTAAAGAGGTAGGGGGGATTGTAAGCCTAGGATTTTACTCGGGAAAAATCAAATAAAGAAGAAATTCGATACCAGCGAAACTTGTAAATATAAAGATTGAAAAGCATTTTCAGCCTTTTCTTCCCACTATTATACTCCGCCCTATTTCCGATTGTATTTGTTAGTGTACACAAGGAGAAAATATCCCCATCATCTTGTCAAGTTTTGAATCAGGTTGCATCTTCAAAATTGCCACTTGTACGTCCAAACTTCCCAACCCTTTTGATTATTACCTCTTCTGACTACTACTACTGTAGTGTCAAGTGGTGTAGTAAAGGGTGTAGATTACCTAATCTCATTCGTCGTACGCCCCTAAATTTGACAAATTCTTGGGATAAAAAACCCTTCCTTTGGAAAAGACTTGATGATTTCCAGGATTGCACATGAAACTGACAAAAATAGAATTTCCCGTAGAAACTTTAGTTTTGGCTTAATACATTTTTTACGTATTAGTGACGATATGTTTTGCCTAGCAGAGACATGGATTAATGAAAATAAGAAAATAGCTGATGTTTTGGCTATGAAGTTTAGAGCTCATACAAATGAACCATAATTAAGATAATATTGATAGAGTTGTTCGTAAATATGAGTATTTTACAAATACGAACTTTTCTTAATTAGTTGAAGTTCATACCTTTGCACTTGTGCAAAGTGAATTTTGTCCAATCCCTTTCACCAGTTAGTAAAACGAGTTAATATTATTCTTAATTTAGGATTTATTAAATTCCCTATGCTAAAAGAATGTAGACGAATTTGTGCAGTTGCTATTATACAAGAATGAAAAATTCTCCCAACCAAAACATATAGATTCAAAATGATGCAAAACAAGCAAAATACATAATAGGGACGTGATTATCTATTAGAAAATGGCTGAAAGCGTTTCTCAATGTAAGATTAACTAAATAGATGAACAAAATTAATTGCGTAATTATTATTATTGATTTATGTTTTGACTCTGGGTAAAGGTAATTATTGGAGATATCACCCTTGAATACGGCAATAATAATTGTAATTGTAATTTACTGGGATATATTGGAAATGTGGAGAGAGCATAGGACACGACATCTGAAATATCTTGAGTTAACCAAGGGCCAAGTAAATGATGGCGGTTGCTCGTGTCTGTACACTTGAAGGAGAGGACTTGAAGTCCAAGTCAAAAGGAGTCATGGATTATGAGGCGGACTGAGAGTGAGATTATGAGCTGTACGTATAATTTTGTATGTACACAAGGAATTATCATCCTATACTGAAGAAGCATGAGGAGTGGAATCAGTTTCCCTTTTGTCACTTCCCTCTCTCTCCCTATTATTGTTGTATATATATATATGTGTGGAGATGATAGTGGAAATGTGTTTAGGATAGAATTTGAACTTGTACAAGTTGAGATGATGTTGTGAGAGAATTCCATCTAATCCGACAGCCGTGAAGATACAATAACATTGTCAGCGGGTGTCAAGCACTCTGAATCACTTTCTTTCCTCTTGTTCTACTGGGTCTTGTTTGAGTTTGAAAGAAATTCTTTTCATTTCCCAAAGAAGCTCACCCCGGAGAGTACCGATGAGTTGCCTTTCATTTATTTACAATTTACTTGCTTCCCTGCTTCCCCCCTCTTATGTTCTCCTTGCTCACAGCAGATGAGCTATCATCATCATCATCCTATTTATCTAGTATTCTGGATTTATCTCCTCAATTCCCTATGTTAAAATTCCTCTAAGTTTCTCTCGTCCCCCTGGTACTAT
This sequence comes from Spatulosminthurus flaviceps, assembly GCA_034693705.1. NCBI lineage: Eukaryota > Metazoa > Arthropoda > Collembola > Symphypleona > Sminthuridae > Spatulosminthurus > Spatulosminthurus flaviceps. The sequence continues at coordinate 156,287 of JAQFXU010000002.1, read as the reverse complement.
TATGCAATGTGATAAAAATTATGGATTCAAAATTCAATGAAGGAGTCAATAAAAGTCAGTGGAAATACCACATTGAAAGTGTTTTGTATTTTTTCCTCTTATTTATTCCCAGGGAATTTTTCACCTCACGATTCCTGTTGTTTGTAGTAAAACAAGTCCGATATGTCTCATTATAAAAAGAATTACCTTTGAAGATGGAAGGCGAAAGGGAGATAATGTATGTTTGTGGAGGTGATGTGATGATGAGAAACTTTAAGATTTTTAAGTCTAAAAGGTTGTACGATGTTGATTATAATGATGATGTGTTTTGGGTAATTGCTCCTTAAACCTATGGAAATATCGTGTAAAAGGGAACAAGTGTAAAGAGTGAATGGAGGAGGCAGGCCGGCCAAGTATGAGTGATGAAGAGGGAAATGTGCTAAATAATCAATTAGTTATCTCATGAAGAGCGTGTCTGCCTGTGTTCTCCTCACTCGTCAATCGCCATCATTATCCTTGAAAAGATGTTCTCTCTCTCTCTCATTCTGACAAAGACTGCAAAAACTAGCCATCTCCAGTGTTTCTCTCGATTTCTCTTGTATTTATCTTCTCCCACTTTAACGACAATAACATGTAAGGTGGAGGAAATTATGCCGGACATTGTAATCTTGCATAAATACCTTGATTTTTTTTCTCCCTATTACTTGCACTTAAAAAAGTTAATATTCGGATGTTTCTACGTAAACTGTCTACATATTAACATATAGCGTTCATACATTGTCCAGACGTTAAGTATGCAAGGGAAGTTACATATGCGTGTGTTTTTATATACGCAATAAAAGGCAACTGTTGATATATGTAAAAGTGTATAATATTATAATGGAGTTTCGTGCATCCGGATCGGGACCGGGACCTGTTTCTTGGAATTTCCTATACTTTTCTCATTCTCTCTCCTTGTCTTTTTACGTCCTCTCCCTCTCTCTCTCGGCCTGGTTTGGTGGAGAAGTAAAAAATATATGAGTAGTATTTCTCTCTGGCTAAACGTGTGTATGTGTGTCGTATGGTGAGGCTTGTGTTGAACATGAGGATGAACAAAGAAGACCATCACGCCCTCATCTCATCTCTTTCATTTTCCCTATCTTTATGAGTCTCCCTCCGGCTCAGATTTTCCTCCACTCTCTGGTTTAGTGGAGGCTTGTTTGGGCTCCTTGGTTTTTCTCAAGTATAATATAGGACTCTGGAGCCTTGGCCTGGTCCTCAATACACCATGCCCTTCTTGTTTCATATGTATTTTTACGCTTACACCCATATGGTTGGTTATGTGTAGACAATTTGTGTTCATGTCCTAACTGTGGAAGAAGAAGTGAAAGAGAGGAGAGCTTGTTTGTCCTAGCGTTTGTTGGTTTCATGGTTTTTGGGGCGGCGTCAGCCTCCTTATTATATACCATTTTCCGTACGTCCGTATGTCCGTCAGCACGATAACTCAAAAAGTACTGTGCCGATTTTGTTCAAACTTTTTTGGGAACATTACTTAGGATCATAGCTTCATAGCTCGGCTAAGTTCGTTTTTGATTGAAATCGGTCCGCGTGTTCGTTCGTAAAAAAAAATAAAAACCCCCAAAAAAATTATTTGAAAAATTTATTTTTGGCTGAAAAATGTTTTGCCGCAGTAAAACAATTTGTTGGTTGAATTTTTTTTATATTTATCAAAAATTAATTTTTTTTCCAGAATTTATTTTTGTTTGAAAAATGCTTTTTGGCTAAATAAATTTAGTTTATTTCATCTTTTTTTAATTTTCAGAAATTTGAAACTCACCTCAGCATAAACATAAACTAAACGGGGTGACGGGGGTTGCCCTTCGTAGGGCGGCTTTCGCCTTAGGCGACAGCTTCAAATCATGGCGGAGTGATGATTTTTTCTCTTCATTTGCTTCTATGTACTTGTTCTTGTTGGAAGGATGGATTTTTTTAGTGTAGGAAAGTCCACCTTGAAGAACACATGGTTCTTATATGGAGAGTTTCAAGGGAGGACTTACTTTTGGGCAGGAGATATGCATTCGAAATGCACAAGTTTATTTGAATGGCTCCAGTATTTACAACTAGTATTGCCTTGGCTCTGGAACAGCGTATGCGTAGGATTTTCCTGGGCTATGTACATATGTATCTTTATTTTTATGCATGGTCATAGCGATAGTATATGTTAAAGGAATGAGCAAGTGCAGGTTTTAACATTTGATATTTACATTTGAACAAGCCTGCTCGCTCCTTGCGATATCACCACATGAACATGTAACAAGGACCTTCCCCTGTATAGTTCCTCTATATATGTGCTCAGGACTAAACGAGCCCCTTCGTTAGTTCGTAAGTGTTTAAAGGGGATTCATTGGTTTTGCTGGTTTGCTTGCAACAGTTTCTCGTCGTCTCCTTCGTCTTCTGGAGTTCATGCCGAGAAAACAATGAGCCCACTGGCCTTGAAGAGTACAGAAGAAGAGAAGCTGGAGCATTGCATTGCATTTGAAATACTTAAGAGCAGCAGCACTCAACTTGAACCATGTCTTTTTAGCTCTTACACATACTATAGACTCCATATGAGAATAAATGTACACATCTCTCCATGAACCTTCTTCTCGTTTCTCTTTGGCATGTTCACAGTCAGTCAGTCATTGAGAATCTCCAATTCAGCGGGGAGAGAAGGTCATGAAGCTAGGAAATTTTCAAATTCTTTGGAATGTTATAAATAATAATCTATTCCCCCTCACCCTTGAATTTTCATTAAAAAAACCATAGAATATCAACCGATATTGCCCCGGAAATTGTACCTCTAATTTAAAAAAAATTCTAGTATTCATGTTTTTCAAGAAAATGCAAGCTTTCTAAGCTTTGGCACTCAAGGAAATGTTGAAAGAGCGGGACACAGAGAAATGGTGTTGAGATTCCCAGGACCTTTTTAGTATAAATAAATTGTGATTGAGGTTAAAACCTAGAGGATTTTTTTTCTAGAAGAATGCTCTTTGGATATAAACTTGATATAATTTCATAGGTAGAAATTCCATATGTATTATTTGTATGGTAAAGATAACAAGTATTATTAGGTTGAGTTGATGCTTTAGCTTTTTGAGTTGACTGCACCTTTTCGTCGTTTTCCTTTGATTCATTGAGAAATCCTTGTTTTTCCATTCTCTGGTTCTTTTGCTCTTCTTCTCTTTTGTCGCACACAGGAGCAACCAAGGTCTATAGATGGAAGTCAATGAAAGCATGCATGGGCTGTAGGTAAAGGAGAAGATGATTCTTCTCTATTTTTTTCATCACCCTTGCCTTGTATTGTATATATATGTGCATACTCTGGTATCTATTTTCAAATAGTACGTTGGATTTGAATTCATTCTCAAAGTGTTTCATTCATACCTCGTCTTCACTGACTCACTCTCTCTCTCTCTCACTCTGTCTCTATACCTTGAATGGCAAGAGGAGTTGAGAGTTGGTGTTTTGAAATGATCATGGACTAAAATTCGTTACATAATGGGGGGAAAAAAGCAAGTGTAACTTTCAAGTGACAAGTTCAGTTATTTTCACAACAGGAGTGAGCATAGAGAGTGAGTGAGTTGAGAAGAAGAAGAAGAGAAGAGAGAAAGGGTTTGGGAGAAAAAATATCTCTATAGGATTGACGTTGATCAACTGCAATGAGACTGTTAAAAGTCTATTTATGTACGACTTAGTGTGTAGGTAATTATAGGAGGGAGAAAATGATTCCTTATGAGCTTACTCATCATGAAGGAATGAAGAAGATTTTTTTCCTGTCCGTCGCTGCTGCTCCTTGCTATAGTTATATAGAATTTGAAAGGACATGAGAACTCCAAGTAGAATTTCTCATCTATTATTGAGTCGAGTACTTGTCATGGAGTGAACAATTCAGCTATTTTCAAGGTATTAAGCAATAGTCCAATTAAAACAGTGGCAATAGGTCCCCTACCGTGATCCACCTCCACGTTTGTCCTCATGTAAGTGATCTATATGAGGTAATTCCTTTTTCTTCTCTCTCCTACCAACAAGGGTTTCTCCCTTGGAACAACGGGATAGCTCTATCTTTTTTCTCTATCTTTTCCAATGGATATATGACTATATATACTATTATTGGATGGTCTATAAGGGAAGGATGCGAACATAGCTATGACTCAGGTATCTTTTTCAAATGAAGCTCAAAAGTCTCACAGCTTTGCTATATAGAGGTGAGTTCATATAGTAATAGTGCCAAGAATTATTATTGTCGAGTATTTTCTTTGGATAAGAGGCGTATAAGATTTGGAGTATGTATGATTTCCTCGTAAGATCAAGGAATACGTCTTGGAGTTGCTCTATAGTAGCTTAGGGAGATGAATGATTTTAACCGAGTCATGCTCCATCCATTGTCCTGCCTATTTGACTAAAGTACAGAACCACGACTATCCCAAATGGAAAAGACCCAACAAGCTTTGAACACGGTTCCATAAAATTCGAATAATTGTTGATGATTTTCTAACTCTTCTCAGCTCGCAGTATCACTTCTACTTGCCCTGCCTTGTAGGTACGTTCTTTAGATAAAGGTAGGGTTTTTCTGCGTCTGGCCTTTAGTTAGGGTTGATAAGTGACTTCCTGAAAATGCAGGGTAAGATATCGCTTTATAATTTTTGGCGGGATGGTAAAATTGTTATGAAAAACAATGCTCTCATTTTAAGAGCTGTAGTTTTAATTTGAGAAGTTGCTGTAAAAATAAGAAAAAGGTTTGGAATTGTTAATGTTGGAATTTCATTTAAGATTTAGGAATTTTTCATCATTTTGGTATAGAACAAGAAGTTGATTTGTAATTTCCAGGGATTTTTATTGTTTTCAATGTGCTGATTGTTTCTATTTGGCTCTGTTAATAATCCATAGAAATTGGAATAGTTGACAGAAATTCATCCATTTGATTTGACAATGACAAAGGTAGAGATTGTGGAATTTTCTCGTATTTTAATTAACGGGTTTGCTTTTGCATACAAGGCTGGAAAAAGCTGATCAATTTATCCAGAGACAGGATTATGAGAAAAGTATATGCAAACATAGTGTGAAAATATTGAAGGGGGGAAATAATAACTTTTTGATTTTTTTTTCAACTTTTATTCAAGTATAAGGCACAGTTGGAACTCCATTCCTTATGAAAGTTGGGGGAATGGATGAGGAAGCTGGTGAAAACTTAATTCTAGGGTATAATTCCCATTTAATTTCTGATATGTTTTTTTGTGTATACACGCAACGTTCTTAGCAGTAGTTTGATACGAAAGTAAAAACAAAGTTTTATTAAAAGTATGTACAGGGGAAAAGAAAGGGCTGCTCTTTGGTGCGACAGAATGAGTTATGAGCATGGAATTCGCGACAGGTAATAAATATTTGAGGATGTTGGTTGTTAGGAAAGGTGAAAAATTCCCGTTCTGGATAAGAATAAGGGAGAGAAGAATGTAGGGCTGGTGGAATGATGTGGATGAAGGGAGAGCAGTACAAGAGAGCCAAGAGAGAGAAAATAATTGTAAAAGATTCAAGGGAATCTCTCATCATCCAGCAAGAAAGAATGATGAGAGAGGGAGGTTGGGATATTAAAAATCTCCTTGTCGAACGCGTTCTCTCTCTCCTACTTCTTCTTCTTCTTCTTCTTTCTTTACTTCAAATGAACGATCAAGTTTTTCAATGTATGGTTGTGCTGTTAAAAAATGTATTATAAGTAGTAATAAGGAATTGGAATTGAGATTCCATGTTATTCTCATAGTTCATTGTGTATCTCATTATACAGTGTATTAACTATGTAGATTGTATTGGTGGGGGTAAGAGAGCCCATTGCTCCTGGCATATTTGACCGAGTATGTAATGTATTCTATGTAGCGCTATAGATGTATGTATCTATAGGAAAGAGACGGGGTGTATAGTTAGTGTATAGGAGGGGAATCAAATAGATCTGGAGGAGTTACATGAAGGAAAGCTAAAAGGTCTGGAAGGATTTTTTCCTCATCATTCATCTTTTACACTGTGCGTGTTTCGGACAAGAGATATGATATCCCAATCAGGATTTATTGTACGGAACCTGTAGCTCTATCTGTTCGAGAGCGTATGCATAAAAGTAATATAACTTTGTTTAATATGCTCTTCCGTGCTTTTATTTGGTATTTCCATCTTATTAATCTTCTTTTTCTTCTTGGTCTTCCTCCCTATAGCTTGTATTTACTTACGAGAAAAGGCTGGGTTCTTGTGAGCTTCTCTGAACTTGATTAGATAGGAGGTACAGTAAAAACTCTTTAAGACGGCCTCCATATAAGACGGTTTTCCTTTATCAGGGTCAAATTAGACAGTCCCTGCAAAATCTCCTATACTCAACATTAAGGCGGTTATCCCTTAAGACGGTTTTTCGATAAGACGATATGATTTAGCGGTCCCTGTAGCTCACCCTCCTATGCAAATGCAGGTGCATTAGACAGTCATATTTTCAACAATTGACCTGCGCATCCTCCTAAGCGTAATATCGGAAATTGCAAACGATTTTTAAACGAATGAGCTATTCCTAATGATATCATAAGGATTCCTTGTACAGTCGTACCTATAGGGAGTATATTTTATTAGTGGTTTGAGTCTTTTTTCAATGACTGTTATGTTTTTACACAAAATTAATACATAAGAGGGTCTTGTCTTGATCGGTTTATCGGTAAGACGGCCAAAATACTGATCCCCATGAGAGACCGTCTTAAAGAGTTTTTACTGTATTTACAATGAGTGTGTAGGGAAATAGAGAGAGGGTGGAAAAAATCAACGTGAGAGAAGAAAATAACTAAAGGCAAATTAAGTGTTGAGCTATGCTAACTAAACTAACGAGGCTTCCCCAACTAAAATTGCTAATGGCTACTTCTGTATGTAATTATCTTTTCCGGTTATGATAGAATAATTTACGACTTGAACAAATACTATCAAATATTCAATGGCTCTACATATTACATATTCCAGCTTATCCTCTCCACTTTGTAGTTGAGTTTTTTCCATGCTCGTTCCGATCATTCTACATGTAGAGTTTAAGTGGAGGGATAAAAAACCTTTTCGGATTATTTTATCAGCTCCCTTTTAGTTTACCTCTGTAATAGCTTAGGTGGTTAGGTAGGGTTGGTAATTTTTAATGGGAGGTCCAGAATCTGCGTTGAGTGGGTAAAAATTAGTTTTGGTCAGAAAACAAAATTTTTTATTGAAAAATTCGTAATGATTTTTAAAATATTGCTGAAATTTAATTATTTTGTGGGTGGATAATTTGAATAGGGAGAGAGCTTTTTGGTGGAATTAAAAAATTAGGCTGAGTTTTGCATTTTTGGGGAGACATATAGAAACATTGGAGCTGAGTCTTTGTCTGACGTAATAATTTTTAGTAGTAGTAGTATGGAATTTAATATATTAATTCCATTTGGTAATTCCGAGATGATGATTGTATGAGAGAATTTGTGGTTGGAAATATGCTTACGATGAAGGAATTTGAAGTATATAGAATTGCTATTGCAGTAGAATGAATGAGGCTGTGCCGTCAGGCGCAGAATGCAATTAGAGAGGTGGAGATGGAGCAAGATTGGCTGGAATAATTGTATGGAGTGGTGCCGCATGGTAATTTTCAATTACAATATAATATCTCACTTTTCACCTGATCATCATCTTTCTCCTCCTCTCCGCTTCTCTTCTCAAACAATTCCACAGGCAGTGATATGCATTCGGCTATTCACTACACCTGTTCTCTCTCTCTCTCTTTATGTAGAGCGATTTTTATAAATGCTCTATAAAGTCCCACCAACCCGATTTCTCTCCCTATATAACAATCCCTTTGCATTACTTCCCTATGAATCCTATGAAATTGAGAGGTATTGGAATTAGTAATTCAGAAAGAAGCATTTGGTTATAGAAAAGGATGTAGAGCCGAGTTAATAATTATAACTACCTCACTCAAGCTTAATACCAAAGGGTGAGAAAACCGTCTGACTATTGTTGTTATGCTGGTGAGATTTCGATAGTAGTGAGTGACTTTGTGGTAAAAATGGTTTTGTCTGCAACCTGAGGAGTCATAGTGTACTTGATTTCTGTGAGTAACAATAATCTTACATTCGGTGGTAGTACTTGAGGAGGGCTGGAAATTTTTTTTTCTAATACAGAAAAAATGAGAAAGATTGAGAGAATTATGAGTGTATAGAGAAGAGAGGAAAAAAGCGTTCGGAGGGAAAATATATTTTGGTGGGTGAATTGAGTAAATGTAAGTGAGAAAAGTGTATGGAAGTGAATGTATAGAAAAAAGAATCCTGGCTGAAGCATGAACGTGAGAGTTGGAAGGGACTGGGACTGGAACCGAGTTGAATATATTAGAAAATATATGGTCCTTGCGAGGAGCATCCGTGCTGAAAAAACACGACTTCCTTAGATTACAATTCAAAGACATTTTCCTCCACGTCATCCTGAGTTTGTAAAAATCCTAATGGATGAATTGTACTTCGTCTGACTCTGACTCTGGAATCTAAGTAAGTTGGAGATAAAAAAATTTGGGGCAGGAATATATATTGTAGGAGCCCTGGAAATGCTTTAAGACTAAGTTAGGGGTAGCCTTCGATGTAAGAAGAAGATTTTTAGGGACTACAACAAGACTTTCGTGCTTGGACGATTGTTCATTTTACCCATTAATACTTACACATATGTGGAAGGGACTTTGGAAATGTTCACATTACTTCGTAACCAGACACATGCTCATCATCAGTTGCTCTTTTTTAAGAGTATCACATAGGCTTTAGCAATTGGCTTCCATCGTTTGTCTCACTCACTCAGAGGAAAGTTGAACAAGCTTGAGAGTAAAGGGCTATTTTCAATACAATTTTTACAGCCTAGTTCCAGCAAAAGGGACACACACTGTAAAAGTAGATTCACCTGATTTTTTTATCCTCCCAAGAGATTTACATCTCTCCATCTTGCACTCAACTCATCAACGACGATGGAGTTGAGTTTCTGTTTACCCTCCGGGCTTGCCTAAATAGGTAAGGTGATTTGATGTCGATTGAATCAATGTACGTTTCCAGACTTCATTTCTCAAGTACCTGCTCCTACAATCCTATGTATATGTGCTTGGAAATATCATCCGTATTTTTACTACTACTCGCATCCCCAACGAACACCACACTCAAGAATTCTAAAGCATGTTCCAAACCTCCAACTTTTTTTTAAATCTTCCTCGATGATCATCCAAAAACCAAGGTTTGCTTCTGTGAACTACAAACAACAACAGTTTGTCGTTTATTATGCAAAGGAAGAGAAAAAGGACTTCAGCTGTTAATTTTTTTTACAATAATGATTAAAATTTAAATGAATTTGAAAATTTCATCCTTACCTGGCCTTCGTATTAAGAAATAATCGATGATAAGTTTGGGATGTTTTTTCTTCTTACCTTGATGGAGGAAGATTTTGAGGAGAAAGGTTGATAATTATTTTCAGTGTGTACACACATAAACACTGGAGTAAACTTTGAATGTGTAATTGATGTATGTACATAAGAAGCAGGGAAAGATATGGTCTAGTAGTGGTTGGCTTATGGTTGACCATAGAAATGAGAGGGGGGCAAAAGAGAAGCAAGCAGGTCTATTTAGAAAAGTTTTTAGCAAGTTTTATGAGCTTGAAAAAAAGTGAAGATCACGTTGCTGTACTTATTCAATACACGTTTAGCTTTGTTAAAGTATTTTTTGTCTTATTTGATATTAACTTTTTATTGCATCACATCAACATGAACAACAACAACCAAATATTATTATCACTTGCTGGGGCTTGTTGTAGATATTTCCATATAACTTTGGAGGAGATGCATATTTTATTATGCGTTTGTATCATAAGGTGTATGATTGTATGCAACATAGACACTCTACTGACTGTACATGGTTTGGACTTTCTACATAAAGGTACAAGTAAATAGTGAAGTGAGTGAGCATTTCAGTTAATAGAATACCATGCTGAGGTTAAGACTGCTTTCAATTTACGTTCACAGGGAAAATCCTATTAAAAAGTTAAAATGAAAAGGTGCACAAAGCCTTGGCTATTATATTGCATTAACAAATATTGCATCTTGTGAGTGTATAGCTATGTAAATATGTACATTAGAGGTATAAGGCTGTGGAACAACAATTCAAAATTCCCACCATTCCTCCATGATTATATGGTAAGTTTTGGTTCGAAGCTGAAACTCTCTCGCTTAGAGCGTGAAATCACTGAGAAAGACTATTGACTGAATGAGCTGTGCGTGGTGAATTCTCAGGCAGCAGCCATATCTACAAGCGAATTTAAATGTACATATAAGCAAATCTGAGGATTATAAAAAGTATTAAAAAATTTCGTGTACGAGTAAAGGAGAAGCATTTCACTCCTTCAACCCCTGTTAAATTGAACTTGCACTCGCGTCATGTCATTAGTTATTACAACTCACGCGCCTTCTTCTTCCCTGCACTTTTCCTAAGGACTTGGATTGCATTTTTACCCAACTTTTCTGCCATGGTCTATTACTATACCTACCAACTCCCAATAATTATCCAGGTGAATTTCCCTCTCACGTGTAGTAAAGTATAAATAGTCACATGAATCTTATAGACATGGATGGATATGGTAAACGTTTCAATATCAAAAATATTTATAAAAAAATAGACGTGAGAAAATTCCTTGTAACGGCGAGCATAGAATCTTACCCCTTTCCAGTTCATTACGCTCCTCAGACATTTTCCAATGAATGGGGATTGTTTATGGAGGATTGTATTTTCCTAGTGCAGTGTTCATATAAAGCCCACTGTCATACCTTTAGTTTTATAGGGTTAGCGGATATAGGTTCAAACTGCCATTAATTAACATTATATGATATTTTGTTGAGGAAGAAAAGCTTTAAGTATTGGGACGGAAAGTTCCATTAATTTAGTGGAGCTGACTGAGAGTTAAAATCCAGCTCTATACTCTATCGCATCATTCCAAAGCCCATAAATATGGTACATTTTGATAAAGCTTGAGAAATTGGAAATAATTACCGTATTAGAAAAAGCAGGGCTGTAATTATTTACAAAATTGATTACGACTGTAGGAATCGTCTTCCTCAAGGGTTTCTACTGGAATGGCGCAACGGATTAAAATGTCAGTTTCTGACTGTCGTCCTCTACTTATTTTTATTGTCAGTGGGTTATTATTTTTAGAGAGAAATTACTAACCTTGATATTCTCTAGTACGTGGATTTGACTGGATTCTTTATCGATTTTTACATTGTTTGTTTGTTTCTCAGTAAAAATTTGAGGTGTATGACACGCATGGCATGGCTTGTAGGTGCAAGGGTTGCTCGTCTCTTCTTAATTATTACACTCCTATTGTTTTGAATGAAAACTTGGGGGATTTTTTTAATAACAATAAGATTAGATTTGAAATGTTGAAACAATAATAATTATGGATTGACAAGGAGGATTTTGTTTGTTTGTTTATATGTTGTGTCTTGACATAACTACAAATGTGTAAAGAAGTTTTTCCTCGGAGGGAAAATCAGTGGAGGAAATCACGTTTGTATAAATAATATGTTTGAGTTGGAATGACTGTACATACGTTGTTACGTAATAAAGACCCTATGGTAGGTACTTGATACTTGCGGGGGTAATAGTAGGATTACTGGTGATAGGTAGACGTAGTATTTATACATGGATGGGACGGCTAGTGCAGGAGGTCAGGGTACGTGGAGTTGGAGGAAGGTTGATATTAAAGGTGTGCGTCTTGTTCTGCATACAAAGGTGGAAATTGGATTGCAAGGCGTCCGACTGTGGTTGCCATGCAATATTATATGTACCCGTGCCGAGGTAGAGTTCCAGTTAAAAACGGAACAGACGGCTGAGATTGTAGTGTAGGAAGGAAGGGGGTGATGATTAACCCGATAAAGTGTAGCAGTGAAAAACTTGTTCTTGTTACCTATCTCTGACCATATATTTAGAAATGGAGGAACGCTCCAATTCCACCGATTATTTTCCTCACTCACTCTCTTTTTCCATAACACACTCTTCTTTTACTGAGTCAGTGCTAAGTTTAGACTATGGTTAGAGCTTGCATGTAATTATTCCTACTCACCCTTAGTATTTGTAGGGAGAGAGGGAGCATGTAATAATGGAAGAGTTCTATGTAAAGAGAGCGTGCTGTATATATAGAAAAAATTCTTTCCACATGTACCTACTTCCAAGGTAGCTATGTATCTCAGTGCTTGACGAGACGGAAAGAAAGCAGAGCTGGTAGGTTGTTGTTGTTGTTATTATTATTAACAAGGTGGTGGTGGTGGTTGTGGAGACTTGAAACCAGATTCATCGGATATCAATATTGAAGAGTGAGTGAGTGAGAGAGAGAAAATATTGCATTTAAACTACCATGTGCATGACAGGCTCTACTTTCATAGTTGACTGGGTACTCAACCATCGTGGACTCTACTTAATGATATGGTTAAGAGAAAAGGTGTAGGATTTAACTTGCTCGCCGGGATCCATAATGTGTAATTCTTGACGATGAAATTGGTATTGTTTAGACGGCTAAGGTGTCGTGATGGAAGAGGCTCTTTTTTAGACGAGAAGGCTTTGCTGGAAAAAAATTATACTCGCGTATATCTTTACCTACCTCTGCACTCGTTGATTTGCTGTTTTGTGCATGATCCTTAGTATGTTGATTTTAAGGATCATTTTCCCGTGTCTTCTGCTCTCGTCGTAAGCTTCACTGAAATTGTTGAATTATTCTAGATTTTTACATGTAGATTTACGTGGTATAAAAAGCTGGGCCTTACCAAAAATATGATTGAATTTGTTTGATTGGTTGAAAGGGATTTTATGAGTCATGAAATTGTGATGAATTATTGCTCAGGTGGAAATAATGCTGAATGTGGGAAATAGGTAATTTCTGTGGTTACAAGTTGTAACTTACAAGGGTACGGGAGTGAATAGAGCACAAATTGGGGGTAATGGCTTTAAGGGCCGGGATATGGATTTAAGGCTGAGTGCAAAGGTGGCTCCATCTATGCTGTGAAAGAGCAAGGCAGTGACTGAAGGGACAGCTGGGGAAGTACCAAGGTCGCTGTGTTAACGGAAAGATGCAAGGAAGGTGGGAAAAAATCTATTTTCGTTCCTTGTACATGATTGAGCACTTGTACAAGTAGATGTAGTATTTGTCAGTTACATGGGTTAGTACAGTGGGAACTGTTGGAGGGAAAGGGTTTGGGGAGAACGGTAAAAAAAATACTAAGAGGGTAAGTGAGTAAGGCGGAATGATATGTTAAAAAGGGTGAAAGTTGTGGAAAGTTTCGTTTGTATCCTCGTCCTCTATAATATGTTCAATGCATAAACGTGGGGCTTTTTTCTTACACGGCTCAGAGACAAATGTGTTGGATGGAGGTATGCAAAAGGATAGAGTTTTTCAGCATAGTTTGATCGATACGGATCTATTTGATGATTCTTTTCTTGTCTGTTTTGACGTCCGGGTGCGGCGTGGAGTGAAAATAAACAGACGTAAGTCGTGCTTGCTACGAGGAGACCTTTAGTTTGATAGGGTGACAAGAGTATTATACACTCGGTGTATAATACACGGAGATAGTAGGATCTATGGGAAAATATAGGATGAGACTCCTTTTATTATCACACTTGATTTCCTACATTGAGAGAAAGAATAATGTTTCTGGCAAGGACCCTGAGCCTTTCTCTCACTCTCTTAGCTTTTGCCTAATGGATTGGATAACGAGAGCTGGAGGAGGGTGGGTTGAGCATCATGTCGCCAGTCACCAACCCTCCGCTCAAATAAATCTTTAACTTTCTTCCCGTCTACATACTGCGGAAACCATTGTCCTCAAGAGTTTACCTGTATTTGCCCCTACCTTTCAGTGTGCATATTTTTCTACATGCATTCTTCTCTCTCTCATAATTATGTACATCTTTACATATGTGTATACTAGACTGTGGATGGAAGGAGCGGAGCGTGTCATCGTCGTGTGTCGTAATTATTATGGAAAATAAACCATTCCGACTCACCTTCCACGAGCTAGTCATTAAATTGCATCAGTTAGGAATTACTCTGAGCCATATCCGTCCTTTCTCTCGCCTTCTTCTCTTCCCTCCGTTAAGTAGCTAGGGCTATGTATTTAAGTCACAACTTTTCCTACCTTTCCTAATGCTCTAGGTTATTTTTGGGAAAACTATGTATCCAACTTTCCCCACTCCATTCATTCAAGTTTCTTTGCAAGGAATGGATATGCGAAGGTTTTAGCTCTGTGAGAGTGTGCATTTCTGGAAAAGTGAATTTTTGTTTCGCTCGTTAAAAAACATAGGTATGAAATGTATTGGAGAAAGGAGAAATTAAGAGCATTTCTGCTTCTCAGTAATGGGAATTTATTTAAAGCTGTAATATAGCTATAGTCGCTATATAATATCACGGAGTTACCTTTGTCTTTAAAGTAAAAAAGGAAGGAAAAAGAGAAGTAAAGGGGAAGGTTTAAAAGAACGAGCGAAGAGCGTGAGAGAGAGAGAGAGAGTGGGAGAATCAAACCAGGATATTATAAGCTACTCGTACCATATTATACAGGAAGGAGTATTTGAGAAAGCAAAACGGACTCAATGAAGGAGAAGGGAAAAAATCCTTTATACTCCCATTTTCTTTTATTGACATGTGTAATGGTTCATGTCCTCCTACCCTTCAACCTTCACCATCCAATTTTTACATGTGTTCTCCGCTCTTTTTCTTCATACACACAATGTTAGTCCTGCTTTAAAGTACGGATCAAGTCCTCTACTCTATATAACTGTATGTCAAAATGTCCCGGAAGTTTTCATAATGTAGCTGCCTACGTAGTTCAATATAGCTACGTGTAGCACGTATGACGTAGTAGTAAGATGAAATGTGGATCTTTTTTATTACGGCGAATGTACCTGGAAAAAAAGGAAGGTAAATCTGGTGGAAATATCCAGACCTTTTCCCTCAAACCACGGGGACACCAATGGGACATTTTTATGTGATTTACCTATATTTGGTATTAGGTTTAATGTATTGATGGGGCTAAAGGGGAGACTTTGGCAAAAAGGATTACGGGCTGGAAGTTTTATTTCAAATGGTACAATAGTGGCAAATGTGTATGCATGTTTATATTACGTGGAACTCCTGTTGAGGACACAAAAGTTTATTCGGAGGATTGTACAAGTATCTGCGGACAAAATATATGTATGTATATTTTTACATGGGTTTTTCAAGGGTCTAACTTTTGTCAGGATGATCTTGCCCAGGAAGAAATTTTTGGTGTGGGTATATGATAGAAATAAAATGGAGTGGTTTTTTTAGACCTATCTTGTGATGCTGTGCTATCTTTACATACATATGATTTGGTAAGAGTGCGCATAGGACGACAGTGTGTGTGTGTGTGTGTGTATGTGTGCGTGTGCGATTTGTGGAATTGAAACCGATTGGTGGACAATTTTGCGGCCAAAGGGTAAGAACGCATGACTAACATGTGTAACGAGCTGAGAGTGAAGGCTGAAAATTTTGAAATCATCTGACTTTGCTTGAATTCCTGGAAGGAGAGTAGGATTTTATAGGAAATTTCCAAAAGCCTTTTCCCTTGAACATTGGACTTTATAGGGACCGTATAGGCTGGTTGGTTGGAGTAAGTGAGAACATTGAGTTTGGTGGGTAGTCGTCGTAAAATGTAATCGCATTCAATTCAATTCCACTCTCAGCCGATTGAATTTCCAATCGATTTTTCCCGAGATATATACTTTGGTATTTTATTATTAAGATGTTTCCCTCTCTCTCTCTCCACACACACATACACCCAAGCTGACCATAGATTCTTCTTGCTCTTCTTCCGTATGGTCAACCCTCTCACCACGGGTACTTAGTTTTTCGAGTGACATATACCAATATGAGTGGAGAATTTTTTTAAAGCATGTATATAGCAAGTGATGCGAATAAAACAAGATTTGTGGATTCTGTGAAAAACGTCTAGATTCAATTTCAAGGAAAGTCACAAGAATGTCAACTGATTTTCCTCCCATCGTTGCTCCAATAATCTCTCTTCCTTTGCCTAACCATCAGTTCTCACTGACCATACCATTGCATTGAGACTAATCAAATATAACAAGATTTGTGATCCTTCCTTTTTGCATGGGGAATCTCTCTCTCTATACCATACAGACTACATACTTATAAAGAAGGGACTTGCTGCATGGTTAGAATTCTGTCGCTAGAGCAAGAGCAGAACAAGTAAGAACTTTTGGACAGACAAAGTTGAGGAATTTCATTCCTTTCTTTTGCCATAGTCTAACGCATATTTCCTTATCTTCTCTCCTTCCTTTAATCTTTTTCTCTCTCTCTCTCGTATGGAAGATTTTGAAAATTCTTCGTCAGCCTGGAGATTTCTCTGTGTCTGTATGCCAGACATCTCCTTTTTTCATCTGATTTCACTTCAATCGTATTACATTGTATTTGGATGGAATTTAAGAGATAATACCAGGGATTGCATGGGTATAAGACTTTGCCTACATTTGTGGCAATAGTTTTATGTAAGGAATCATCATCATCCAGGGTACACTTTGCATTTACCATGTGTAGAATAGCATAGCATTTTTTTAGGTATGCAGATTTTAGTATAGAAAATATCGTCCATAAGCATTGTGAGAGCTCAAGTTCACATGCAATTACATATGACTGTTGATATAGCATATAGCTATATGCAGACTCGGAAATATCCTTGCGTATTTAAAGGGATGGAAGAAGAAGAATCTTGTTTGAAATGGTAATCTGTTGCAAAAGGTAACTAAGTGCTACTTACCAGTGTATTAATGTTAGCAGACAGATGTAACCATGCCGTTAAGTAAGCTGTAACTACTTGTAAGTAAATCTGTTTTGGCTCTTGCATATTTCTTCTTCCCTCCTCTAGACTCTTCCTCCCTACTACTATTGCTACTACCTATATTATCCTACAAACCTGGGACGAAACATCTTATTAAATTTTGTTTATTAAAACATTTGTAGACGACAAGTTCTAGTATAGTAGGGGGAATTGAATGAAATTTTTAGACTCTCTAAAAATCCTATTTGCTATACGTACGTGGCACTAAACACATTGATGTAATTTCATAACCGAGGGTTGTTGTAAACTCGGTGAGATTTAATAATAATAATACTAAAAGGAGTTGGAAGGTACATTTTTCTGTTGTATACCTTCTGTAGAAGAAATGTACACACACGTCAATGGTTGACTTTTGCCTTAACCAGCTTACTTAGCTTCTTGCTAATACTATAATGTATAAGTAGAACTAAGCTGAGTTTATTCAGCATTAGTGCAAGTTATTAGTGTTCTTAGGAAAGAGGTAGGGAGTTCAGAAGGGTAAAGTATGAATATGTATGGGAGTGAAGGGAGCGGTTTGTGGGAATATAAGGCTATAATGCTACTTACTCTGTCTCCATGGCCATATTAGTAGTAGGCTGTTAGAATGTGCAAATGAAACGTGTTATATATGATCTATGTACACAGGAGCGTTGGTAACATTTCGAGCATTAGAGTGGCTGTCCTCATCATCGTATTTCGTGTACTTTAGCGTGTGCTGGGAATGAGTTGACGAGCACTGGAGTGGGAACTGTTATGTGTTTTAACATGTAATTATTAGAGAAGTAGGATGAGCTTTACTTTAAAAAAGATATGGGATTTAATGATGGAGGCAGTTGTAGGGAAATGTATACACAAGAAAGCTTGTATATTGCTAGTGAAACCACTAGAATGTGGAGTTGAGGCTCAATGAGTGAGTAATTTCTCCAATGAAATATGTATATGTTATGGTATGCATATATAGTGTACGTACATCAGTGTGTACATAATGTGGATGAAGGTAATAGGAGCAATTTAGAGTGTATTTGAGAGAGACAGGGAGCTGGTGACGAGAGGAGTGAGATGATGATCACGTAGCTGCTAGTATGACATGATCCTCATGCCCTTGCCATTGTGTACGGTCGGGTGTCAATGCGGTTAGCTTATTTGTACTCTTGAGTGTATTTACCACCAGGACGAGCATGAATGAATGCATGAATATGAAATATGAATATGAATGATACATAATTTGAATCAATTTGCTCTGGGGTGGGATGATGCCGGCTTAATGGTTTTTAAATCTCTCCATGCTCTTGCTCCTGGGAATTCTCAGTGTGATGGGTCTATGTTCAGATATGTACATATTTCGTTACTCGAGCTTTTAGATACATTCGTGTATATTCATCATATTTATATAAGGGGAAAAGCGTATGACTTGGTTTACCATGTACAGTGGAATCAAGCCCATCTTGTTATTATTACAAGCTTTTTTCCAT
Organism: Spatulosminthurus flaviceps; assembly: GCA_034693705.1. NCBI lineage: Eukaryota > Metazoa > Arthropoda > Collembola > Symphypleona > Sminthuridae > Spatulosminthurus > Spatulosminthurus flaviceps. The sequence goes on along the minus strand of JAQFXU010000002.1, from coordinate 137,921 downwards.
ATGGTCGAACCCGCTGATACTATTGTTCCTCAACGTACACACACACACCGGTAAAGTGTGGGGCCCCGGTGTATACATGGCATGTTATACATTGTGTGTGTATTGTATGCATTACATATTCACTGGCTATTGTGTAGCTACATGACGTGTATATAAACATGCATTCACACGCGTGGTGTTTGGATGAGGAAGCATTGAATATGATTCCATATGAAATAATAATGTAATAATAATAAAAAGAGTTTTTTTAACTGGTGGATTTTTAGCAATGACGTACGTATACTTGCATCGCTTGGCTTTGCAGGGTACAAGTACTATGTATTAGTTCCTATAGGATGAGGACTGAATGTTCTAGCAAGGCCTTGTTATATTTATAATGATGTGACTTGACTCACTATCCGACACTTGCACTTGATCTCGGGGTTTTTAGTTTCCACTTTGAATTGGGGTTGAATTCCTCCTGTGGCTTTTACTAATCCCTGGTTCTTTCTTTCTATGGGCTGGAACTGTATGTGCTGTATTGTATGTGTAGTTGGGAAGGTTGGAAGGGTGGATTTCATACTCAACTCATATTTCATATTTCACGGTTGATTGTTCAAATCTATTGCAAGGATGCATTCATCACTTGGGTTTGTGTATAATTTAAGGGTGTTCCTCTTCGGAAGTTGTCTATCATGTGGGCTACTATTTAAAGTAGTGGAGGAGTTGTTCCTTGGAGCTGCGTACCGTGTATGTGCGTTTGTGTGTGTGTGAATGTGATGTAGAGTTTTTTTGTTAGGTGGAGGAGGCTAAGGGAGAGACATAGTGTCACTTGACATTCTATAAAATTCCTATTATTTGTAAATAAGGAACCACAGTGTGCTGCTAAAGAACCCTCTAGCCTCTGTTTGGAATTTTATGCTCAGTGAGTCGGAGTTGATGCTAACCCGTTCTCTTCGCTTTCGCTGGTCTCAATTAAAGGGAGTTCTAGGCTGTAGGATGCATGGTGCATCTAACCACTTTTTCCTCTTGCCGAATCATTACATTCGCTTTTGGGAATTCTCTCCTTCCTCTCTTCTATGGCTCTCGTATTTTCCTCCCAACTCCTGATTTTTACCCAGTCTTTCACTCATGATGGATTTGATTTGATTTACCGGAATGCTTTTCCTCATCAAGGAACGAATCATATTCGTGAGATTTGAAAGTACATTGTTGAATGATTCATAGGGAAATATCCAAGAGGAGGAGGTTTAGGTATTTTGCCATTGAAATTTAAGGGAATTGAAATTCGTCCAAATCTCATGTTCCAGTTTTGGAGGAAAGATTTGAAAGTGAGGGGATTTCATGTGATTAGCTAGTATATTTGTGTGGATGGATTTGTGAAGGAAAAAACTGTTGGGATTTAGGGATGAGAGAAGAAGAATAAGTTTTTGGATTTGTTTTGATTGAAGATGAGTGTATTTTTCTCGTCTATTGCCCATTTCCCGGTGCAGTTGGTAAGGGTAGGGAAGGTATAGGAGGAAGGTAAGATGCGGGGATTGTGATGGTATTGAAATGACGATACTCTCTCACTCTGTCTCTCTCTCTCGCTCTTTTTGTTAAATATAGTAGAGAGTGGTAGTAGAAGAAGAAGTAAGTACGTCGGCATGGAATGGTTCTCAGTCCTTTATTAGTTTCGAGGGACGTTGACAATGGCGGATGGTTGGTTAGTTGGCACTGGGAGAGAGAGAGCAGGAGAGAGAAATTCGAGTGGATGGATGGAGTCTTTTCATGTAGAATTAATTACCGACTTTATTTGACTGGCGGGCTTCAGTTCATCTCATTTGAAGTGCATCAAGGCTCGTTAGTTGTGGAAATGAGGCTGGGTTCCATATACGCAGTGCAGGCAGAAGGCACTCCCGGTGACGACAGACTTTTCTCTTCGCTCTCTCTCTCTCTCTCTCTTGAAATTCACAATCCATCAATGCAGTTTGGAAAAGATTTGGCTTATACCATTGCATTGACGACTCAAACCTCTCGACAAAACTCCAATGATTTCTATAAGTTTCATCAACTTTACCCGTGTTCATGTCTTCTCTTCTCCCTTGATTTTACTAAAAATAAACCACAATAATTTCTAGGAGCGAATTTGGAACTGGATTTTTTTCTCTAAAAATCTCTAATCCCATATTTTATTGAATGTCACGTTTGCAAGTATTTGCCCGTGTATTGGCTAATGACTATACGGATGGGTTAGTTGTTAGAGCTGGGATGTTTTAGCATATGTGTGCGGATAGCCTACCATAAATTAAGGCTTGCTGGGAAAGTGACATGCCTGATGATGGTGAGAGAATAGGGAGTAATGTGACTGGCAATTGTTAGGGAAATGAACGGCTCTGCCTGTAAAAAGTTGGATTTTTAGCATTTTTATATTGTAGGTACAAAGTCACCTGAACAGCTTGGTTATTTTGCAGGGATATGTTACATTGGGAATACACACGTTAAGTAAAAGGTTCCATCCCGTTATTACATAGTTACATGCTTGTTTAACATAGGGACGGTGTAAATAGTTATAAATTATGATTTCAAAGCTAATTGAAAATGTCTAAAGGAGTTACTCCTCATGGGACAAGGAAGACTCAATTCAAGTGAAAATGTAGTATATAATGTATACGTTTCATGGTAAGAATAATGTTATAAAAAGGGATAGCTGGATAAAATATGGAGGTGCATGCATGTTGAAGATATCCATCAGCTTCGCATATAAATACATAGCTATGAAATGTTAAATAGCATTTAGAAAGAAAATTGCATGGTGCTAATGCCTTTTGTGTGACATCCCTGTCTAGTTTCTATGGCGAGGGGTTCCCGGTGCCTGAGAGACAGAAGGAGAGAGAGAGAGAGAGAATAAGGAGATAGAATTTTGAGTAGTTTGATGACACGGAGTAAGTAGGAAGGTGAGCTGCCTCCTCGGCATCTCGTTTCCCATCCAAGGGTATCATTAGTCTGTCAGGAACAAGCAGCATTATTTATCATGGTTCATTTTGCACATTGCGTGCCAATTTCTCCTGCGGGTAAATGGAGGACCAACTGGTTAATGTGATAATGTTCCTTGCATTTCGTGAGTTGTCAATGCATATCATAGCGGTTGTGTGTGAAGAGAGTGGCGTCTTGTACGTAGGATGGATCCTCATCTCCAAATGACTCTCCACTAATCATTAGAATTTACATATATAGCTATGGATAGATATAGCAAATTCATATAGCCCTCGTAGTTTGGAGGACTGGGCAGGTGTAAAGCTCTGTATTAGCATAGCTAATTCCTTGACTAATTATGATGGTTATGTTATGGACTTTGCATTTGCAATTGTAGTACTGTAGTCATAGTCGTCATTGAATAAAAACGGATTTTTTTATCCTTTACTTTTTTAACCCTTTTGTGTATCATTTACTACTATGGGGATCATAAGCAGCTGTGTGTGTGTGTGTGTATTTACATTAGGTAAACTACTACCAAAGAAGGGGAGAGGCCGGATTTGAAATGCATACATGCGGGCTTTATAACATTGAACTTTTATTATGATGGTGCATTGAACAAATTCAACATTTACTTTTGAAATTTTATTTCATTGCCGTATATGTATTATATTGTATTAGGACGAACTCTACAGTCGTTGGATTGGGTGTCTGGGTAAAATTGTATTGGTGGGATACAGAGTGATTTGGGACCCTGAAGGATTTCCGTACTACGTATTTTACTTGAATGTTATGTTGGGCTGGTGTTTTTGAAAAGTGTAGGAAAAAGTTTTTGGTTGCGTTTGAGTATTTTCCCTGTGTATGTGTGTGTGTGTGTGAGTGTAAAAGTGTATGTTTTGTAAGAATTGGTATTTTGATGCGCGTTGTGGCGAGGTGAGTTTTTTTTCACCCGTCGTTTCATGCAGAGGCTGGAAATTTAATACAGAATATGAGCTATGACCATTTGATAGGGATCTGTCAGCTTGACACGAGCGAGCCAAATTTCAATGATATTATGTATTACCTGTCCACATGAGATTGTAGCGCCATTGTGCCTTTAAGAAAGTATTTGGTTTATCTTGCTCTCTTTGGCTACCTCAGAGTCACTCAAAAACTTACAAAGTATTTTTTGAGTAACACTTCTTGAGGCATCCATGGATATAAAATATTAGCAATTGACTTTTCCTGGTGGAAAGTTTCCAGTAGAAAAATACTATACTTAATACTATATAGGAATTTATGGAGAGGCTTTTGAAAAGGAGTCGAAAACTATCCATATTACTGGTTAGTATAAAACCTTTGAGTAATGAGTACCCGCGTCCTTTTCCCTTGTTTGCCTCTTTTTATCATCCAGGGCCACACTGCTCAACCACCATTTGACTATAAATGGGGATTTTTTATAAGACTCTTTATATCTCTCTCTCTCTCTCATACTCTTTCTCTCACTAAAATATTGAGTATCATGGAACTTTTGGACGTCTCTCAAGAAACTAACCACTTGCTCCTTACACTTCATCCATTGACTTTTCTGTAATGAGAATTATGTTACGTGATACGCCGATCAACTGATATGACATGTTGAAGGCAGGAGTGAGGCAGAGAGAGAGAGAAGGAGATGGAAAAATGCTTCTGGGTGCTATTGCATGCGTCCCTCTTATTTCTTACCGTCCCTTTTCTCTCCTCTTATGTATTTTTCTCTCTACAGATATGAAAATTTTATATTATAATAATTTGACTCACATTTATGCCTCCATAAATTTTCCCAAACTAGAGCCTCTCTCACATTGCTGTTTTGTTTAACTGGAATTGTCCAGAGAATTTTGGGTGGACAGAGAAATATTTGGATCCTTTATCCTTGTCGGTCCACCTAAATCCACACAACATAAAAGTAGAATGGCATTCCACGCACCTGATCCTCAACTTTTTCTCTCCCCTCCTTTTTCCATTCCATTCCATTCCTCCTTATCTTGAGGAATTATTAATTTTTCTCATTTAAAATCCTTGAACATGAGCTTGTTCTGGTATGCGTGGCTCTATGAGGATCCTTTAATTTGGATATCTGAGGATCATTGGGAACAGGAGTGCATACTGATCCATGCTTAATATTCTCCGAGCATTTGGATGTGTAAGGGAGTCAGAGAGTTGTAGTAGAAGGAGAGTGAGTGTGTTGGGAAAAAGTGTTGGAAACAGGTGAAAATTCCCGTCACCCACAAACTATGTGATTTATGAGCCAATCTCTCGACTAGTTTTGACTACTGGTTTATAATAAAGTCTCCAAGCATTTCAAGATTATGCCACACTTATATGACTAGAGAGAGAGATTTCCCTCCGGTCTTTTTTCCTCTCTCGATATTTCACTCTTAACTCACCTCACCAGAGAATCGTTTTTATACACCTTTTTTTCTCAATCCTATCGCGTGTTCACCCTGTAATTTTGAATCCCACTCTGTTTACTTTTCTTATGGCTAGAAGGTTATAATGATAGAAAAGGCTACTACTACTACAACCACCCCGTCAGTTTTTGATTACCTGGGTATTCATTTGTCTGGAGTTAAACGGACATATAAATATGTCCTGGCTGTAGGCTCTATATGGAAGGGCTTCTATAGCTTACAATTATTCCTCTTTAAATTGCTGAATACTCGGAAGGATTCAATTATAATTTGTATTAAAAAAAATGAAAATTTTTCTCTAGTATAAAAAATTAAATGATAGAACTTCACATAAGAGATAGGTAAATTTTTTTAAATGTGCAATTTGTCAATTGGAACTTGTTCAGGAAGGGGTTGAAAAAATTCTGACAGGATGATTCCCTGACTTTTCTCTCTCTTTATTCATTCTCCATGAAATTAATTGTTGGACCTAGAAAATTGCTTTGCAGCTTCTCTTGTTATTGGTATAGGAGTTTGCACGGAAATTGATTTTACCTGTTAATTTATTCCTTATTGATATTGAATGTGAGGTAAGGATTGTCATTATTATTATGATGATTAACCATTAATATTTGAATAGGGATTTTTACATGCTAATGTTGCATGATTGTTTGTTTTTTGGAATTTTTTCAAACCTTGTGAATTAATAAGTCAGATTAGAATAGTGTGAGGACATAGACATCCATTCCAATTAAATGTGGACGAATTTTCATAACCAAATATGAGGTTAATTTTTTTTGAAATGATCAAGGATAGAGAAGTTTGTTGAAGGGACAAAATGTGGCAATGCAATTATTATTGTAGTTTTTTTCAAGTGTACAAAGTTGGCTCTTTTTTGGGGGTGAAGTTGGCAAGAAATGAGAGAGAGAGAGAAGGATAATTAATATTTCTCTTTCACGAGAAATAATCATATGGTGTTAGCATGAGAAAGCCCTGTTATGATTGCTGAAAACTTGATTTCGATGATAAGAATTAAAAAGTTTAAGTTAATCAAATGGTTGCGTGCCTTGGACGTTCCCATGCCGAAAATCCATGCCGAGACCGGAACCTTTCGCCCCCTACCTCTTCTATGTCAACTGTCTGGGAAATATTTGAGAACCTCAACGTTGTTACTTTTCCCTCTCTCTCTCTCAACTTTTAATACCTTGGAAAAATATATACACCTTTCTCATTCACACTACTCATATACTGAGTATACTTTTTTGCATAATATTTATCAATCCTTCTTTCCTTAACTTTGTATAGGCTCTATACGTATCTTGCTCCATCGTCATCATCACCATCAGATTATTAAGACCAGTGGTATATCTTCAATGTGTAGGCTTTACGTTGTACGTGTTTGTATGCATGTATTTAAAATGAATGGCTTTTGCCAGCTTGGAATTTCTGCAAGATTTTTTGGATAGTCGGAGGTTTTTTTAGAGGGAAGAAAAAAGTGTAGACATGTGGAATTAAAAAGTTGTTATTTTTTAATTCCAATGTTTTTCCCTATGCAGGAGGCAGTCTTTTCTAGTTTGTAACATGTAAATTGCATGATGGATACATTATTTTGGTGAATTAAATCAATCCTAGAATAGTTAGCATGCTATGTACGAGCTATGACTGACTTGACTAACTTTTAAACACGTAGGACTCCACTGCACTCCCAGACTTGAATTTTCAACGGATTTTATGTCAACTGTTCAGTATGGGTGACTCTACGCCTATGCTGTATACTGTTGTATAGACAATGCATAAGCACTATTGTATCATTATATTTTATAGCACGGTCCTTGTATTTTAGTATGTTGTAGATACGTGTGCGTGTACATATTTTCTACTTACCTTGGATTTCTCTATTTGGGTTTTGAGGGATTTCATAATTTTGTTTTCAACTTGGTCAAATACGTGTAATTTGTTTTTGCGAGTACAAATTTTTGTGAGTTGATTTTTTAGCATTGGCAAAGAAGAGTTCATCCATTTTCTAGTGAGTTCATGAGTGATTTGATGAACTGGAAGGACAGGGTGCAGCAGATGACATTCTCGTTTCAGAGGTTGGGTAGATGAAATTTATGGCATCATGTTTGTCGTCTCTTCTACTACATTTGCAGCATGTGTAAAATTCTCGTAATGTTTTTTTTTCTCAGAGGGACTCTCCATGTATATTGTTTGCTTTGTGTATCATATAGGGAATTGAACAACAATGTGGATTTTTCTCTAAGTTGTCAACAGTAATTATGTGAGGAATGGATTTTCCCCAGAGAAGAGAAAGAGCGTCCAAAGCTTTAGGATAGATTGCAAATATATATTCTCTTTGGAAATGAGAGCAATGACAATTTTTTTTCAATCCCGAATAGTAGCATTTGTATGAATGGAGGAGGGAGTTGGGATGTTTATTTGTCGTCGTCGCGTTCGTGTACATATATGTAAAAAGTTATAGGTTGTATAGGATCATGAACTTTTGTTTTACTAACGAGAGTTGTTCATGTAATTTTGTTGTATGTATGCTATATGAATTTTGCGTATAGGAAATAATGTTAAATATATGTGAACAAATAATAGTGGAGAGATAGATAGATATCGAGTGATATTTTATTATACACAATGCTATGACTCTCACTCTCTCTCTTTCGCTCTGTTTTTCATGGAGTGCGCTTAGAATGACATGAAATCCTCGGGGTTTTTTGTTGTCCAGAGCAGAAAGGGTTGCATGCCCGGCTGCGTCTCAAAAGGCGAATTAACTAAGAGTCGTCTCTCCGGCTGACATGGCAGTGAATGACCTAGGGAAAAATGCAAATTTACTTACACAGTGAGTCTGTAAAATGACGCTTTAGAAAAAGATGGGGCTCTCTCGTATTTCAAATGGCGTATAAAACTTACTTCCTTCTTAATCTCTTCTCTCTCTCTCATATGGTTCCACAATGTATTGACTCTCTCTTCATGCTCTGTCATTCATCTCTGTTGACATCGCTCTATTTATTCATGTTTTTTTCGATCACTTTTATTTTTCATTCCTTCAAAGGGGAAATTATATTTTTATACAATAATAATTCCTTGTATTTAGTTTTATTTTTATTTTTAGCCCACGAAAGCGTAGACCTTTCTGAGATGAAATATTTTTAGTTTTAGCTCTTAGCTCAAATGAAAAGTCTGAGCTTTCTGAGAAATTTTCAAATTTTTATTTTATCCCGAAGAGTTAGGGTATCCTTTTTTTAGGATATTTTCAATATTGATTGGAGGTAAATGACGGATTTTTGTAACACAACATTTTAGGGTATAATTATGAGGGATTGATATAGTTTTTGAGGGTTGTTGAAAAGGAGAGAAATTTGGAGGAGTTGATTAATATTAGAATGGTTGGGTGTATTTTTTCAATAATGAATGGGATATATGGGCTTTTAGTGTATAGTGGGGAATCGTGAGTGCGTAAGGACTATTCATGGAGAATGTAAACTTGTACTGTACTCATTGTCATTATACGCATTGGATTTTTTCAGTTAGTTTGCCAAGGGATGATGATGTGGATGATGATGGGAGTGAATCGGTTTACATAGCATACTGCTGTGTCTGATTATGTCCATGTAAATAGGACTGAATGCGACAGGGATGGACTTGGGACTGTGTGTATAATGGGTTTTTCCACTGTAGTGTACCTTACTAAGCTCTCTCTGTCTCTTCTATTACACGGGGACTTTATTTGTGGAGAGTTGAAAAGAGTTGAGAGAATCCGTCATTCTTTTCAAACTGTTGTGTTGTTGGGGACTCTTGAGCAGAGCTATTATCCGGCATTTCCAGTTTACTTTTTTGTTCCGAGGAAAAATTTGTTTTTTTCTCTCCATTTACTCACTCACTCACTCTCAGCTCTTCTCCTGCACCAGTGTCGGAGGGTGAGCACTTACATGTGTTTTTGCAAGGGTTTATTTGGTCCGCTCTGTAAGCATGTAGAGTACACTTGGCTAAAGCTTGGGTTGACATTTGTATGTATTTACAGGAGTTACTTCATGTGGACTATGTATGGGGATTTAAGTGAGTGCATGAGGATAATCAAGGTATGAGGCCTATTTAGAGGGAAGGACGCATTTGTCTGACCGGGTACGTATATATGTGGAGGGTTAAAGGGGTATAGAGTTCGAATTCACCACATTATTATCCTCTCCAGTAAATTATCTCCGAGCCCCATGTGACTATACTAACAAACAAGTTGTTGTGAGGTAATCATGGAAATCAAAAAATAGGGTCTCTTTATTCTCCTCCTCCCCTCATGTTATTAAATGGACAGTGACGGTAGTACTATTTAGAGGTAAAAGATTGCGTAAGCATTTCATCCAATAGCTCATTACAGGCTCCACTTATCTGCTCTTTAAAAAAAGTGGCTCTGTATTTTTATTATCTCAATGAAATTGTCATTGTTGATGATTTTTCCCTTTACTACTCCTACTATAGCCACTCATCACTACTTTACCCATTGTTCCGCTATAATTACGCATGGCTAAATAGCTTCCGAAGAAAAGTAATCAGAAGCTAATGCAATTCCTGGGCTAAAATGCAAAAGGAGGGAAAAATAACTTCCAGATCTCATGGCAAAATCTAATGAAAATTATAGTCCCTGTTTGAGACTTTGTATTAATTTAAGCATATATTTATCCGACTATGTGTATTTTAGTACCTGTGGGCTGCGAATTTTTCAGGGGATAGATTGAAAGTGAAAAATGACCATTTTCAGCTTACACATATGTGAAAGTGAAGTTGTTGGGTATAGAAAAGGAAATAATCAAATGGAAGTGTTTGCATTACAAATTATTTACGCCATTCGGGCAAGATAGGATGAAACTGAAGCATCCTGTCTCTCTCCAGCTCTCTCTCTCTCTCTCTCTTTCTTTATTTATACGTTAGTCTCCAATTAAGTTTACCCACTGACTCAATCTTTAGGTTTGGTATGTGAGTCCATTGAAACTCACTAGGTCTTGATAGGGCTGATGTGTATACATATTATGTGTGTGTGTGTAGGTAGTAAGCGTTTCCTCTATAAAATACGAGGGAATAGAAAGAAATTGGATTAAGTTTCTTTTCAAGTGCGAACCCCTCAAATAAATTCCTCTGCTACTTAGGAATTAGGAAGAAATAAAGTCAAAGGATTGAAGGAAATTCCATGATTGCTTTTCTTAATGAAAGTGAATCATTTAATTTTCTAGTAGTTTGGATTGAAGGTAAATTCATAACCGTGGCCGTTGGTTATTTCAAGGATGATTATTTTCATTGGGATTGAGAGAGAGAGAGGATATTTGAAGGAAAGGGGAAATTATTGTAATTGTTCAATTTATTGAGATTTCTACGGTACTTGTAATAATTTTGTTCGCCACACTTTTCCCTTCTTCTTGCATGTTCCAGACGTCATTGCACTATTAAGTAGGTTTTTCATGTATGTGTTCTTTAAAAGTTTTGGTAGGAGTAGAGAGGAGGATAGGAATTTTTTTCATGAAAAAAATAAAAGGTTCGCGTGTAATTTTCACGGTGGGTTTGAGCCTTCTCGTGTGTGAATATTTAGAGAAGGCTGGGAGTCTCATTCTCACTCGTATTTTAACTGGTGACTCTCCCAATGGAAAGGAGATGTAATAATAAAAAACATTTTTTTCATAGAATCAAGCCCTTGGAAGCTATGATCAGTGGTTGCACGCCTTCTGTGATGAGGGCTTTGGTGCTGTATGAGATTCTGCAATAATTTGATTTTTTCAAAAAACTATGTGTTCTTTATGAGTGGATTAATTTTCAATATGGATAGTTATGAATGTGAAAGTTGGGAAATTTGGAATGGACTCAAAGTTCCAGATTTGAGAATTACAATGTATAGTTGTATGTGTGGAGTGGCTCCATGCGTGCATTGAAGGGGTAAATACTTGACTGTATTAAATATATGGAGAGGTAAAAGAAGGCTAGGGAAAAAAGATGGATTGATATTTCGTGTGGATTTTTTTGTGAAAGAATTTTTTTCTTCTGGGGTTTATGTATTTGATGTATGTATGTATATATATATTTATATATTATAATCCAAAAGGTGCGACTCAGAATGAGTGACTGGCTCTTGCGGACGTACGATGTATGTATTTTATGTGGCTAAAGCCCGCCAGATAGGTTAGGCTCATAGGATTTGGGCTTCTTTCATCCAAAAAATAAAACGTGTGGAGAGGGAAGAATTTTTTAATTGAAATCTGAGAGCTCCTTGCTGCTCGGTTAATTTCATGAGGAAAAAAAAGATTTAGAATTTTTTAATAATATTTTTCTAAGCCATATTCGCATATTCCATCTTTTTTTTTCTCTCTCTCTCCTCTTCCTTCCTTAGAACTCTTTACAACATGCGAGTACTTGACTTCTGTCTAATAGTCTGCTATCCTTGTTTTGTCGTTATTTCTCGCAATTACTCACTCCCCTTGTCTCTTATCTTCATTCTCTCTCTCTCTCACTCTCACTCTCTCTCTCTTCCCTGCTTTATTAATTCTGTGGCGGGTGTTTTTTTCCTCACCTCAAACATATCATCTCTTCCTTTGTGACCAGCACTTTACTCTCCCTTTTATGATTTATTTTATTGGTTTACCTTTTGGGTTCGTAAATTGATTTTCATAGTAAATCATGAGTTAAACTTGTTTTTTGGAATTTTATCCCTGGAGTTTTTCCTCTGCGGTCAACTTTTGATTAGAATTACCTTCTCCGAATCTTGGAGTAATTGTTTATGTGGTGTGGACACATTTTTCAAATTATATGTGTAATATTTTCTCTTTAAGTTTCTGGCATAAATTGCAATGTCAAGTATGGTATTTGAATAAATAAAAAAGTATTAGGGACTTTGTCATGGTTTTTATTAATTGGTGTTAGAATTAAAGTTGGAATGGAGTTTTTGCGAGAGGGCAATGGTTCTGAGTGGGAAATCCTTCCGTTTTGTGCCATTGTAGCTAAAAATGTTGGTAGTGTTTGAAGTGGCATGAGCTGGGAGAAATATCCTTGGGTTTCATGTTCTGCCGTAGTTTCTCAGCCGATTGGTTCGCACGGTGAGTGGATGATTAAATTAATGGTAATTGAAGATTTTTGCAACGGTTGTTCTTTTTTCTTATGGAGAGGGATTTGAACTGTCAAGTACATTTCTTCATGTGGCAGATTTTCTACAATAGTAATTTACACACTGAGTGAGATACTTACGCTTAAAAGTTAAGTATTGGGAAAAGTTGGACTTTTTTCACCGTCTCGGGCCAACTGGCTAGAGCGGAAAGTCGGAGAGATTTCTCTTTTGTTCTTGAAGATAGACAATGTTTATGGAGCCAAGCGGGAATTTCAAATGGTTTACAGAGACTCCGTCCTTTAAATGGCTTAACATGTCTTGTTGCATATATTTCCTATGCTATTTATGTAGGGAAAGGTTCATATGGGTGAGATGTTCTGGGATTTGTCTTATAGAGAGAGAAGAACATTTTTTCTTCCGATACTTATACACTTACTTCATTATGGCTTAAGAACATTGTACGTGGAATGAGAGGTTTCTTGTAGCAGTTTGTTCTGTTGGAGATTGTTTTTGCTGGAAAATGTGCATAAAAATGAAACGTGGTTGTTCAAGGAATGAAGAAGAAGAAGATAAATATGCACATGAATGTGTGGAAGTAGGGGCTATGTTTTTTATGTTTTTTCAACTGATGCGTGTGTCTGTGTGTGTGTGTTCAGTGACAGAAAACTAGGCTGCTGTTTTGCCAACTTGCCGTTTTTATTGACTGTAAATTATTATGAGTGTCGGTCGCCTTCCAACTTACGAGCCTCCAGTCTGACAATGAGGTTACATGGAGTTTTAGTAGCAGCTCTTTTATAATTCTCATGGGCTTCTTCTCCAAAAGATTTTTTAAACAGCTTGTTTCAAATGAAGGTTTTTTTTACGTGTACCACATCTGTAGCTACATGTGTACTCGTCTTTGTACCATCTCACGTATATTTTGTATGCAATTCCAATTTTAGCCAGACTATCTAGACACTATCAGGTTTTGATTCTTTGGGAAGTTAGTCATGTAATTAGGAGTGAGATGAAAGTTGTTGGGTTTTTTTTCTGTAGGAAGATTAGCAGCTTTTGTATAGGATTTGTATTTATATTTTAGCTAAATGTCTATTGTGTCTCGGCCCATGTCAAGGTGAGGACTGGATGTTCATCGGGAGATTTTGATGGTTGTGTTGTCTATCTGTGTGCATATCTCCCGTTGGGGAATGTTTTCTTTCTTCAATTGATGGCTCGTCGTCGCCCGCTCTTCTTTTTTCTTCTCTTCATATCGTGAATCGAAAAAATCCGGAGATAAAAAAATCTTACGAGACTTTTAATCATCCACTTCTCTTGGGATATTTTCGGGAGATTCTCTTTTTGTTGTAAAAACTTCTCTTTTTACATAGACTGTTGTCTATGGAAAAGCTTCGTAGCTTTCTCCATAGTAAAAGAGCTCCGAGTGGTAACGTATGATTTGTATGGGCTGAAGGGGTGTAATTAATATTGACGTTTTTTGTTCAATAAAGAGACCAGGACGAGTTTGCAATTATTATTCTTAAGGAAATAAATTTTTTACGGTGGATTTTCCTCGTAGTACATGTACGTAGTTTTATACTGTAACAATGAATTTAACAATGTAATGGTGTTGAATGAAAGGAGATTGGAGAGACTCGAGGCGAATAACCTAGGGTTGTTGGTTTTATAAAATAGTCTCTCAAAGTCATGGTTGGTTTACTTTAAAGGAAATTATATGGGGATTATTTATTGGAAGCTTCAAGGGTAAAGTTGATTGTCATGGCTATTGGTTACTTGTGTATATTGATCATGTTATAATTTCATGTGTATTATAAATGTTTGGCTGCGGATGAAAAGAAGAAAAAAAGGATTTTTAGCACACTTAACCAATCTCTATGGGGTAAGTGTTCACTTATTGCAATTGATTGACTGGCTCTCTATACAATGGTCTCATATATTGGCTGGATATACTTTGGTTGTGTCTCGGGTCTTGTCAGAGCTTTTGATTGCCTTTATTACTATATTTTACACAGTAGTCGTGTACGTTTCTGTAGTGTGGTGAGTCCTGACAGTTTGTAAAGGACAGGAACGCCCAAAGGAGTTTCGTTCCTTTTTTTCTCCCCCGTCACTGTAATTTCCTCATTGCTTTATATACTTCAATGTATTATGTTAAATGCAGTTAATGTCACGTAATGTCCAAGGACTAGTTAGTTTGAGGCGTACAGCTTGGAAATCCATGGGCTACTGTAGTTATTTCATGTACGTTCCAAGAGGCTAGACTTGCTCTATTTCTTACAAGAGCTACTAGGAATGGGTAAGAGAAAAATGAGACATCAAATTTATTGCTCAGTTATTTACTTTTACTTTTGACATTTGGGATCATCCTATGCATACATAGGTGTGTATGGGTGAAAATTCGGTACATTCATGTATGTACTGAATTAGGCTATGTACTTGTACTGTGCAATAGCAAAAGACTTGTTACATGAGCGTGGTTACATATGGGCGAGTTACCATTATAATACGTAGCTTGGCATATGCAATGTATTATTGAGAGGTGGAGTTGTAATGTAAATGTTGGAGGAGGCTCCAGTAAGTATTTACCTGACTTGAGGTTACCATTTGTTAATATTGTTGAAATGCTTTGAGCAGTTCTTTCTATTACATATTGCGTATGAGGAACTTGTGCGGGAGTTTAACATGGAATCAGCGTACATATACCAAGTACTTGAAACCTTGTACATAGACAATCTTATCAAGTTCAAGGAATGATCTTTTGTAAAAGTAGAGAGAGAGAGAGAGAGAGCTATGATGAAGAATGTATAAGAAAATGGAGTGAGCACTTATTATTGTGTAACGTTTCCAAATGAATGCTTGTTTGAATTTGGTGGATGGGAGATATTTGACATGAAGTGTCCCATTTGATTTGACTTGTCTCATATCTATATATATATAAAGGCATGTATATGTGACTATGGATTTAAATGGTAATATTTATTGGAGGAAATGTAGAATTCCAAGTGGCTCGACGTAATCAAGATACTGGAGTTTTTATGCTCCGCTGACTACTACTACGACTATATGCGAGCCACGCGGTTGAGTTGGTAAATCGAGAATGACAATGTGAATTTGACAAAGGCTGGGAACAAAGAGGACAATGGTAGGATTAGCTATTTTATTTTACTTGACTTCTTTCAATGTTCAAGATCCGGAGAGGGGTTAGTAATCCGCCCCTATTAGCCTATGCCATGTTTCATAGTTCATTTCTCTATTTTTTATTTCTCCACTTTTTTTACACATGCATTTCAAATAATACTTGATCGACTCTATTAAGGTCGAACAGTCTCTCTTCCGCGAGAGAGCATTTCCTAACTCATCATTTCTCTAAATATATGTAAGTACTTTTGGATTTGAAGTGGCCCTGATTATGTTTTTAATTGCCTTTTTCCCCTTCATTTCCAAAATGGAACTCGTAGGTGGGTATGTAGATAAGATGTACATAGAGAGCCATGGACACTCATGTTAAAAATTATGTACATATTTGTTGGAAATAAAATCTTTTTTTTGCGTGATTTCCTCCAGACTTGAATGACTATGGGATGTCTGTTAAAATTTGCCAAGCTAATTGTGTAGATAATACATATGTATAGATTTGATGTATTATTTTTGCGCGAGGAGATGAAAGGTACATGCGTTTTAATTAGGCCTGTCGCGAAGTTGAGAGTAGGAGGGTCGGTGGGCTTGATTTGATGTGACATTGGAGAAGAGGCAGTTAATTATAGGTAGAAAGGATGGAGACTGTCTTTTTTTCAAAATATCTATCTCTTGTCTCCTTTTCTTACCTACACACTCGACATGCTCTCAATTGCTTATCTCTCTTGATTTCCCTTCCTTGTCCTTTCTAGTCTTTGACAAGTATTGTGATTGGAAAGAGAGGGGAGAGAGAGAGAGGAAAGGAAGATAGGAACGGTGAGGAAAGAAATACTTATTAATTCTTAAGCTCTGTATATAAAGTTGGATTCCTACTTGTGTACAAGGAATGTTCAAAATGGAGAAAAGAGTTGGAGTGTATTTCTCTCTAGTTTCATATATTCCTCGTATTTAGCTAATGCGGGACGAGGATGAGATGGGAGTATTATTTGTATTTAGACAGCGAATTAGTTGATGAGAAGACTCAGTTTTCTCAGGGATATTTCCCGTGGAATAAAGACAGAGAGAGAGAGAGAGACGAGAGTGAGAGAACGTTTACATTGAGAGAAGGAGAGCATTGATGATGAAGATGAGGAAGAGCCATTAAGGCGGATGATGTTACTCCCTACGGTGCAAATAAGCTCTTCTCTTAGTTCTAAAACTTTATAGTTTGTTTTCTCTCAATTTCAAAAATATTGATTCTTCCAGCTCAGACACTCACTCGAAAGTGGAGCTCAAAAGAAGCTCAAGACGTTCGTTTCTCCCTCCAAGATATATAATGTATATATTTCATTTGAAATTATTGTATTACGAAATCCAAATGGTCATCATGATTGGATTGTCTTTTCATGATTGATTCAAGTGGAGGTATAAAAATGGTTGATAGAAAAAAAAATTGTAGGAGGATTATATAGGGATTTTTGAGGGAGTAGCAATGTTATAGTAGTGCTTAGAAAAAATAAAACACAAGGAGCATTGATGATGGGGATGAAGGAGAGGGGTATTAATAGGATACTCCTGGAAATGGCTTTTTCCATTTGAGTCATCATCCGACCAGCGGCTATATGAAAAAATGATAAGAGCCTTTGGTAGGATTAAAAAAAATTTTTGTCAACGACAATATATAACGGAATGCCTGTATGTATTTAAATACATATGATATTTTCTCTTGGGGTTATGGTGCATATATGAAAAGGATTTGAGCATATTATTGCTAATACATGACTTTTGTGTGCAACTACTACTACTACTACTACTACTACTACTGTACTTGAAGTTGGTAGCTATATGAAGTGGTAGTAAGTCGTAGGTGTTCATCTCAGTTGTTGCCTCCATTCATCATGTAATCTTGACTTGAACGTCATTACACACACAGTAGGAAGTGCTTAGCATAAATTAGACAATAATGCTTATGTTGAGTAAAGTACTTGGGTAGGCTGAGTTGTTCGGAGCTTTTTTTTAAAATTCTGTCGACTACCATACAAAATACAATGTATGTACATACAGGATATTACAGTATATGTAATAATTACCCATAAGGACACAGGTGTTTTTTTATAAGAATGATATTATATAAAATGTGAGTGTCCAATATTTTTTTCATTTGAATTCAAATAGTGGGCTGGTTGGTTCCATTACTATGCATGGAGGTCTGCACTGTAGTCGTAGTGTTCTTAAAATGTCTGTCATTTATGAATTATAGGGGGAACGTGGAGGGTTGCAATTCTTTGGAGCCTTTTCCTATTAAAATATTAATTAATTAATGTTATTGAGATAGGGATTTTTTGGAAGGAATTTTTTTTACGGAAAAAAGCTTTGGGAATTTGATGAAGTAAAAATTTCTTATGCCTTTTAATTTACTTCGGAGAGAGAGAGAGAGAGAAGTAAAGTTTTGGTTTTGTAGTGGAATCACGGATTAGATTTGGGTGGAAGTCACTCATACAAATGTTACGGGAGAGAGAGAGAGATTAATTCATTGTAAGTGGAAAGTTTTTGGGGTGGGTATGTAGTAGTAGAGAGGCTAGAAATGAGCACGGGTTTCTTTAAGCTTGAAAGAATTAAGTGTGGAAAAGGAGTCAGGATAAATCATTATAGGTTCTCCTCCAGTCACAAAAAAAGAGAGAGAATGATGATGAAATTTTATGTATGGAGAATTCCTATACTGGGAGAGCATTCTTTGCTACTACAACTGAATTTAGTTTGGGGAATTCTTTTTCTTTGGAACAGTGTATAACTTTTGGGGGGGGGGGGGGAAATTGATCCTTACGTGGATTTTTTATAGAATTTCGGAATCCTAATGGGTGCATTTAATATAGAGATATAGTTTAGATTTCCAGGTATATTTGTATATGCGGAGCTGATGACTTAAGCTCTACTCTCTCTCTCACACAAGTACATTTGTAACTATAGCACAATGGTTTAATAAATTAAATTGAAGGTTCAAACCTCACTCCATTTATTTCTATCTATGCCTTGAAGATAGGACATGGAAGTTTCAATTTTAGGAAAGTTTTTCCCTCTTTCTTGAATTGTTCAAAAGTGATTCCATTAAGGAAGTGAAGAAGTGGGAGAGAGAGAGACGAATCCTCCGTATGTATATGAGCGAAGAAACAAACTGTGACTAAGCTACATACATTTTTTTGCCTACAGCTCTGTCGAGAATGTGAAGGAAAGAAAGAAGGTAAAATTTCACTTGTGACTCAATGATAGTAGGAAAAAAGGGTGAATCCAATTGCTCCTTGGGTGCAATCTGATGGAGAAAAATGAAATAAACGCTAACAATAGAGATTGTCGTGAAGTATTGTAATGATACTCGAGCCTTTCCATACAAACGGCTCGACTTGATCGGGAATTTGATATGCTCCATTCCAGCCAGGCTTTCCCTCTTACTTAGTAAACTAGGGATTTTTGGGATGCGGATATTGAAAATATCTTGTGTTGTTTCTTCCGTATGTTATTTCCAGTGCAGTGTGTGCCATTATACATGTTATGCATGATGGACGGGAGTAGAGTGGAGGTTGAAGAACTTGGATAGTATCATTACTCGTATAGGAAAAAGTGGGATGGAGCGGGAGTGGAACGAAAGCTTCTGGATTTCTTTTCACACCTCTTTAACCTGTTCTCATAGAGTCAGGTGTGTATTTTTCTCTCTCTCTCTGTATTTCAATACATAGGGAGAAAGAGACGAGAGGGTAGAATTTGTGTGTTGTGAGTAAATGGAGCAGGGCCGAAACCATGGAACCTATCCCTCTAAAATTACCCGTACACTAGCACAGTTTCCCTCTCCTTTACCACAATTTCACTGTGTATGAGATATACGTCGGGACTATATCTATGGAATCCACATAAATATGTATGCACATATTTATCAGAGTGAGATTGTTAACAAGATGAGTGTTTCAATTGCACCTTGTACATATGCACGTATGTGTGAATACGTCTGGATAAATATGTATACATGTGTATGTGTGCGTGTATGTGGAAGAGGTGAATTTGGAGTTTTGGTTGTTCATTTTACAGTTGGAAATCAATTTCCCATCCTATCCTCTTTTTTTGACGTTGTGAGAGAGAGAGAGAGGATATTGAAGTATAATATTTCCCATGTGTCATTGTTGGGCTATAACCACATTAAATATGAAGTAGGAATAGGAACAGTTGCTGCAGCTCCTTTACAAGTCTTCGGATTGTTACGGGGCCCCTATTAAACTTTCTGATCCGTTCGCACTTGTTAACGTTGAGTCATCAAAGTTGAATTTTTATTTTTCCCCTTTCTCTCTCTCTCTCTCTCTCGTAACTCCATATAGCTTGGCTTAAGAACATCTAGTAGATATCTTATGGGACTCTTTTGCTCCACCATCACAAGGATTTTATGACTTGCCTTCTGCCTCGCACCTTCTGATTGTTCACTTTTGATTGATATCGATAGCCTTTGCAGTTCCCTTGCCTTTCTATATGAGGCAGTGTGAGATAAAGTTCCCATGTATTCCAGGTAACCTATCTTTTGAACACATAACAAAAAACATATGCATGTGCATATAATACGAGTGTAATTTATCGATTATGCATGTACGTAACATGTGGGCTGTGTAAGGAAAGAGAAGGAACGGAAATTCGGGTAGGAGCATATAGGATTGAGGAAGGTGAGAATGGCAGAGAGTAATAAATAGCGTAGGGATTCATATATATATACATATCTATAGTTTTGTGAGTCTTGGCCATCAATTCGTTCGATGACATTTGTCACAAAGGTGTGATCTTACCTCTAATGAAGTCACTTTATTGTTTGTCATGTTTATCTGTTGGTTATTATAAAGGAAACTTGTCCCTTGTTTTGTGAAAACTACCTCACTACTACAAGGAGCTTGGCGTATTTGACATTTTCAATTACCTGTAGTCTCTCTCTCTCTCTCTCTCTCTCTCTCCATTTCTCGCTCTCCGCATGTATCTTGTGAAAAAGAACATCCATATGAAGTTTTTTTCTCTTTCTCTCTCATGTTTGTACAAATATCTTGATGTACATTTAAGGGGAAAAAAGGGAAGATACGATGGTATCTCTGAGGGAATCGCCAGCAGCTCCTTGTCACTTTAATTGTCTCAACTTTTGTTCTTCTTTGGCTCTATGTTCTTCTCTTGAGAAAAGTCTCGTCTAGTTATAATACCATGTAGAGGAACGGAATATTGTAAATCTGTCGTTGTTGACAAATTTGACAATGCAACTTTTAAGGGAGAGAGAGAGGGGGGGGAAGGAGAAAAATTAGTATCACTCGAGTCGTAAAGTAAAATGAATTAATGGAGGTACAAGGGAAGGAGTGAGAGAGAGGAAAAGTTACAAGGGATTTTATATATTGAATTTTTTCCCTTCACTTTCCGGTATTTTCATATGCATTTACTAATATTGAAGGGTTTTCTTATTACTGGTGCTGCTGCTGCTACCAAGACTACTAAAACTTTCCTAACGAGCTAACTGGAAAGTTATAGGTATAATATTTGCTATTACGTATAGGCCAATGCTAATAAAGTATAAAGTCATCTCATGGAACATTAGCATTATCACCCATTCAGAGTTATTTATATGGTTTTTTTCTACCTTCATGCCTGACTGCCTTGTATAAATTGATAATAAGGATATTAATCATACCTATAAAATTCCGGGAAATGTTTTATGAGCTAATTTTACGTCTAAATTAAATTACTGTAGCATGCTTGCAAATCCTTTTTTTATTTTCTCCCCTTTTGCCTTATGTCTCTCTCTCACTTTTCTATTGTTCCATTCAAATCAGAAATTAATATGAAAATATCCTACAAATTTGATTCTCATTTTTCTTCACATTTTCCAAAGCGTTTTTCCAAAGTTTCAGAAATTAATAAATACCATGTAAAAGCTGGCTCTGTACGCTCCTTAGAGGAAGAGCAAAGGATGGAAAGCGGTGTAGGAACAATGCTAATAGCGCTCTCATTGGGTGAATGGCCAATGTTTTTGACAATAAATGTTATGAAAAAATGAATAAAAATCTACGGATGGATTTTTCCTTTCAAGTTTTTACTATAAAAATTATGTGAGAGACTAAAGGAGGATTTTACTGGAAGGTAAAAGGAGAGAGAGAAAAAATGTTGTTTTTACCCGGAAATTATGATAATGACTGGAGCAGTGGCAGGTGAGTGAGACACAAGGAGGCGATAAATTGCGATAAAAATGTCCCATAAAATAGCCTCTGGTGAACTTATATCATTTCCCTGGTTTCATCTGCTTACCTTTTTTTAATGTAGCATGAACTTTTTTTTCTTTTTTGACCCGACCTGCCTGAACTTTTTGGGATGGGATGAGGAAAAAATATTAGATATGTGCTTACGGGCTCATAGGGTTGGTGATGGAACTGTCTGTGTATGGAGTAAATATGAGAAAGGGAATGTTTTAGGTAGGAGAGAGAGAGAGACAATATGTGGATTGTCTTGTAGTTTCCCCCCTCCTGCTCATTACAGTACATAAGGTTAAAGAGGAGAATGATTAAATATGACAATAATCATAATAATAATAAGGTTTGGAGTAGAAGATTTTGCGGCTGGTTGCCAACCATTCCCCACGTCTCTGGTTATTGTTCCTTTGGAGAAATTAATGGTTTTTATGTATGGCTCGTTATAGTTATGTGGGGCTGTTTGGGTGGATATGAGTGCTTGTATGACTACAGAGAGAGAGGAGGAAGAAGGTTGGTTTCATGTGGATGGATGTAAAAGTTAGCTGTGAGGAGTGAGGATTGGATGTATAAAATGATAGTCGTTTTTATGAATGACTTTTTTCATAAAGTTTATGTCCTATTTTGTAAGTCATTATGAGTTTTTGTCGTCAAACATACTGGTTTATGGGAAGGACTCGTTGTGGCTCGTATAACTTCTTGGCGTGTTTCAGCCTGTTGTTGTGTGGTTTTTAAAGAAGAAGTTACAGAGAGAGAGAGAGAATATACTGTGAAGAGAATGTGAAGTCGCTCTGTGTGTATGTGTATGAATTTTATGATCTTTTCTTTGGCCGTTGTCGCCTTCTTCCCGGATTCAACAAACTCGTTCGTATTGTGAAATGTTAAGGAGACTTGAATTAATTAGAGAATTTTTCTTCTCTTCAAATGTTCTTGCTGTTGTTGTTCCTTTTGAATTTATATATGTATGATTGTTTTTTTTTGTTTTTTTCTGTCCTCTCTCATCTCATGTATTCTTCTTTCCTCTGCACTCATCATATAAATTGTGTTTGTGGTGTATGTACAGATTTATCCTGTACTTAGCCTACCTTGGCACATGGGCACATTTACCTAATAAATCCCCATTCCTCTCTGTGACTTTGTCAAGGAGAAGTCTTCTCATTTTTTTCCTCTCATAACTTTTTCCTCTATGTATAATGTTCAGGGCTGAGTCTGTATGGGACTTTTGGCTGTGATGGAAAGGAGTGTCAAAATTTGTGGCTAGCTTTTATGAATGAAACTCATGGTAATGTACAATCCTCTATGGTTTTAGTACCTCTATGTAGGAGAAGTTACTGGTGAGGCTCGTATAAATAATGCAGGTGTGACTTTTTCCCTATTGTAGAGTGAAGGCAGGTGTCACTCTTTGCCCTTGTTTTTCCGAACCGACGACGGTGTGTGCTGAAGAGGAGCATTACATTGTGAATGAATAAAAGGTTATGGATTGTGGCCCAATTTTTTAGTAGGGGGAAAATGTGTGATTTTTTTGGAGCTTTATCGGGAAACATTATCGAGCTTTAATATATGTATGATTTGTCATAATGTTTTGACTCGGGAGTAACTGGAGGGCCTTTGGGATTACATGGAGAGATAAGTTGGGAGAAAAAAGAAAAATGAAGCGATGATTTGTTACTTGTAGTAACACACCCAGTAGGAATTCTTTGGGAGGGAATGTGTCCCGAATGATAAATTAATGACAATTAGTACGCCGAGTGTCTCAATCTCAAATGATCTGGGACGAGGATAGTCATTTAAGATCCGCCTTATTCTTTCCAAGGTTCTAGTAAGAAATTCATACAAATAGCCTTGATAGGATTTCTACACATATTTTGTATAGTAGATACTTATGGGAAGTCTGAATATTTTTAAATCTTTATTGCGTAGAGGAATCTCTGGGTATATCTAATGGTGTGTAGGTAAAGAGTAATAATTTGTAATGTGAGAATCTCTTTTGGTATCGGAGAGAGATGCTGTTGAAATGGGGAAGAGATAAAAAAAAGGGGGAGAGAAATTGCAAAGTAAAATATTTATTCGGTTCTGGAGCCAAAAAGTACAGAGATTTCCTAAGACCATTTATCTGTCTTGAAGAGAGAGAGAGAGAGAGAGAAGCACTTTCAGCGGATGTTCAACGTTTTCCCTGTTTCTTTTTAAAGTCCAAGTCATTTGTCAAAATCAGCATAGGCTAAGGAAAAAAGCTAAGAGAGAAAAATGATTTGGAAGTAACTCTAGGATTTGAATGTGTACATGTTTGTAGAGGGAAATGCTACTGGTGGCTGTACTTGTGCTACTGCTTCTGTTGTTGTTGTTTTGTGACGACAGGCTCCGCAACTCTGTTGACGTATGACCAGATCATTACTCAGGAAACGACGAGCTAAATTGCTCACGGGTCGTATTATCACTGACTAGAGAGAGAGAGAGAGAGAGAGAGAGAGAGTTAATAGTCAAATCCTAAAATGTTACATTCGAGTCATTTATTTTCTGGCATTTCATTCCTTTTGTCAACTCGTTGATGTTGTTTCCAATTGCAACATGTACGAAATTTTACCATGTTCTTTCTTTCCTTCCATAACATGGGCTGGTATAACGCAGCTGTACATATTTAATGTATGTAATTATATGCGTTTTACATTGTAGAAACATACTTGTAATAATTGGGTTTTTTTATATGTTTGAGACGACCTGGCTTTCCTGTGTATGTAAATATGTATAGGTATGAGTAAATATAGGGAAAAGGTAGTTTGTTGAGGAAAAAATGTCACATTTGGCACCAAGCTGCTTTCTTATTAGTTGCTAAGGATTTTAGGCCGGAATATGACTCCTTAATGCCCCTCTAATGGAATGGGATAGTAAGGTTTATTTACCAATTTTTTTGTCTGGGTATGTTACATACATAGGAATTTCATGGAGTTTTGGGACAATGTTACACTGTAAGTGGAAGAGGGATAGTGTATAGGTTTTTATAAGGAGAGATAATTTTTCGCTATAAAACTTGTGCTATCATCAGCCTTGCAAATAAAATAGACTAGGCAGACATAGGCTTTGAAAACCTAATGGCCTTTTCCTTACATTTAGTTGAACGCCGAGCTGGTGAAAATTCTTCTCGGTGAGTCTTATCTTGTTGGAAATTTACATGCCGTCACAGAACACATTACAATACATTTCCCCTTGAATTACTGTCAGATCCTCTCTATTCCAACTTGAGCTTCCTCTCTCTCTCATACTGTTCCTCTCTAAGGTTATGTAATCCTTCTCGGATATTTCCATAGGACAAGTTACATTTATAAGCCTTTTGCTCTGTGGGAAATGAATGGTTCTTAATTTAAGAATTTTCTTCACCGTCTCTCTCTCTCTCTCTCTTTGCCTTGTTGTTTGCTCTGCCAATGGGTTTATAATGCTGTTTTGATATTCAAGTAACATAAACCACCTCGCGGTGAGTGCGTGCTTCACTATGGAGATTCATTTCCTTATAGTTATTTTTTTATTTATTTTAGACGTGCACACTTGTTTTTATACACATGAGGACCGTCCGTGAAGAATGAGGAGTATTGCGTTATGTGTATGTGTGTGAGAGAGAGAGAGAGGGAGTCAGAAATGACTCTGACTTGGAATGGAGTGTGAAGGAAGTGTGAATGGCTTAGAATGATTTACTGACCATCCAAAAGAATCCGATGGATACTTTATTATCAGCGGAATGTCACAGTATTTGTCTTCTTAACGGCCTTTTCTTCTCTCTTCACTCTCCTTGGCTCCTGCTACAAACTCTCTAACATTCTCTGACTCTCAGGTGTAGGTTCCTCCTGTCTGTGTGTTTTAGCCATTTTGGAGAATAGAATGGAATAGTTACTCAAGAAGAAGAGAGAATTTACACAAGTAAATATATACATACACTACGGATCAAGTGAGAGGGATTATCTGGTAATAGCATATGTATATAGAAGGGGGGAGAGAGTAGAGAAAAAAATTGGAAAAGTCAAGAGAGAAAAAAGACAGTGTCATACGCCCAGTCAGACTTCCAGTCAAGGTATTAGGATTTATTGTCTTTGGTCTTGTCTCTCTCTCTCTCTCTCATACTTTGCTTGGTGAAACTTACATTTAGTATCTTTTTGCGTGAACTTGGTGTAAATATTCGCTATCTCGTACAAATGTCAACCATCTATCAATTCTTGCTCATTTCCTAGTTGTTCCTTAAGGAAGCCATAGCTCCCATTTGGCTCCAGTCCTAATGTAAACATTTCCTTTTGGATTTGAAGGAGCCAAATTTTTTGTTTTTATCTTTTATGTTAACATGGGATGAATTTTTTTGGGAGAGAATTTTTCATGTAATTTTTAATGTGTAGCTATAGGCTTTTATTTGGACTGGAATTTTCAAGTATGGATTGGTTCGGGAGGGATTTTGCAAGGAGCTGCATCATGGTTTGTATTGGCAATCAGGAGGAGGGTGCTGTTCGCGGGGTACATAATATTTTATTAATAAATGACGGAACCATGGGAGTTTGTTGTTCTATACTGGAAAGACTTTTCCATGGTTGTAGGAGAAGCAAGGTTTAGAGGAAGATGTAGGATTTAGCGTGTATAAAATATGGTGGTGTAGATACTTGGGTAGGAGTATATATATATATATAGGGAAAAGGCATGTGTGTATGTGTGTGGAATAGAAAATAATGCACACACTCACGCACAGATAAATTTCTTCTCTCTCTCTCTCTCTCCGTTACTACATGTAATTTGAAGGAGGTCGGCATGGCAACTTTTGAAGTTTTACCGAAGTCCATTCCCATTCCCCTCTTCTTTTCGCAATCCGATAAACCCCTTTTACATTAAAATTTCCACATGTACTGGCTTATGTAGCTTATATGTGCTACAAGCTATATATGATAATATGTAGCTACGTGAAAAAGCAAAGCCTCAAGACTTGCACACAGTTGCATCAAATTTGTAGGGAGAAGTAGGAAAGGTATATGTAGGTGAAATGTGAATAAATAGAGAAACATTGGTGGAACTCTCTTATGTACAATGAAGATTCTTATGATAGTTTTTATTACTGTATATATGAGAAAGGATGGAATCTCCGGTGAGTGTTACTCTAGTACTTTACTATAGCATTGCTACCGCTGAAACCAGGAAGTAGAGTGGAGTTTCCGCGGTGCGTTTCCAACCTTTTCTTCCCCTCTCGCTCTCTTTTACCAAGCCTCATGTAATACAGTGTGTGCAGATAATGTGGCATGCCCTCGGAGTAAGTCGTCTTGTTGAATACGTAATGTTTGTAGTTGTGAATTTTCGATGAGTTAACATAGGGAAAGAGAAATTCCGTGGGAATAAAAGTTTCCTTGCTGGCTCTCTCTCTCTTTCTATACCTTCCCATAAGCAAATTTTACATGTTATAAGAGAGCAGGAGCAGACTCCTGGGAAGAAGGAGTAAGCTGGCAAGAAATGTAGGCGAGAGTAAAAAACATTGAGTGAGTAGAAGGAAAGTCGATGGTATATTTTCCTAAGCAAATGCTGACTCTCTCTCTACATTGGAATGAATTGTACTGTCAAGATCCACGGTCGTATTGGAATCCGAAACTGTGAGCCCCACAAAGTACAGAGGCACTAAAACCTTCTGTACTGTAGGAATGGTTTTTAGGCATAGGAAAAGTTCTTGGAAAGAAAGATGCAAGAAAGTTGCAACGAACGGAGAGCGACAAAGAAAGATGCACTAAAACTATGGCTTGAAAGACTTTGCTCTTTCCAGGAATTTTAAACCCAAGGATTTATCAGTCACCTCTGTAATTTTGGCATTGAAGATATCCTTTTTTATGTAAAGCAATTATTACACAATGCTTGCCCCCGGGGAGCTTATGCAAAATGGTCTCACTTCAATTTTTACAATAATAAAAGTATAAATAAATAGAGTAGGATTTGCAGGTGAATGGAATAATATGGCTGCAGAGACAGGATATTTAGTTTTTAGTATTTGACTAAATGTAATGACTAAAGTGCAAAGGAAAACTACAAGCACAAAGGTAAGTTGGGATTTTAAATAATTTTCCTGATAAGGTTCTCCCGAGGTAGTTCATATATTCATAATGAATTGCACAAAGTTGTACATTCCCTTTAATTACCATATTCATTCATTACATTAATACAGGTATATATAAGACCATTATACTACAGATATTTAAAAGAAAAACTCTGGAGGACTGGTGAGTATAAATAAATGCAATTTTCCTTAACAACTTGGATAATTTTGGGTTAAATATGAAAGCCGGGGAAAGCAAGGATTTTTGTGAGTAGCATATTCATCCTTCGGCATAGAGAATTGCATGGGCAGAGAAACATGACAAATTACAGTATACATTACACGGATTCGTACCTTTGGTAATGAAAATGAAAGCAAAATTTTCTGCGCGAATGATGGATCGAAGAGGATATTCACCATAGCATTATACGGACCTTACTGGTTGCATAAGAAAATTGTATGTCCTTTTATATTCTATAGGTAAATTTGATAAAGGATCATCTGTCCGTGAAACTCTTAGTTGAGATATAGAGATTGATATAACATTGCAAAAGGATGAATATAGAGTTATAGAATGAAAAATATGAGCATTTCCTATACTTTATCATCTTGAATCATCCACCCGGATCCGAGGCCTGGATAAGTTAGGGAGGATGAGAAGAGATAGAGAAAATGTTATGAAGCAATATTAAAGGAACAAAGTCACACCAAAATTATTCGCAAGTATTTTCTGCGAAAGGTTATCCAATTTTTATTAATTCATTGGACACATGACCCCCATCCGCCAAAAGTGTGGACCGGAAAAATCAAACGGCGTACGGATGAGTATGGATATTTAGCTATTTTTGTGTAAATTCTGTGTGCAGTTTAAAAAAGGTTGAGAGGTAATTGCTATAGAGGAAGAGTGTGCTGGATAATTTTGCAAAAAAGACGATTTCGTGCATACAGATTGCACAGAGGGTTACTCCTGGTGAACTCCTATCCTATAAGAAATACATAGTTATCTGCTGTAGCTTTTATTAAAGAGACCTTCTTTGCTATTTGTATGAAAGTTGGAGATAATAAGGATTCCAGGTTTTGAGAGCCTCTCATGTTAGCTTAGATAATTTGGATGGTAAATTAATATATTTTAGGCGGCCGGGACTAGGGAACCTGCTGTAGGAATTTATATTAGTAGCAATAGATTGACATAGGTGGTTTTCCCTTTTTGACCCACGAGTGTGCCTCCAATGTGTAGTATTTAACTACTACGACCTTTTTTGACTCGGTCCTGGGTATTGAAATTCTTGGGAGGTTTTTTGATCTTTTTTTTTGTTGTTGTATCCTGAGAATTAATTAATTCTTTCCTTCAAAACAACACAAGACTTAGAGAACTATAGAAGGATGATTTCCTACCGAGAATCCCTTTTTTATTGACTTTGTGATTACAAGGGAGGATTTCAAGGTGAAAGGTTAGGGATGGCTGATGGAGAGCGGATTGGGGGAGCCATTTTCAGGAGGGGGAGTCCCATACATATGTACAAATAAATATGTACATATGTGAGTGGGGCTGTTTATAAAGAGAGGGGTGTTTACGTATACATATGTATGGGAGTCGGGAGAGCACATAGGAGTTAAGTGAGTGATTTGGACGTGTGACATGATAAGAAGGCAGTGAGGATAGGATGGTGGGGCAAGCCAGTCAAGTGGAAGGACGGATTGGATGAATATTTCATGAAAGGAAATATGACAGATGATTGCCTAGCGCCTTGTTCCGAGACTCCCTTGATTCTGCTGACTCGGGTTAAAAATGGCAAGGGCACATCCATCCAATAGTCGCTTGTATTGATAGCATTGGTGATGGCTCTCTGAGTCTAGCTATAGGCTCATGTCCACATCATCTCCAGCCTTCAAATACTACTTCCCCTCCAAAAAAATAGAATCACCAATATATTTCTCTCTCTAACTCTCATTATTCTTCCTAGCATTATTTTCCCCAAAATTTACAACCTGCACTGTCAGCAGGTTATGTATATACCAGTTCCTGTGTATACCCATAGTAACAATAAATTGTTATTTAACTTTTACCTCCACTCCTTTTCTCTCCTCCTGGAAAGTTGGACTATAGGCGTAATATTATTTGGAAATGTACCCTCAACTCCACTACATTATTTGTTAGTTTCTCTGCTGCTCCTGCTCTGGTTATGTTTTTTTCCAGTGCAGTGGCGTCTACATGTAGTAATGGTCCTGGGGTAGGGAAAGAATATGTACGCTTTCACTTTTCTTGTATATTTCTCTGTTTGTTATAACACGAGAGGAGAGAGAGAGAGAAGAGAGGAAAGAGGATGATGATGGAAAACTGACTGGGCTGGCTGACTGGACGAGGTAACGTAATGTAATGAAATGAAAATGTTAGTATTGGGAGGAAAAGTTGCGAGTGGTTGGTTGGTCGGTCGTCGTCAGAGAAAGTGGAAAGAGTCGAGTCTCCACCTCCTTCTCTCTCTCTCTCTCTCTCTCTCTCTCTCTCTCTCTCTCAGAGATCAATAATAAAATTCTGGTCCAGCGCGCATTCGGATTCTGCATCTCGTTTCCAACTCACTCTCTTTCTATCTGCCCACATGTAACTACATTTTAATTCACTTCCTGTATCCTTCATGTGTTCCGTTCTCCCTCTACTTGTATTCCATTATGTCCT
Organism: Spatulosminthurus flaviceps; assembly: GCA_034693705.1. Classification (NCBI taxonomy): domain Eukaryota; kingdom Metazoa; phylum Arthropoda; class Collembola; order Symphypleona; family Sminthuridae; genus Spatulosminthurus; species Spatulosminthurus flaviceps. The sequence continues at coordinate 107,425 of JAQFXU010000002.1, read as the reverse complement.
ATGTAATATAGTATGTACGTAGGTGGGAGGATAGAAATGCATGGGAGAAAAAATCTTTAGCATTAAAGTCCTAAGCAGACAATAATTATGTATGAAATACGTGTATTTGAGATTTTTTTTCTATAAATTGCATATCTCTATATAATGAGGACTATACCAATACATTGGATTAATATATGGTAAAGTTTCTATATAAGTGTGCAATGGCATGGGATGATGGTGAAGATAATATTTGACCGTGAAGTGTAGTACTTTTTATGGTTGTTGAATTTATTGATGGAAGAAGAGAAAGTAATGTGGAACTTTTACTTGCAATATTTACCATGCAGTATCTTCAAATTCCGTTCACAGTTTATGAAGATGATGATGATGATGATGATGAGTAGGACGACAACGACGATGATGATCTTATTCTTGCAGCATGGCTGCACATTGGTCAAAGGCTCTGCGGCGAATGTTTGCTCGTCGACTGGGTGCGTGTGTGTGTGCGTGTGTGAGTGTATGTGTACACTTGCTTACGCAACATGGAACTTTTTTCCATGCTAAATTTTTCCTCTCCTCCACCATTTTTTCCATTTAAAAGACGGAAGGGTTGGAAAATTCAGTGGTTTTATATTCATGAATGATGACTTGGTTGAAGTTGGAGACCTCTTGTAAAATTCATAGGGATTCAAATATATGTAGCTATGTATAGTTTTTAGCGTCCTGGCCCCATCACGTATAGTAGTCTCACCGTTTTTGTTTTTCAAGACCTTTTCCAAGACCTACCTTATTACTCAGTTGGGATTGGGTGATTTGAAATTTCTGCAAGAATTATTCTCAACTTTTTTTACCCACTCGGATATGTAAGGAAATGTTATTGAAAATTCATCGGTACTTTGAGCCTCTATTATTCACTATTCAAATAAAAAATGTATGCTTCGAAATGTCATATAAATTCGAAATTTACTTGGAGTCTTTCATTTTCAATAACTGTAAAAGCATCTCCCCTGTTATTTCCACGCACATGTGAAATTGTGCATTTTTTCTCACCTTTTTGTGAGGACGGGAAGTATTTTTTTCAGATGCTTTAGAAAGAAGGAGGAAATTTGACTCCCTTTTTTTAACGTTTAGCTTTTTTTCCCCAAGTATTTATGGAAAAATAAATATGAAATTGAAAATTTCTACCGTGTGATAAGGAAGTGGTTTTTGGACTTTGACAAGTAGTAGAATTTTTTTCAGGTAGAATTTTGAAGGGCGAAGATTTTGAAAGATGTTGAGTCTCTTTTAATGTGTCACTGTAACTTCATTCCGCTGGCATGACAAAAGAACGTGCAGTTACTTTAAATATGTCCCTACATCATTACTATTCAAATCGGGTTGGAAAGTTGGACTTTTCATGTATGTTCGTCTATGTTAAGTCTATCGGGGTACTGTAAGTTGATATTCCGTGTATTTAATATCAAAGTATATAGGAACTATAGGAAGAAAGAAAGCAATGAAAAAACTATTAGGATGATGAATAATGCAGGGTTGTTTTATAAGGAGCCTGGCTCTGGCTCTCAGTACATTGTATGTGTAGCAAAAGGATTAGAGTGTGTATAAATTTTGAGAGGACACCTCTTTGATTAGGCCAAGGGATGGGAGAAGCTCGTAGAGCCACGCCATATGTCATAACATATAGATAGGTAAAAAAATTGAGAGACTGATGGTAGAGGAGAGAGTCGAGTGTGATAATCGAGGTATAATAAATTATGACTTTTGCATGTCTCAAGTTATGAGCACGTTCTATTGTTTCTTCCCGTGAGTAAGTACATAAGTAACTAATGGACAAAAGGAGCAAGGGAGAGAGAGAGAGAGACGAGGCGTGTCACTTGGCTTTTAATCGTGGGCAAAAACATCGTAGCATCCCTAACATAAGGTTAAAGTGCCATATGTATAATATGTGGCTTGCCCCAATACTAAAGCAAGACCTGGGAGTGAGGTAGGTAATCAAATGAAAATTAATCAGAGAGGGTTGGCCTTCCGAACCAGATTGAATAAATGGAGCTTGAAAGGAATATCTTAAGTCAGGTATTACTGTCAGTCACCATTCCAGACACCTTTTTTAGCTTCGGGTGGGGTGTTTCTCATTCACTTTTCCTATAGTAAAGAGAACCTCTGGCTAAACTGTAATGCTCAAGGAGTACATCTCCCAATTTTAAATACTCTCGATTTAATTTTTTATAGCACCCCTGTAAAACTGTAAGATCATATAGAAATTGTCCTCTACAATGAATTCTTATCATGTTTCCTAGTCTTTATAGAAGATTCCCAGAGCTAACTGGCCACAATTATTATTTGGGATTGGCGGGACTGAACAGTTGCAAATATTCTCTCTTCTATAACACAATGCACCGGATCAAGGGTTACCGTATTTATATGCAAGATAATGATTGGCTCTTTAAATTATTCATATTTTTTACATGCGTAATTACATTTGTGGACTATTCCGGTCCATTTACAGATCATGATGAAACGCGTCTCTGGAGTATCCATTGAAATGTTTAAATTGAGAACCATCCACATATTTAGTGGATGAGGGCTTCTATACAGAGCTCATTGAGTTCACGTTAGGATTGTTGGGCCATTATATAGTAAAGTGCAGTAGTTTAGATAGGATTGTTGGCTATGAAATGAATATGAAAAGAGGGAGGATTAATGCGTGACCAACAAATGAAAATCCCAGTGGAGATAGAAGAAAGCTCCTTGAATACAAGATGGAGGCGAAGAAGAAGGAGAGAAAAAAGATTCAAGTCGAAAATGAATGAATGAGGAGGCAGGAGTGAGTGAGTGAGTGTGAAGATGAGTTACTGTACTCACTGCATACTACGGAGCTAAACTTGAGTATGATTAGCATTAGTAGGACTATTGTCACCTGAAGAGGTATGGAATGCCAACATGCACCCTATGGAAAATAACAATGAACAATGAATTGAGTTATTTATAACCCAAGAGGTCCCTTATTATACAAGAGAGAGAGAGAGAAAGAGAGAGAGATGGAAATTTCTCATCATATCAAATATGTAGTGGAGTGAATCCCAGTGACATTCTCAATGTCATAAATATTTTGAACTACATTCAAATGTATGATATTGTGCTGTTGTTGTAAATATATAGGGAGATTATAGTATTGTATATATAAGGATGAGGCTCTAGAAAAAGCACTTTGAAATTAAATTCCATCCTGTTTTCCCCCCAGAGTAACCAATTATGTAGAGGCTGGCTGAATTTGCATGGGCTAAGTAGCTATGTACTATGTAAACTGTAGAACTGGCTCTGTCTAGAATGGAATGTGGTTACATGTTCCTGGGATTCTCACATAATATGAGAATACTCCTCAAGCCCTTGCCCAGCTATACGCTCCCTTTTTGAATATGCAAGGGAAGAATAAAGAAGAAAAATCTGAAAGAATTATGACCCTTCTCTACTGTTGCCTTCAGTCTTGATTCCATTCTTTCATTATTAGAGAACATTATAGAAGTAGAGCCCTTGAAACAAGTATCAATCCCTTGTTTTTGAATCACCTTTTTATCTTATCCATTACAACAGCAGTCTCAGCCTGTAGACGGAAGGAGGGAGAAAAGTACCTGAGATTTTCAACAACTTTAGCTTTCTTCTCAACATTTTTGGGAAATAAATATTTCCTTGGAAATAGAACTATTTCAGTACTAAAATTGCAAAAAAAAAAATAGTATTGCCGAAGTTGAATGGAAAGCATGTGCGTGCACTTGAAATTCTGTGAGAATTCATTGTACAAGGTAAATCTATGAAGTGTCTGGCTCTCTCTGTATGCATTATTGTGTGTAAATGGGGAAAGGGCATTAGTTAAAAATACAGAAGTGCGAGAGACTGTAGCTAAGCGGAGCTCTCCATGTCCAGTAGCTGAAGCGAAGATAAGCGATTTGTCACGGCTTACCACCTGAAAATTAACATTACATAGACAGAGGACGGATGAAGGAAGAGATAGACAGGGAGGATCGGGGCCACCAGCTAAGCTTCTTTTTGTGCTCATCTCTGTGCCATGGAGCTTTTGAGTGGAAGAGTGGGCACATTTCTCTTATTCCTCTTAAAAAACATTTTCGCTCCATCCTTGTGGCTTACGATTATCTACTGGTTCATTCATAATTTTTTCTTACTTTTTCTTCCTTATACCTTTGTATGTCCCCAAAATTCTCCATTATAGCTATAGAATTGCATATGTAAAATACTTATGTGGTGGCCAAAGTATGTATCCTATTACATTTAGCTCTATGAGAGCTTGAAACATGGAAACCTTGTGGAATTTGAGCTTTGGATTTTGTAATACAAAATTCCTATAGGTGTTTCTTAAAATTATTACATTTTTTTCCTTTTGAAATTACCACTGTGACTTGATTTAAAGCAAATGACAAAAGATTCACTACGCATGACAAGTCTCATTATTGGAGAGGATAGGACATTCTTAAAGAGTATCTATTGTCATATATGTAAATATATGAGGGCTAAAGATCTGGGCTCTATGGGGTTTTGGTAAGATTGATAGGAAGAATAAAGAGTGAAGTTTTCTCCTTTAAGTTCTTCCTAGGCAATTGTCATCAATGTTGAGACCATGTTAGGATTATTTGGATGAGTTTTGACGTGATTCCTTAATTGAAATGATGCAGGTTAAATAGGCTGTGTTGAGACTGTGGGTGACTTGTGACGACTGGCTTGAGCATAGATGACAAAGTAAATAGTGTGAGGTGAGGGAGCGTGTAACTATGACAGAGAAAAAGATTGTGGAAAAAAGGATTTGGTAATTTTTCGAGGTGGTTTACTTCATTTGTTGTTTTTTTCTCCATAATCGTTGACTCCTCGGTAGTTTTGGGTTGGTTGACTTTGGGTTTTATCTATTTTTTTCTTTATATCTTGGCAATTGGGATGTTCAAGAGTGACAGACACCATTAATCCATGTGGTCTTTGATTGTCATATGGTTTCTTCCCTAGCTTTAGTGGTATTTTTGTTAGGAAAAGGACAAACCGTAGTTACAGGATAATGCATGAAAATGTGTATTTTTCAACAATGTATTTATGTACTTAAATTGAGAAATCCGCTGGAATCCCACCTCCACGATGTACCTGTAATTTCATGTATGTGCAAAAAGGAAATTAATTTAAATTTATTGAGCTTAAAATTTTTACCTGCAGATTTACAAGGCTCGTATGGGTCAAATTATATCTCCTTTGATTATAACTACTCCACTATAACAAGTGTAGGATTTTTTTGTCTTGTTCTTCAGACGAAAGTGACTCCTTTTTGGAGGAATTTTATAAGGGAATTGGTTGAGGTCTAGATACTCACTCATGCAAATTACACAATTTTTTTCCTTCTCTCTCTCTCTCTCTCTTCAATTGTGGTAATTTGTTAGGGAAGTTGTACGACGCCTTAATGTTGTTTCCCTCTAAGCATTGTGTATACAAGTGTAGATGTAGAGAGTAGTATAATTTTTTCTTGGACAAAGTGAGTGCGCAAATCGGTCTGGGAGAGGAGAATGAGGTTTTAATAGAGGCATTTATTTCTGCTAAATGAGGAATGACAGGGATTGTTTTCATAAAAGGTAAAAGATTTCCTGCTTGTTCCTCCATTCTTTTTTTCCATTCTTCTTTAAAACTGTTGTCCTCATGAAGGATCCCATTACTCATGGACCATTTTCACTCACTAGTGGCTATATGTACACACGTAACTACCACACGCCGTCCTACTCTCTGCCAACCCTCATTTTTTTTCCTGACATTTTTATTTGCAATGTACACACACTTGGTACGTTACAACGTTACCATGTTCGTAAGAGTCATAGGAAACTATACCACTTGAGCGCGCATCAATGCTTACAAATTGTTTAGGATGGTGTGGGTTGGACGGGAAACGCTGTCTTTCTTTCCTATGTTGACCAAAATTCTGTAACGTCTTACTGTAGTAGCCCTGGCCTTTTATTTCTGACCAGAATTTCTCAATTGACAGGACACATAAGAGAAAGTACAAGGGGGAAGCGGTGGAGAGAAACTTGTTTAAAAAATAAAAATTTATCTGCACACACGAAACATTTTAAGCTGATTAGATACTTTCATTAGGACATTTGACACGGAAGTTCCTGGAACTTAGAAATTTCCTTCTCCTGTGGTGATACACTTGAAGTGATGATGGAAGTGTATGAGTAGAGAGCAGAGACATGTAGCTAAAAAGAAGAAAGGTGTGTGTATGTGAGGTCATAAGATCTGGATGCGGAAGGAGGAGGAGTAGTAGAAGAAGGAAAAAGGAGAAATGAGAAGTGGTTGAAGAAGATTGACAGAGAGTTCCTTGATAAAATGCAGACTGTTGCCAATCAAGCTAATTTTTCCTTCTTATTTGAAGTAGTCGTCAAAGTCGTTGAGTCAACAGAGAGAGAGAGAGAATCTGAAGTAGGAGAAATCCCATTGGGACACTAATACGTCTCTCTCTCTTTCTTTACTGGAAGCAAACATCTAGTAAGTTTTTACGTCTATTTTCAACATGTACTTTGGATGGAGGTACATAGCAGGTGGAATCTCTATAGTATGAAGAGTATGATGGGAACATCTTAGAAATTTGATGTGATGGTTTTTTTTGGGGGGATATTTCCCCGCAAATTCTTGTTGAGAAATTCTTGGACTTTTTTTTCTTCCTTGAGAAACCAAAAAGGAGGTTAGAGGGAAAGAAGAATCAATTGAGTTTAAAAAGATAATTCCCCTGTTCTACCTGGAGATTACTATAATTCAAATGGGAATTCAATGTTGTTGTTAGTGAAGGACTTTTTATCAAGGATGTGATAGTTAGGGAGAGGGAAGATTTTAGAAATAGAGCTACTGTTCGAGAAATGTTTTTATTTTTTATTTTTTGTTATTGGCTCCTGGAAACATAGTGAAGACTTGTGTTAAGGAGTTTAAAATGATTACTTTATCTTGATGGGGCTTTGGGAAGATGGGACGACGTTGTTTTTTTTATTTTCGTATCATGGAGAAATTGTCTAGTCTTGTGACGAGTTCTGAAGGCTGAGATATTTGATTGAGGGACATTTAATATCTTGAGCAGAGGGAATTCTACTTGTGTGTGTGTTTATATACCTATATATATATGTGAGGAATATAGAGAGAAGGGCACGCGCCGGAGTTGTAGCAAATCAGATTGGGACGCCTGAGACCTCGCAGGCACCGCCTTTGATCTTTGCCGACAGTCGCTCTCTGAAAACCCCATTAAATAATCTCTCGTGCCGAAAACTCCCGAATCACAAATCGCTCTATACACATACGAATAAAAAGATACACATAGAGAATGTATGTGTGTGCATGTGTGTGTGTATATGGAAGAGTGAGAGAGAGGAAAGAATGGGAATTGGTTCGGCTACTTCCTTACACTTGTGTAGATACTCTTCTCGGCCATCCATTCGTTTCCTTCACTCTCTCGTCCCTGCCTTCGTTTTCCTTTTTATTATTATTGCAATGCATTGCTCCGACTCAATGCTCTCTCCTCTCTCTCTCTCTCCTGGCCATTAGACTATTTCCACTATACGGATCTATAATTCAGTTCCGTTTTACCCAACTCTTCCTTTCTCTCTCTCTTTCTCCCTCATCTCTCCCGCCGCTCCATTCTTCTTTATCTTTCACTTTATTTTCTACACCACATCCAAGTCCAGCCAGAGTCTTGGCCATAGCATTAAAATTCTTCATCAGAGACGTCCACAAAACCATTTCCTTTTTCGTAGACAATTTGAGCTTTTTCGAGATTTTAAACAGGGATTTTCCTTTTTAAACGTCTTCTCTCCGGAGAAAGTTGAACTTGAACTGAAAATTTACGGGGATTTTATGTAATTTGAGTCCTTTGAAGGAATGCGGTGAGAACTTGGACAAGTGTGTATTTGTCATTTCATGGAATTGTAGATTTTAGGAAGGAGTAAATAATTTTGAATGAGAATGCTCTTGACGTTTGGGAGTCGCTTTTGTGTTTGTGTGGGTAAGGATGTATGAAAAGATGTAGTTATTAATGGGAGAGGCGGTGAATTGGACGGAGGATTTGGCGAGATGAGAGAGGAGGGGTTTGTGACATGATGGATATACATGTGATACAATGGGACTGGAGCTGTTGTAGGATGTGGTAGTTGTAGATAGAGCGTATAGGGGAGATGAGGAAGATTGGATAAGGAGTAGAGGGCAGATGAGGAAGAAGACGTTATGGGATGAAGTTGTATGTCGTGGAGGAGGAATTGAATGTATACGTATGATGAGCGGTGATGGCGGAAAAAGTGATGATAGTGTAGGAAGAAGAGTGAGGAATTATATAGTAGTAGTAGTAGCTGGGAAATAGTAATAGTGAAAAGAGAAGACGAGCTGAGCAATAGTTGTAGAATGAGTTTCCATTTCAAAGGAAATTGCACGCTGAAATTTTTCATGAAATTCGTGCGTGATTTAACTCATGGGGATTTAGCGTTTTTAGTAGGCCGGCGGCTCTCTTTTGACTCTCGTGCAACGGCAGACGGCCCTTCCTTGTTTAGTTTGAAGCCAGATTGGAATTGGAATCATTAAGCAGGAGCAGGACGAGACAAATATTTAAATTAAATGTGCATGTATCTCTTATATAATCTTTCTCAATCAATTGTGCTGTAGTCTTTCTCTCCCTCGTAGTTTCTCTTTCTCTCTCTCTCACACACAGAAAATCTCCCCATAGCTGAGTCTCATATACTTACTTTTTCCTACAGTTTCATCATACAGGGAAGGTCTCTCTCCCTGAACAAATAGAGTGTCAACTCTTTCCATAATTATCTTCCTTTATATACTTCCGTACAGACAGATTCAGCATTCCCTCCTTTACACAACTACCTCTCAAGACTCTAAAGTAATTTCCAATTCCTCCAATAGTGGCAGCGGCTGAGAATCTCCATATTTTCCCACAGCTCAAACAAACAGGTCTAAGGATTTTCCATTTTTCACCATGTGAGGGTAGTTATGGCTTAGCCCACACATGCTATCACATAGGAATGTAAATAGCAACAAATATTACAAATTAAATAATACTATTTTGCTACCAGTGCCACTGATTCTTAAAAACCCCGAATTCCTTACTTTTAAAACCGAAATCCGAAACACTAGGTCCATTTGGTTTGAAAAACTAAAAACACCATGGAATTCCCCATATCTTAATTAACCTTTCTCTAAAAATTCCGTGATGCTTTATGCCTAATACACTTATGGTAAATGAAGAAAATATGTAGAGCTAAATCTATGCCCAACCTCCTTCCTCAACTCAACTAGTCAATTATATAGTTTGTTCATACGTTTACTAGTTATATAGCTGGTAAACATTGCATATATCAAGGTCACGGTACACAGACTTAGAGTAGGATAGAATATATATATAGGTAGTTTATCCAGGTTAATTCGGACTTAGCCCTTATAACCACTTCTTTTCACAGATTAGTTTCATGTATTGTTATCACCTGTGAGTTACAATTTGGGGGGTGGATAAGAATGATAACAAATAAAAATAAAAATTTTCAGCCATCTTGATATTAAAAGGTTGTTTAGCATGTTTTATGTTGTAAAATTACAGGTAAGATATGTTATTAGTATAATTTAGTGGTAAATATGAATATTTTAGCTGTTCATTCTTGCCGTTGCTTTTATTAAAAAACAGTATATAACGTGTATTTCGTCTTCGATTTTTTCCCTTGCAAATATCTTGCTTCTGCAGTTTGCTTCGCTCATGTTTGTTTCTTCCTCGCAGTAGGATAGAATATTTGAGAGAAAATTCTTGAGTGATGTTTCGATTTTATTTGAGGCATGGAAATCATAGCAGTGTAGTGGGATGCAATATTCAATATATTCAAGTCTTTGGTTGATTTTACCATTAATATATCTTCTATGTCTTGTCATAGTCAAATGTTCGTCTATATAGAGTCCTAGGTATTTAAACTCAGATATGTACACACTTAATGCAAATACAGTATTTTTGTATACATAAAATCAGGTGCATTTTGAATGTCAGTCTGTGTATGTGGAAACTTGTAGGAAAGATATTTGGCCTTTTCAAAATTAATATCCACACAATTTTCATCGCACGAGACTTCTTTGAGGACTACGGCGTATAAAGGATAACGTGTAAAGGAGTGGGGCGGGACCTTTACGGCGAATATTTTATACACTTGTAATGTCTACTATCAAAGAATTTGAGTGAAGATGGTGGAATTTTTAAAGAGATTTGTCGATAATAATGTATCTGTAGGACTTACAAAAATAAAAGAGGCTAATCAATGAAGCAAATAATGGATAATGGTTAATTTCTCACAGAGAATTTCAGAGCTTTGTTCACAAATTCTACAAGGTAAATGGCAAGTAACTTGGTACTTTTTCCTACTGTAAGGCTATGGTTTTACTCTAGACGAAGATCGATCTCTTTTTCTCCTTCTGCTTCTGCTCGTATACTACGGAAATGTTTATTATTTACTATTGTAACTATTTCTAAAATATTAAATATATTTCTACTATGAGTACATGACACTTGCCATTTAACTTGTTGAATTATAGCAAAGAGGATGATTATGATTTTCTATGCCTCACAATGCTATTTTACTGACGCATTGTATACGCCTTCGTGTTTATAAGCGATGCTTCTGCTTCCTTGGAGTTGGATATTTAGTGAGGGAATTGGATGGATGGAGAAGTATTTTTTTAAGTATACGTGGATGTAGTAATCACACAAAAGAGCCTTTTCCCTTTTTTAATCTGCCATTTGTGAAATGTTTGCAAGAGTGAATGCATGTTAATGATAGGTAGAGAGACTAACGTGTAGTAGCGGAGATGTATGTAGCTGGAATGAACATGTGGAGTACTCGGGATTAGTGTGTTCTAGGCATTTGGTTAATTCTATGCATTTACTCTGCTCTGTTGGTCCGTTAGGAAGTTGGATTGTTCAGCTGACTGCATGGACTGTGTAACATAGTGAGGTTAATGGGACTCACTCATCACACTATTCTATGGAGGAGGGAAAAGTAGCTCTCTGTCTGGCACTCTTGAAAAAAGTTAGAGAGAAAGGGAGGCCGTTGAATGATGATGAAGCGATCATGATGAGATTACATGGGAGTATAAAGGTGCGATCCTGAGTGCCCTTGCCTTTTGCAAAGAGAGCTAAACAAAACAGACAGTGGTAGAAATTATTCTCTCTTCTCCATTCCTATTCCTCAAATACATTTAGTTTTTATATTATGGAAGTGGTCAGAGTAAAGGGGATAGCTCTGCTCTAGTACATGAAAAAATGTTACAGATAATGTTTGACATTAGTGGGACATATTCTCCATCACTCTTCCCAGGAAATGTAGGAAGTTCCAGGTCGTATAGCCTGTTATGTTATGAAGTGCCCGTGGATTATCAGATGTTCAATGGCTATGTTGATACACGCTGGATTGTTGTTATTGGGTAGTGAAGGACAGAGTCAGATGCAAATGTCAAACATAATGGAGATGTAGCTAAATGATTTGAGAGATATGGAAGTGGGTCCTCTTCTTCCCCGGTTTTGATGTTATCTTGGGGATAAAATATGATTGTCAAAGTGTGCCCTGTCGCTTCGAATGCGGTGTGGCTCATCATCTGCCTTGAGTTTGTCCATGGTTGGAGGAAATCCCTGGCGTGTGTTGTCTTTTCTACTCAATTCAATTGAGCTCTCTACTTTTTCATATTAATTGCCCCCTCTCACCCCACCTTTTTATCCGGACTTTTACCATTTACTAGAGAGAGAGAGATTTATGGAGAGAGCCTATATTTATGTGGAAAGGATACGGGAAACAATGTAATATGACAAAGTGCTCGCTCCCATGTTACTTTTCAAAATTACACACATCCGCGTAAAATCTTCCTCCATGTCATATCTCCTTCCTCACATCAACATTTTAACTACTGACTACAAGGCTAATTATTGGTTTATACCCAAGTATATATTTTAAAGCTTTTGTATGCGTAGACAATAGTTTTTCTCTAGCTTTATATATTTATATGGGAGTGAAGGAGTAATGTTTATTGAAATCAAATTGATTGAGATGAGAGAAACTTTACAAAGGACACATTAGCATTGTCGGGGGTCATGAAGGAAAATACTTAGGTGGGTAGTTGCTCTGCGGAAGGTAGGGGATTTATTCTTATCAGGTCACTATCATGACAGCTGCGACATCAACACTTACTCTCCATGTATTGCAGAAGGTATACAGTGAGGGTTTTATCAGATTTTTCTCTATATAACATAACCCTCATGTGCGTTTCTATCTTATCAATGTCCTCAGAATCATGTATGAGTCTTCCAGGTCAAATTGCATGACCTGATCGGCTCCAAACTTGAATAATTCTCAGGCGCTCCCATAGAAATTGAATTTTCCTGAGGTAACCTCCCTTAGCGCCATTAGTGCACTGGACAATGTCTTATGAATTATATATAGAAAATTTGTAATATTTTTTATTTCCTTGCGAAAAGCATGGGATTGGCGGGAAAACTATCTGAGTTGGAGAAATAATGGGGTTGGAATTTGTATTGGAGAAATTGAGAGAGGTTTTTCTAGGACTTTCGATAGGAGGAGGGCATGATAAAAAAAATTGCAGTTTGTTTGTTTGAAGACAAAATATTCATGTTAACGCCTTTCAAGTCTGGGAAAGAAAATATGACTTGTCAATTTCCATATAGTGCTTTCTTTCTTTTTTTCTTTTGGGTGAAAACGTGTTGATGATGGGAAGAAAGTTGAGACGGGGGAGGATGAAAAAAATGTTGCTTGAAAATTGGAACAAGAGGAAGGATTGGAAATAATAGTGAGAACAAGGGAAAAAAACAAGTGTTTTTGAAGTTTTCCTTGTTTTGCTCAACATGTTGAAATGTTTCCCTCTCTTATCCCTTACCTCTTGCTGTGACATGTTGGTTTACAAATATGCATTTCTAAGTACATGTGAGGAATTTTTGGACGGTAAGCAAAGAAAAAGTAATAGGATCTCTGTTTGTATAACTGAAGAGCGAGAGCGAAAAGGACAGACGGAGAGGGAAAGACAAAGCGGAGTGTGACCAAATTTGATTTGGTATGTTGCATGAGGAGAAGAAAAAAAGAGAAAAGGGATTTTTCATTTAAATTCCAACTTCTGCTCCAGATTTTGTCTGTAACTAAATTTGAATTGGTTTTATTTTCCTTTGTTGTTGTCACTCATATTATTTTTTTAGTATTAGTATTGTTACAGGGTTCTCTTCCGTTTTCATGGAGAGAAATTTCTTTAGAACTGTACTTTATGCTAATATATTTCTAGTATATTTGTGTGGTTTTTTGTATTTCTAAGAACACGTAGTAGAGTCTTGTCCTCCTCCTCTGCCTGTTCACCACCCAGAGAATTTTCACACATCGATGAATCAATGCCGAATGGAGATGAAAGGAGTGTTTTTCTTGTAGCAAAATAACTAATGCAACAAAACATAGAAAACTGTGAAACAGAAAAAGGAAAGTATCGATGTTGGTGAAAATAGGCTGGAGGAATTTCCAAGCTATTTCAATACAATGCTCCTATACCTGCAAAACATTACATAGGATTTTCTATTGGAAGCCTTTACTGCTCCTATATAATTTTTTTTGAATAGGTTAATTCTGTCAAGTTGTCACGATGCTTGAGGATTTTTCTACCGAAAAATATGCTTTTTTTCCTGTCTCAAAGGGAACCTCAAGTTCAATATTACTGCGGAACCGTGGGTGCCCATTTGAATATTTTGTATACACGAGAGGTTTTATAACTATTTAGGAATATACGAGAAGGGGATTTTCTTGAGCATGGATTTCAAATGGAACTTTCCCTTAAGAAGTATGGTTGTTATCGCGGTATAGGCTCTAGTATATGGGAGGAAATATGAAATTTGCATGGGGCTCTTCAAGGAGGAGATACTAGTGGGTTATCATGGTGAGTCTTTTATTGCCTTTTCCCCCGTATGTTTTGTTTTGGTTGTTCTTGCTGAGAAAGAAGAGAGAGGGAAGAAATAGATTGAGTGAGTTCATGTCGGAGAACCGATATTATCTGCACGCTCTATTGGGTGGAAAATATTGATGATGAAACTTGTAGAATAGTGATGTGTGTGTTTTTCCGAGGAGATTTGATAGCTTGTCAGATGCAGACAAGGACACTATCCTCACTGTAGTATTATTTAGGTTGAATTCATGGAACATTTAGATTTTCTGCCTTTTGGCATTATTTTTTGTACTTGTTTTTTCGTATAAGATTTTCTCTAGTTAGTTGGTCCTTTTAAAGGAGGATGTAGTTTGTGGAATTTTTTAATAGGGTATTTGTTTAAGGACATATATAGGGCTTTTAGTTAGTAGGTACTCTGCCCAAGGATTGATTTCTCGTGACATAGGTTGTAAGTGTGAGGAGGGCTATGGGTGCACATTAGTACATATTGAGTAAAGACTGAGGGAATTAGTTTTTGGGGAAAGTAGGAAGGATTTGAATGATTAATAGGAATGAATTTTTCTACTTGGGGGTTGCTATAAAAAAAACGTAAAAGTAAATAAATAGCGTTTGACTCGCATCCGTAATTAAATGAGTAACTGAGTGCATGTGTTCTATATTTCGAAGATGAGAGGAGTGATTATTCCAATTGAGGATTTAGTTCCTCCGGCTAATTTTTTGGAACTCAATGCATTGGAATGGATAGGCTTGTTACGTACATTGTAACGATATAGGAAACTCTTCTCATAGGATTTGTAAGGGGGACTGCGAGGATGTTGTAAATTTGGAGTGAAGTAAAAATTCATAGGGTGGAATAAATCCTGTGGTAATAAATTGGTTGGGAATAATTTTCTTGGATGGAGGGAAGAGAAGAAAAAAAGGCTTGGATAATTTCTCCTGACTTGTGTATATGATCCATTGTTTAACTCTCCTTGATTCCTCTTGTTGGGGCAATGGACCGTAGAGATGGATGCTTAGCCGTCGCTTTTCTCCCTTATTCTGAGAGGACCTATATGGAGTTCAGTGTGTATAGGAATTTTCGGGAGTCTTTTACGATTTCTCTGTAGGAAAGCGAGGCTGGCAGAACTCTTGTACTTGTGAAGGAATAAATTCTTGTGTGACTTCGGTCGAAGGAGTTTTACTAATTCTCAAGTGCCTTTTCCTGTAATGGGTTTATTGATGGAAGAGGATAGGGAAGCTTTAAAGGAGAGTCATTCTAAAGGGAGAGCGGTTCACTACCAAGCATTGCACAAGTTCTTGAACATATGAAAAAGGAATGTATAGAGTCCACATGTATTATGCATATGAATACACATTGGATTGGATCATCAGTACTAAATGTCCTATAGCTCAGGGATTCAAGTACTCTATGGGACTAGATGTATTTTATTGGTAGGGAAAGGCATTGTAATATCCTCCAATCCACCCACCACCGTTCTTCACATTTACCATTTGAGTTAGAAGACGTTATTCCTGTTACTTCACATTTTCACATGTAAAAAAAGTCTCGGAAGAGTGAATTCCTCTGCTTTTTACTCCTTACTCCTTGCCTTGTTTCCCCAAATTTATTTTTTCCTTCACTTACAGTATATACTCACTCACTCAGATATTCTATAAATAGATGTACAATGGAGCATTAAAAGAATAAAAATGTATGTGTAGCTTGCAAGTAAAGGAGAGAGAGAGGAAAAAAATAATTTGGAAATAATTCTCGTGAGATTTCACCTTTTTTTTCTCTCTCTCTCTCGTCCTCCATTCCTTTATTTATTCTCGCTGAGGGAGTAATTTGCAGCCAACTACGCTTTCTCAATGGGTTACTTATACCTACCATAGGTACTTCTCTCTGTGAGATTATGAGCACAAAAGAGTTTGCAAAAGAGTGGCTTGAAATGGTGAGAGATTACAGTGCACGAGCCATGCTCATTTGGAATTGTATAGATACATTTAAATTGAGGTATGTATTTTAGTGGTAGGTTACCCAAAGGTATAAAATTCCTTGTATAAGGATTGAAACTGCCATGTTTTTTCTTCTTATGTGTTTTTATGAAAACATTTGCACCGTCCCCGTCTAAAAGAATGCTAAAGGCTGTTTAGTATTGCGGAAATTCCTCAATCTGTTCGGGTTTTAGATAGTTTGACGTTATTTAAGATGAGCTTGTGAAGTTGTTGAGTTGAGTCTCTTCTCAAGAGAGAGAGAGAGAGAGAGAGAATTTTATAGGAACAAAGATTTGAGATTTCCTTGTCGTATAGTACTTTCTTCAAGGAAAATACAGCTAGTTAGAGTTCTTGATATGCTTTTGTGTGCTGGAAGGCTTAAACTATGGGGAGTTGTAGTAGTAGTTACTGGAGAAAAGGTTTTTTTGTCAATTGTCACAAGTACTACTGTAGCTTAGCTCTGTTGATACTTATGAGGTAGAGAGGAGCTACTGAAAGTGTAGATATTTGTACGTAAAGGGTTGAGTGAGAAAGTTCTCCATTACCAGCTCTCTCCTTGTTATAGCTACTTATTGTCAATAGAAAGAAGGGTTGAGAGGAGAGGGTGATTTGGAGGAGTATGTAAGTCGGGACCTTAGCCTTGTATAGAGAGAGAGAGAAGTGGGTATGAAGGGAGGAATGTACGTAATGGTGTCTTGTTCTTCCACGTGTATATATGAACGATTCTGATGACAGACAGAAACTCTGAAGAAATAGGTTTGTCTGTTCTTGAGATGAGCACAAGTGGAAATAAGTGGAAAAGAGGTTTCTGTCTCGAGCACAAGTTGTCATCATCTTAATGCCATTGTCATGATGGAGATGGTCGTTGTCATCATCATCGTCGTCATCATCCCCTGGTTTAATAGCTCTTGTGTCTCTATTGTGAGGGACCTGGAGAAAATCTCTGGTTTTCTCTAATGATTTCTCCCTGCTATATATCTCCTATAATGGTTTTCTGTACTGTATGCAGTACATGGAGAGAGAAATAATTTTTTTTGTCTTGACAATGGTCTGGGAAATAGTAAAAACGATTGTCCATGGGATAGGAGTCGTTGAGGTGTAAAGGGGGAAAGCTCCTTAGCCCTATTGGGCTAGAATTAACTCTTAATAATGTAACCACTCACTCTCTCTCTCTTGTCAATGGAACTAACTAGAAATGCTCAGGAACAAGTGTATAATTTCAACGAGTTTAATGAGTTAAGTAGCTCTTTATAGCTTAGGCATATGCTGACAGGTACATATTTGTTGAACTTTTTTCCATCCCTTTTTTAAAGGGCCTATAGTTATACTCTTGAGTCATTTTCCCTCTTCACCCTCTCACTCTTTCTGTCTCTCTCTCTCTCTTTTGGTTAAGTTAATTGCGGAAATTTCCATAAAGTTTGTCATGTCTTACCATGTCCTCAACCCCCGTTCTTTTTAACTAATTCCCGCTCTCTGTTGTTTGTTTTTTTACTTGGAATTTTATAAAGCTTGATTCCATTAAAAATTTGATTTGCATTTGGAATTTATATTTGGAAATTATTTTATTACCTGGAAACTTGAGTAATCATTCTTGAAATTTAGCCAAGCTAAAGTATTTCTTAGAATTTCCAGGTTTTTGGGAAGGAAAATTTTTTTTGGAGTGTTAGTTTTTTTCTGGCTGTGATTAATTAAACAAGGGATATTTTACATGGGATTGGAATTGTAGGAAAGAAAAAACATTTGGAGGAGGTCGGGCGGGTTGGTTGAGGAGAAGAAGGTTCCAGATATGGGAAATTTTACTTGTAAAGTTTATATAAGGGAATATGAGAGCTTGTCAACATTTGTAATAATTGTTGTAGTTTGAGTAGTATGTAGAAAAACATCAACTTGTTAATCTTGAATGGTTGTTTTGGCTAGGTATGTATTTAGAATTGGAAGGTTATGTAATGGGGGGATAGGTAGTAGGTATGATGATAAGAGAGACCAGTCTAGATAGTAGAGTGGAGAGGTTTTTCTAAGGTGTCTTGTGTATGTTCTTGTTGTTGAGAATAGTTAGGGAAGGATTGCTTCATTATTTTCTCCTGAGCGTCGTGTGTTTGCATACAGAGTAGGATATTAAGGATGTATGAGGAGGGAAGAGAGTGAGTGAGTGAGAGAGAGAGAGAGAAGCGCAGACATAAAGCACATAGAGCTAACTAGAAACGCCTCCTCCAAGTTCATCCTGAGTAATTAGACCTTCAAGTGCAATTAGTTATTCATTCATTCACTATTCACTAACTCACCCGCTTCATCTCTCACTCTCCATCTCTCTCTTTTCTCATTGTCAGAATTTTTTAAGTAGTCAATATATATCCTGCCGCCTTCCTCTCCTAGACCTCCTTTTCCTCCTACTACTCTTCTATATAGCACAGAGAATTTCATAGTATTTTTCCCTTCAAGTATTATAGAAGAAGGCTTCTTTTAAACATTTGCTCTCCCACTATACTACTATTTACCAATACTACTACGCTAGGACTACTTGGCAGTGTAAATTGGATGGAATGGGATTGACTGTATTATACTAGTAGGAGGAAGGGCTAAGAGTAGCAATGCTTTGCCAAGATTACTTTTTAGCACGTCGTCGACAGAGGAGTTTAACTGAGTAACTCCACCTCTATCAAAGTACAGAGGCAATCACATTGTTCTTCTTAGAGAGCTAGAAAAAAATAATTACTAATGATTCTGTCTCTCTCTCTCTCGCTTGCTCACTCACACACGCTTTTCGCAACTTTTGCCTTGCTTATCGTGCTGAGAGAACTCCTTGGGAAGAACCTGACGTCAGGCTTAAACCTTCATACCTGATCATTTCAAAGAAGGTTCTTATTCTCTCCGTAAGAAATAATGTAGAAAAGCCTTCTATACTATGTACATCATTTACTTTTTACTATTCTGCCCCCCCCTCCCTCCCTCTTTGAAATGAATGTCTGAGAGGAAAGGTCTCTCTCTCTTACTCCTTTGAGAGGTACGTTATGAGTTTTTTCTACTCCTGCCAGTATAAGAGTAGTAGTGTATGATGGAAACCAAATACATATATAAATGCTCCTTTGAATTTTCAATCGTATTTCCTCATTCCCATTACGGGTGCTTAGAATTTCTAATTAGAGTTTTCTAAAGCATATGACGTGTAAATTTCGTGGATTGTAAAAGAAAAGGTGTGGAAGCGGTGGAGGATTAAGTGGAAGAGGAAAAACGAGGAATTATTATATTCTAGTCAATTCTCTCCTTATTTC
Source organism: Spatulosminthurus flaviceps (assembly GCA_034693705.1). Lineage (NCBI taxonomy): Eukaryota > Metazoa > Arthropoda > Collembola > Symphypleona > Sminthuridae > Spatulosminthurus > Spatulosminthurus flaviceps. Next base: position 88,220 of record JAQFXU010000002.1, on the reverse strand, counting down.
GCCTTATGACAAGCATCCGGAAACGTCCTATGGGATTGACCCATACAAACCCAGAGCATGTAATGGTGGTGAATTAATGGAAAATTTTTCCAAGAGTTTACTTACAATGGGCAAAATACTTATAGGTCTGAATGTGTACCTAACCCTTACGTAAGGGAATAGAAATGACGGATTTAAATTGTTTTGTAAAAATACCCGATCGGAGGAATACATGATGTGAATAGTAGAGCTAGTGGAATGGAAAGTTTATCAATAGGGAAAACTCATCATTGATTGTTGGGGGTTTTTTTTATGCATATCCTCGTAGTAAACAACAACAATGAGAACGCTAATTTGGTTATCATTGCATTAAAAAACATAAATATTGAATTGAAAGAATAGGACCAAATTTGGGAAATTAAAGGTTCAGTTATATGGCCCATAATTATTCTGCTTAAATAATTTCATGTCTGGACCAAGAAGAAAAAGAAGGATGAAAATAAGAATGTTATTTTTGTTGAAGTTATAGTGATGGAAATGATGAAAAGGTTGAAGACCACAAATTTGTTACCTTTGATTTTTTTTATTATTCTCCCATGACTTGTAATTGAAAGATGATCTATAAAATGAACCCATTGAAATGGCTCAAAGTCCGTTAGAATCAAAATCGGTGGAATTCAATTGAATTGTTGGATGTTTTAAAAAAAAGTGCATGAATAGTTGGCTAATGATTTGTATGAATTTACCTCTATCTGTGATTTTGTTACAGACAAAGCTTGGACTCGGTGGCCCGGGGTCGTTACCATTTTTCTGCAATGGTGTTGGCGAGTTGACCCAACCTCCACCGGCTCATATGGGCATTCCTCCGTACCATCACCTTGATCCCACCAAAGCAGTTCATGGTAAGGATTATCTCCTTTGTGTATCTTCTTATAAGCTTGATATTACACTCTGTATAATGATTATACTCAAGGAACATAGTCATCATCATCATCATCTTCCTATTTGTAATTGTCATTGACATTGTAGTTCACCAGTCCATCAAATCCTATGATAATTTATTACATTGCAATTTTCTCATCTGATTGTATCCTTTAAAAAACTATTATAATACATGCTAATTTAGTCTCCATAAGAATTTGACTGTATTAAAATAGCATTTATAGTAAAGGACGTGAGAATTTATAATAAGCGTAGGAATTTGTACAATTGAGTAAATTCTCAATTTTTATCATTATAATTATGAGGAATAAAATCCCAAGGAATTTAATTCCCCCCATTTGCAAAAATTTTATGTGAGTTTTTCTCATGGGCCATTATATACTTTAGAATCAAGAAAGAACATGAGAGTGAAACAAGTTGACAGTTCAGGAGAAGGAGTTGTGGCGTAAATGTTGCGCAATTTTTTTTCACTATAGTTTCTAAAAATACAGGTTTGTAATAATAATTATAGGGGAAGGGGTAGAAGAATCTACACACCTACACAAACGTATACACACCGTGCGCACACACGCACATACATAATAAACGCGGAGTCAAGTGTTTTGTACACCTCCTCTCTGGAATAATGCTTAAATTTTTTTTCTTTATAGCCTTTCTCTACAGGGAATCATTTTGATCGTAACAAGGGGAATTGAATGGAAGTTATTTTTAGGTCAGGAATATTTAATCAAAAGAACTCACTAAAAGACGACGTGAGTGTGAACAAAATTTTTCCTTTGGACAATAGACGTTTATGTATGGAGAAGCATTGAGAAAGAGTCTCCTTAGGAGGATATGAAATGCAAAAAAAGTGCAATTTCTCTCTCAGACCTCTCAGTCATGTCCATTTGTTGTCCATGGGAACCTGACTTTTTGTGATCGTGGAAGAAGCAAGGGAACTTAACTTTGTCTAAATAAAATAACAATAAGAAAATAGTTGTAGGACATTTTCTATATTTTCCCTTTACCGAACTCTACTATATTCGGGAGTCTCATATTAAAACATTGTTTGTACCATGAACTTTATAGGGTTCTTACGTAATGACTCTCACTGTGTGACTTCATGTGAATGTGTGAAAAGAAATTATTTGCATTATAAATGGCTGGGCTGGATAAATGTGTAGACATTGCGCTAGTAGAATGTTCCATGCAAGGAGTATTTTAGCAGGGAGCATACATATCTACGTGTAGAAAGTGGGAGGAGTTTTGGAATTGGCTAATGAGAAAAGGTCCCACGTTTTGTTGAAAAATTTCACGTTACTAGCAATTTATTTCCAAGGATTATTATATTTTTATTTTGATACAGAGTGGGAAAAAAAGTAAATTCAACAAAGGCATTTATCATCAATGGTTGAGCCAGCATTGGAATTTGAGGCAAATAATACAAAAAAGTTTTTCTCAATTTTCTCTTCTCATATATATTTTCCAATAGTACAGAAATGATATAAAAATTCCATACTACTTTTTCTTAAGGTGTGAGTATTATATTGGTGGATTTATTTTAGGGGAAAAAAACCTTGGGGATAAATAATTGGAAGGTTTGATAAAATTGGAAAAATACTTTTTTCTTACGTCCACGTATAAATGCTTTTGCTGTCCTTGCGCTTGTTAGTAAAGGAGGTAGACAAATGTTGAAGTCATGTATGTTACTACACTCCCTCTGTACTAGAGCTCCTGTTTATGAAATATGTACATTGAGTTTTTTTTCTTTAGTGTGCATAGAATAGAGAGAGAAAAAAAAGGAACGTAGATGGATGAGAATGACAATTGGGTTCATTGGTTTTTTGTCCCTTGACGTGACAAATATGATATCCTGGGGTCATTTGATCCAAAGCCAGTAGGAGAACCCATGTAGGGAGCAAAACGGATAGTTTACCATGTAGAAAGAACTACACGAGTTGAGAACACAGTATGGGGCTAGACGATTCATCTTTTTCTATGCTTATAGTTTTACCCCGAGACCGAGACCAGAGAGGGTTGTTATTATAAAGTCCATATACTTTTTTTAATGGATATTATACATAGAATAGCTTGCGCAATTCTCAGTTGTAGTTGCAGGTGGTGGTGCTGTGCTTAGCATTTGGAAATTTTCCTCTCTCTCTCTCTCTCTATCCTTGCTTTTCTTTTTGTTAATATGAATTATTTTTGCCAAAAAACGTCGGACTCCAATTTGTAGGATTAATTCTGTGATGTGGCATGTTTTGTTTTAGAATTGTGATGTCATTGTTGTAAAAACGTAAATACTTATGCGAGGGTTTGGTAAATTGAGAATTTTCCTGTGGATTATAATAATTATTGTGGGAGGGGAAAAAGTTTTATATGAGGGACTGGACTAGTGTCACATGGTAATGATTTTGAAAGGGAGGGAGTGTATGTGTGTTTATGAGTTATAATATTATAAATTGTGCTACCATTCTTGGAGAACTTGACTACTCCTTGTACTCTTCTCCTCTCTGTCTTCCCTCTCTTGTCCCTTTGTTCGCAGGTGTTGTTGTTATCAAGCCAAGTGCTACTGGCTACTTGTTATTACTTGAGTAGTTGTAGTAGAATGTATGGGGAAGTGTATATGAAAAAGAGACAACATTTTTTATTATCACCAAACACACACACACGTAAACGCTTACGCGTACACATAACAACAAGAAAGGAAGAGAATTATGGATGATTTTATCATACATGTCTATGATGCATTGTCAAGACTTGTATTCCATGGTAGGGGGTATGAAGTTAGAAATATTTCCTGGAAAAATCATTGAGAAAAAAAATTTTTTTTTGGTGAATAATTAAAAGCGTCCTCTCCCTTAAATTTCTTTGTTACATTCTGACTGTAGTAGAAGTACAAGGAATTTTCAAATATTTTACCATATATATGTAGAGGGACGAAAAGAAAAGCTACTTTCACCTCCAAATCCTTTTTATGTTGAAAAAAGGATCCCATTAGAAAGCATTTCGTTATAATGTCCGGGATAACTCATTCGTTAGGAAGGAGGTAATTGACAAAATTTCGGATGTAATTTTCTTTTTGGATATAAGAAATGTATGGGAAGGTACGTCTATAATGAGAGGCAGTAATATATGGACTGAAGATTTAGGAAATTAGAGAGAAAGTAAAGAGAAAGGACATAATGGTGGATAAAGCATGTATTAAATGGAGGGAATGTTTGGAAGAAGTAGAGAGAGAGACATGGGCAGAAGAGAGAGAGAGAGAGAGAGCGGGGTAAAATTCTTGTCGGGATTTGTGAAAGTGTCGACTAAGGGAATGTGAGACGTGACTTGCGAGAGTTGGAGCAACGGGAAATTAATGAGATAAAATGGGAAAGGAAAAGGTTCTAAAATCTGCTCAACTAAACAACGTTGTAAGTATAGGTAGAAGTAGTAGTAGGAGTAGTCGTCGTCATGTGTAAAAGACAAACATAATATTCGGTGAGAAACGATCTCTTTTCTCTTTCCTTCACACACACACTAAATTACAATAGGATAGGAAAAGCTCCTCATTTCATTTCCTTCCCAATGTTTTTTCCCTTTACTTCTTCCCCCGCCTTTTTATCCAACAAGGACTTGGATTTCATGCTGGCTGATATCCTATATAATTACTCCCTTACCTCTCTCTTCCTTCTTCCTCTCAGTATGTTTTAACACTCCCCCCCCCTCACTCCCCCCACTCTTGACGTAATATTTATTTCCTGAAAGTGAACAACATATACGAAAATTCACCCCTTGTCTTTCCCGTGTCTTCTTCTAATTTAGGACCTTCGATTTCACTTTAATTTTCTTCTTTTAATTCCTCCATGTACACATATAAATGGAGAAGAGACAGAGAGGCACACAAGCTTAGACAATCTCGAGCCATTTGAGATGTTTGTGTGTGTGTGATGGTGTTGAGAGGATTTGCGAGGAGATTGAATTTAGTCTCTCTTTGTCACACCTTCCGGAGGGATTGTAGCTCGATTATTTATGTATATTTGTACATTCTGTTTTGCTCTATGCTGGGTTGAAAATGTTCGCGTAAACTTTAGTATTTTCTGTTTGGAACTATAGCCGAGTCAGTTCCGAGTCATTTTAATTATGAGAATAATTTGATTAAGTAATTTGATAACACTTGCCTCGCACAAGCTCGAAAGGTGAGGATATAATTGTGTCTGTGTCCTATATGCATGGATATGTTTAGTTCAATATAGAGTTCAGTTCCTTTACATATTTAGTCATTAGAGGAGCCTTTAGAATGGAGAAAGTACCAGAGACGTTGTTAATTTTGCTTGAATAATTTCCTCGTTGATTTGGAGGAATGGAGAGATAAGAATTTTGGAGGAAGAAACTTGAAGGAAAGAAACGAGTCAAATTTCTAATTTGAGGATTTTTCTTTTCCCTGAACCTGAAAGTAGAAAATGACAAGGGCAATGTTTTCACAGTTGGTAGATATTCATTTTGATGTAATTTATTTGGAAATAAAATAAATTGTTAGGATTTTAGGTGTGGGACGGTAATAGAAGTACAAGGGGAAATAAGTTATGTTGGTTTGAGGAAAATAAGATGCGCATGATCTAACATTGACTTTAGTCTCTCTCTCTCTCTCTCTGTAATATTCGAGAAAATTTAGGGGGAAATATATTTTCGAGACTATATAGTACTATTAACGTGAGGCTTTTCCTCTCTGGTGAGAATAAATGAAATCATATGAGTAAGTCAGGAACAGGAGGAGAGTGAGGGAGATGGATAGAAGGGAAATGATGATGATGATGAGCAAGTAGGAGGGAGACATGTGGAAGGAAAATGTTATGAGAGTCGGATGATGAAGAATATCATATGTAGAGGTAGAATTTGGGAGGAAAGAGAGAATGAAAGAGAGCGGGATGGGAGAGTATGGGAAGACTGTCCAAAAAATAATGCATCGTTACAAATACTGAAAACTCTGGGAGCTCTTAGAGGGAAAAATAATTTTCAAGCCGCTCTTTTCTCTAGATGGTTAACTTTTAAAGCAGGAGCGTTTATAATAATAACGTAGTTTCTACTTTCTCGCTCCTCTCTCTCTCTCTCGTTCATTCGTTTGTATCCCTTTGACATGCACTCTTGGAGTGATTCTGGGTGGAGCGGGGAAGAACAAGGAGAGAAAGGTTGTGTATACTCACTAGAACCTACACTGTTCTCGACACTGTGGTGCAAAGCAATGTGATAATTAAAACCTAAAGTTTGATCATTATTAGTCTTGATTAAATTTCAGTCTTGAAACTGGCGGGAGCTCTTTGATCTTCAACTCATTTCCTGATCTCATGATTCACAGATCTAATTACCTTCAGGTTCATTCCGTCGCTCTCACTCACTTGCCTTCACTTTTCCTCTCCTTTTCCCATCTGTACTCTACTCTACTCTCCTTCACTCTATGATTGCAACTTTCTCCACTTTTTCCTCCATATTCTTTTTCCTACAGGTTGTAGAGCTATATGTGGATGTATAAGAAGGGAAAGTACTTAAATGTTTAGGTTGTGTTATGTATGCGTGTGTCTGTGTCTGTAAGAGACAGAATTCCTGGTTGCGTTTGAGTTTTTTGGCGGAACTAGAAAAACTGTTAGAGTTTGGTGTTAACTTCACCCTTAGTTTAAGTTATGATCATGTATCTTGCCCATGTATTTTTCCCTTAATACATGTAGATAGATACGTTGGAAAAGCCTTTCATGTTTTTATCATTTACTGTTTCGGACATGTTTCTTTCGCTTGGATTTTTTTTATCTGGGATTTTGTATTGAATTTTCTGTCTGGGTTATTTTGCACTACACTGCTTAGCCTGAGAGAGAGAGAGAGTTTGTTTATTATAATTGAAGTAGATTAGAAGTACAAATAACATTTTCTTGATTATTTGCCGACGGAATGAGTGTCAAGTGTTTTGAAGAGAGAGACTTTTTTCTCAGGATTTCTCCAAGTTTCTACTTGATTAGCAATGACTAATGTTGCTCTCAGCGGGTGGCAGTCTCATTTCGGGTGACACACTATTCATTAGGATTTCCTCCATCTTTTATTATCATTAAGCTCTATTAGATTTCTCTAGCAAACGGACCATCTCCTGTCTCTGTGCGGTGCTAGCTAAGAAAAAAGGAAAGCTTTTCTCGTGCATGTACATATGTACATACGTGCATAGTTTTAGTATATGAGGCAAAGGCTGTAGTCAATCTCATGGGAAATATGTGCGAATGTGTGTAACATTGGATTGGTAAGCTCATATAGTATTGACCTATGAACTTCCGAGTGGGTTTAGACGCTACCATGTATTTTGTGTATGTGAATAAGTGTGGTATAAATTGTAAAGGCTGCTAATATGTTGTTGTCAGTTATTCTCATATTAATATTATGATTACAGAGAGTGAGAGAGAGAGAGAGAAAGTTTTGGGGACTTTGATCACTGAACTGAATCTGATTATTATCAATATGTTGTGATTGCATGGGCTTTTACAAGCTTGTAGGACAGGGATATTTTTTCTAGTAGGATGTTTTGACCCTCTGAATGTACCTGTGTGTTTGTACATGTGACAATGAGGGAGCTGGTGAAGTATGTATATGGTTATGATAGGGAAAAGTGAGTGCAATAACATTGGATAATACTATTGTCTCTAGGATTGTAAAGGGAGGACTGGATAGTTATTGTATGTAGGGAGAGCGGAGCACTTGGTAGTTTTTCGTATGATTAGGAGGAAGGTGATGTTGAAAAGTTATGGGTCTCCAAAGCCCACACGACGTGCTATGACAATGAGAATTTCTATAAGGCGTCTGACATGGCAGAGACATATCGATGGGAATATCTCATTGGGATTGTTATTAGCCTCATCATGGTCGAGTCACACCCGATGTGTTTGTATATGTGTGTGACAATCTATCGATCCGGGTATTTAGTCTGTCCATTTTTCCCGCAATTCATTATCATGACTAACGCTATAGCTTTCATTATTATTACTACTTGTATTATTATTACATGGCCAGCTCTCTCTCTCTCTCTCTCACTCTCTTGTGGTTGTTCCGGTTAGAAAAATTCACCTGTACAAGGAACAAACTGTAAGAAATATAGTTTTGTAGTAGATATGTGCATAGCTTGTACATGCCTGGGGGATTTGATAAGGAAGGTACTTGACGAAGAGTGATAGGAGACTTGACGGCTTGGTCGTGGAAATTACTTGAAAGTTCTGGTCACATTCGTATTAAATCTAGATATGGGATTATTGGTTTTTTCTCTTGCAAGTTATGTTCATGGTCTCCGCATTGGTTTTAATTTTTTTTACATCCATCCACCATGGCATGTGCTGGTGTGTTAGGAAAATCTAGAGCTTACCGGTAGTCTCGCTATGGTATACGCATAAAGGATATGTAGGTACTTACAAGGGTGGGAAAATAAGGTAAAATTCTACGCCGCCCTTTTTACTTCCTTCAATAAGCTTTACATATGTAGCGCGTCGTAGTATGTATAAGGAGATTACTTACTACTGTAGCTTTAATACACGGAGTTTAGATTGAATGAGGAAAAGTAGAGTTTGATCTTTACTTTTCTCTCTCTCTCTTTCCTTTTCCCTCACTCCTGTCTTATTGTCGTGCTCTCCCTGTGCTTTTTACACAATAATAGGATTTTCTTGGAGTTACGTCCTGCATTTCTCTTGCCTTTAGTTCCAACTGCGAGGGGATTACATAGAGTTACTTATTGTGAATTCAGTTGAGCCTTACATGTCCATCTGTATCAATGAAAAGTTTTTTTTTCTTTTTGGGTTTTTCTTGGAAATGGACATTAAAACTGTTTGTATTTTCCCTGCTTCCTTTTTGTCGTCCTTTTTTAGAGCCCTCCTCGTCCGTCCGATCTGATGACCTGGAACAAGTAATATAAATTGAGGCTTGTTCTGTCTATCTCCTCTGTTCCCCGATGGTACAGTTGACCCTGGGTATTTTGTATTGTGCGTATTCGTATTATTCTCGCACATATATATTTAGGGCAGTTAGTAGACTGTAGGATTTAGAGGAAATCTTCTTATATATGAAACCCCTTTTGTTACAAGTCTTTTTCTAGGACTTCATTCCACTTCCTTTCATTATGCATTTGCTTTTTTAGCCTTGGGTTGTATATGCTATGGTGGGGGTATATGAATTTGGAGAGTGTACAGGGAAGGAAATAAGGTAGATGGGAAAATAAAATCGATGGCAAAGCTTTTTGTGACCAAGAAATTAAATGTCTTGGTTCTTTAGCCTGTAATAGAGGGAAGAGGTAGAAATAAATATCTAACGTTCCTATGACGTCCTTTCAAATCTCTATTACTCTTTCTGTACTTTATGTAGTCCTCTCGTGGATATTATTTACTGTGAAACTTTTCTCGACGACTTTTCTTCCTCATCTTTCCATGCTGTACTAGGTTCTTGTACGGATAAGGTTAATTTCATTTCTCTTTTATAAACCTCTGTTATTAGTTTCTCCTTTGGATTTTTATCGGTGGATTTCGAATTGAATGAGTGAAATGTGAAGGAGATTATTATTGTTTCGTATGTTTTTGGAGGTTCTCATCCTCTGGAATTTATTGCATCTTTCCTGAGGGAATATATGGGCAGAGAAAGAAGGAGATAAATTTAGGATGATCTCGTGTTGATTTGAAGGTTAAAAGATGATTTGAAATTTGTCACTTCATTTTAGTAGATCAACTTTTTAATGAGAATTTTTATCTTGTTAAAAAGTTGTAGTATTTTTGTAATAGTGAAAATGGCCCAGTCTAAAAATATGGAAAAATATTTTAAGGCCTTGGAAAATTTTAGCACAAATATGGTAATTATAATTGAGCGATTAATTCTTCCATGATTGAAGTATTTGTGAAGATAGAAATTTAGATTTTTTGTGAAATAGGATAAATAAATAGGAGAGGTTGTGTAAGGAGGATGTGTGTTAAAATCGTACATGAACATGCGAAAAGAATAAATAGTAGGGAAAGAGAGATGGAGGTTGGAGAGAGAGAGAGGAGTATGAGAAAAAAACGAGAGGTAGTTTTGGATGATATGTATTAGGATATATTAGGTTGGGAGTGAAGGGAAGAGAGTTAAGTAGGATGTTATAATTTGCTCAGTGGCTGTTTTGCTCCTTGAGACGTTGATAAAAATGCTCTTCTTTATGCGTCGTCACTGCTCGATGAGTCTAAGGAATTTTTAGCCGGATTCATTGAATCTCAATGTAGCGTGTAGTGCCTGTTCTCCCTCGTTCTCTCTCTCTCTCTCTCATCTGCTCAGAGACTTGCTTATTTCTTACAGCGTCGTCTTGAGTGTAGTCTCTCCTCTTTCTCTCACTCACTCCTTGCTCTCACCATGTGTAACAACTTTCTGCAACTTCACATTTCTGCTAATTGGCTCCTGGAAATTCCAAATGCTTCCATCTTGGTCGCCCTGGTTGACTCTTTATGAATTGGATCTCCCACTGTTCCTCTCTTCATAACCGGATTTCCTCCTGTCTAATAGCTCTCTATGCGGAGAAATTGTCTTGTTTACTCCTTCCAGCCTCTTACTCCTCAATGTCTTCTCCCATGTTTTTTCAGAGGAAAAACACTCATTTTCTAAAGGAAAGGTATATGCGTTTTTCTGACCATATTTTGGTTCTGAGGATTCCTTTCATTTCGATCGGGATAGTTTGAGAATGTTAAGCTTTTTAAGGGAAGGGGGGAGAGAGAAAATATTGCAATTAAATAAAGAGTTTTTGGGGCCTGAATGTAAGTGAGTGAGTGAGTGAATGAATGTGAGGTCGGAAGCGTGAGGAGGTTCAAGTGAGATGAGATGATGACGTTGAGCTTTATCAGTTGGAGAAATTGAGAATATTGAAAAGTATTGGAGATCTGATGAGGATTGGATTTGTGCCTTATAAGTCTTTGTATTTGAATGGTACGAGGGAAGAGGAGGAGGAGAAGGAGGATATTAAGGATGAGGATTCCAGTTTTTACGTACATATGTGATAGAATGTGGGATGTACATGTAGTACCTGCTCCCATACGAATTCTGTATGAAGGTATGTCTGTATGTATAATGGTGAGAGAGAGAGAGAGCGAAGGAAATAATTCGGCAAGGATGGAGCTGAATGAGAAGAGTTGCATTTGCTTGGCTGAGTCTCAATTGCTGATGCTGATGATGATCATTCTGTGAGGGAAATATGCAAGACCATGTGGATTTTCATCATCATTATCATGCTTCGTGAATACGCATTGCACTGCCACGGTTTTATTTACTAGACTGACTTCATTTTCTTCCATTTCTTTTTCCCGTCCGTTCTCTCTCTCTCTCTCTCTCGCTCTCTTCTTTCCCATCTCTTTTCTCCGTTACTTTTTCTCATAGGGGGAACACTTGGGATTTCCTAGAATTTCCATGAATTTTCACATCTTCCTTGGTATAAGCCATCTTGATGATTATCATTATATCCAGGAGTCTACATTGCTATGTAATTTCAAAGTAAATTTTGATATTTTTAACGTCATTTGAAAAATTATTACGCTCATTGTCTCTGTCTTTTGAGACTTAAAATGTTGAGAATATAGAAATGAAGAATTGGGAATTTTTACTTGTGGTGGATGTTAATACTTAGAATTTTAAAATTAATCTCAAAGTTTGTGTGGTCATTGTATAAATTTGGAAGTTAAAAGTTGTGTGGTCTTTTAGGGTTATACTTTTTTGGGGGATATTTTGGTATATGTGGGAGACTTTTGATGGGAGAGTGAGTTTGTTGAGGAAGATAGTATAAAGATATATTTCGTGGGTGAACGCGGAAGTAGGAAGGGAAAACTTTTGAAGTTGAAGACTTGACAATCAAGTGGTTCGTTTGTTTCAAATGAATGACTGGAAATAAAAATCGATAGATCAAAGTAACAAGACAAAGAATTTGCTGACATTCTCATTCTTCCCCTTCTTCTGTCTCCTTCTCTCAAGCTACTATCTCATCTGCTATGCAAGTGTGGAACAACCCTTAGCTTATCTCCTACTTATTGTCCAAATCATTCCCCTCAATATACAAAGGAGCTTAGTTTTTAAAAGTAAGTTTTGCCTCTCGTGAGTTGATCTGGAATTTATTATTAAAATTCTATGGACTTTGTAAGGTAGATATTTTTCTAAATACAGATTTAATTGTTATTAGTCAGGGAAGATGATTAGGTAAATATTTTCTCATTCTTTTAACCCATGCTTTTCCCTTGCATTTTTCTTCTTTTGACATTGAAATTTGTCAAGAGTGGTCGGAGAGAGGGTGAAAAGCTGGAGGCTAAATAGGGAAATGTTTGATCTATTGTGAGCTTTTTTTATGCTTCTTTGCCCTCCAAAGCAAAGGATTTAGCGTGTCATGAGTATAAATATTTGATATTTTAAATACTATTTTTTTGCAAATGTGAATTTTTCCATGCCAAACTATAAGTCTGTTTTAGGTACTGAGGAAATTTAAAGTAAAGGTAGATTTTTTAACTAGGACTTGAAAAGCTAAATGTGCTCATAAAAGCTCGGGTATAAATTAACAAGAGGAGAAAGAGGGTCAAAATCATTACATATATTATGTGAAGTTGGAGGAATCGGAATCGCTCCTGTTTAAGTAGCTAATAATAATAATAGTTATCATGTATGTAGTTGTCCTCTGAATAAAACATTGGATTTTTCTCTCTCTCTGTCTCTGTGGTTAGTAGTTTTTATGAGTTTTTTATGGTTGAATTTGAAATTCTTTGTAAGGCTTTGAAAGCATGCATAGCTGACTGTGGCCATGCAACCGGGGTGTGAGGTATGAATATAATTATTAGTCAAAGTTGCATTTAGTTTCATGTATGAATTGATAATAGATTTTGAAATCGCGGGTTTTTTTTCAAATGCTCAAGACTAAAACTGAAGACGGATATTTTTAGAGTTGAGTTGGTATGGAAAAATGTAGGTGTTTAATAGTTTTAAATATTTACGTGGGCTTTAATAAGGAATTATTCTGTAGGAAAAAGAGCGGACTTGAAAATTTTGGGTAGATGTACTATTCTAATGGGGAAATGAGAGTTGGTGATGGTAATTGAGGGATGAATGGTGGGAATGGAATCGGTGTTGGTGGGCGCTGTCGTTGAGAGATGCAATTGACTGATCAAGATATTAGGGCTGAAGGTTTCTATAGAACGGTGCACATTAGGAGTGAGGACAGGAGTGAGGATTTGTTTATAGATATGAGACTCACTCAAGGAGTTTGTCTAGAGGTATTTGAGAGAAATAGGGATGAGCACATGTAAATGAGAAATGTTTTTCAAAGACAGACAGATTAGATGATTATGTCTTAGGGAAATGATGCTCGTGTGCCTTGGCAGGTTCTGCACACAATCTCTCTCTCTCTCTCTCTCTCTCTTGCCTTGAATCTTTTTCTATGTACATAGAATTTAAGATGGAAGTTTTTTGGAAGAGGGAAATATCATTGGAGTAGATACTTGAGATGAGCTGTTAATGTTTATGATTATGGTTATTCTGTGACCGTCCTCTTCGTCTTTTCTCTTCATTTCCTCCTTTTCCACTCCTTTCTACACCAATCTACTCCTTTACGAGAAATTACACATTCACTTAGCTCCACATGTAGTTTACTTACTACCTACATAATGAGAATGCTTACTATTTACACTGTAGAGTCAAAGTTAAATGTTACTAAAAGAGATGGTCTCCGTATTTTGTTAAAAAAACGTGAACATTTAGCAAAATAATTTATGGGAATTGTCATTTTTTAGGAAAAAATATATCCACACGCAATTATAGGATGAGATGGTTTGGGATAGCGGAAAGATATGTGAAGATTTTGTCATAAATGACATTTCGTCTTGAAAATGCCCTTTGCTTTTTTTAAGTACTCTGCACTGTGAAGCCTTTTAAATGAAAGTGCGGTGATGAGAGGGAATTGATGTTCGCAAAGGGTGAACAAACATGTAATTTTTTTCGTGTGTGCTAAAAAACCTATGAATATTCTGTTTCGATGTGGATGATGTTGGCGATGTTGGAAGTAAAAATTGGAGTTGATTGTTTTTGTGAGAAAAAAATGTGAGTTTAATATTTATTGTAATTTTATTCTATTTTATTCTATAGGTTTGTCCCGGTCACCGATGTATCCTTTTGGGAGCCAATACCCTTACTCAGTCCTGCCTGAAGTTTCTCAAGTCGCTTCATGGTAAAAATCCATATTTTCACATACATTAGACTTCCAATGGTGTTAATTAAGTCCTTTACAATATAAATATATTTATTTCTGACTCATAAATGGGTTCTGGGAATGGAAAGAAGAGGAAAAAATGTCTGCCGGATGGCGTTTATAATGAGAAGTATTTTTAAGCATGTATAGGAAAGATAAGATTTTCCTAAGTAAAAATGGGATGGAAAAAACTATGGAGGTAGCTTATATTGGACGTTTGGAAGATTAAATGTATTGTACATATTGGAATTGAATTTGGTTGTATTTAGGTAGGATTTTTGAGCGTATGCAAACTTGGGCTGGATTTTGTGATATTTTTTGTGGTGGAGGTTTATAAAAAAGTTTATAATTTGGAACAAAACTCGAAGCGTGAGGATGATTTTGTTGTTGTTTTGATTTCCAAGTTAGAGGATCATCTCAAGTGAGTGTTGGTATTTGGGATGAGGTTGAAAGTGATTGAAGAGAATTATTATGATTATTGGAAACAAGTTTGAAATTGAATTTGTTCGAGAGAAAATTCTTCTTCTTCAAGGAATTATTGCTCTTTTTATGGTGTTTATGTTTTTGGGAGTATTTTCCTATGTGTGTGTGAAGTATTTGCAATAATAATATTCCGTGAATTTTTTTCCTCGCCTTGGCTCTGAGGAACATTGGGGAAAGTAAATTGAAGATTTTCCAAGACTTGAGAAAATGTTTTGCCTTCTTTTAAATTGCGGGAAAGAGTGTGAATTGACAAAATTGTAGAAGAGAAGGAAATTTTGAACTGGTAGTGTTGTTACAATTTAAATAGTTTTTTTTAGCTGCAGGAAAGCACTTTATTGGAATTTTATGGACTTTATGGGTATTTCTTAAATGTGGATAGAATGTGATTTACAAGTGTGGTTAAATTGTGTTGTTAATAATAACAATTATTATTACTGTGATTGTTGTTTAATTTTGGTGGAGATGTGATTTTTGTAGTGATGAGAGTGGGGAAATATAAAGTGAAGAGATTTTTAAGTGTGGATAGTCAATTAAATATTTTTGGACTCAGGCCTATTTATACACAATACTTAATACTCATGTATTTGTGTTTGTCTTGGCACCATTTTCTCCGCAGGCATGCCCAAGCTAGTATGTACTCGATCTCAAATCCGGGGAATCCAGCAGCTTCCGCAGGGTTTCGTAACTATCCTCCATCACTATCTATACCACCTACGTCTATTCCTAGGTATGTAACTACTTGTGATCATTATTTTTTATATGGAAAATTAACTTTATTTAACTATTGCCATTGACTTCCGCGATTATGGTAGAAATTGTAAATGTATTTGTTCTATTAATTTGTCTCCCCCTTTTTTAAATGAATTTGCCCCAAAATATTTTTTTGTGTATTTTACTTAATTTGCCGGGGAAGAATATTTCATGCAAAACCTTTTGTTCTAATAGTTTTGAATTTTTTGTAGTAGTTTTTTTATTACATTATATTATGGGATTTTGTGAATGTTTTTCTTTATTTTGTTTGTTTTGCAGTGATTTCTATAGATTTTCACCTGGTAGTCTACTTCAAGGGCCCGGTTTACCACCGCATCCAGGTTTAGCTCACCATTTAGTCGGCACACCCTCCAAGCATGATGCTCACTCCTCGCACCTTGACCACAATCATAGGTATGGGCGAGATAATTTTGCTCCAATAAATTTCCTTGAATTTGTTTTTTCTTCATTGAATTTTGCAAACAGTAATTTTGCTCTAGACTTTTCTTTTACTAGTTTTAGGATTTGTGCTTTTTACCTTTCTGGTTTTTTTACCTTTTCTAGTTTTGGCTTGTTAAGATTTGGCTTTAAAAACATTTGTCTGCATTTGAATAATATACCGGACCCCCATACCAAGATGTGGCTATTAATAAAACAAGTATGTTAATAAGACTGTATGAGTGAATTGAGGTGGACTTGAAAAATTGTTAGTGTGATATTGACGTGGCTGTTAGATGACAAATGTAAGTAATTACTTCGGGGATATGGAAGATTTGAAGAAGCTTTAGAAAATTCAGAGTTAGAGAGAGAGAGAGCAACGGTGGATAATTACAGTAATAACAAGAGTATTGTCAAGACTCGTGGGGATTAACCACTTGATTATGAGCGTATCCGTTTGAAGAAAGTCTCGAGGGAATTTTAAGATGAAAAAAATGTCTATTCTATGAAAACCTCCCTAAAACTTGACAGATCATTGAGAGGATAAAGCACACATGTATATAGTACATAGAAGTGGATTTATTTAGTGTGTGCATGACTTGTTATGGTGTGACTACATATTTTCTCCTTGACTTCAACTCTCTCTCTCAACAATTACTCTTTGCTACCATCCACGTACATGAAATAGATACATAGGGATAGATAGGAAAAATTGATGAGGGAGGGCCGTGAAAAAAATCAACTCCCTCCCTCTGGACTTTGGAATTCAGTCGAACGAGTAAAAAGTGTGTGTGTTTTTGATGGGGTCTATTGGTTTTTGATTTGGGTTGTATAATACTTGATCATATAATGAGTATAATAATATCATTGAGAGATGAAATCATGACGACAGTACACACGACGATTTGACACGATACGCTCCAGGTGACCATTGATCACGCAAAGGATTTTTACCTAGGAATTCCACAAATTATTATTATAGTACAAAGAACAGGCTCTCTCCTATAGTCAGACATCAGATACTTATATGAAATAACTTAAGCAGACAGACAAGCTTTGTATGTTTTTCCGAGACTTATCAAAGGTAATTACTAGTTGGTTAAAAATTTCGGGATATTGTTCTCGGGCAAAAACCAATAAGAGAGCCCTCTGATTGCCGTGTGTGGAAGTAAGCCATGGCTTTAATTCTCCCTCGTATATTTAAATACATATATAGACCTCTATATGATTATAACTAAAATAAATATACAACATTATATTGATACGTATTAAAAAGGAGGAACGGAAAATAATAATTCCGTGATAACATGTAATATGTGAGATGTGAGATTCCGGGTCTAAGTTTACACCTTGCGTGGTGTCCTCCATCTCCCTCAAATCACCTGCTATTAACCCTTGAAAAAAAAATCTCTCTTGTGTTGGAGGATATGAAGACATGAAAAGTTTGAAATCCATTTAAACTGCCATAAGTCAAAGGCAATTTTAATATACTTGTTAGTTTTAACTGTTGTGGTGGTTCTTGTTCTTGAAGTGTTCAAACAACTTTTCCTTTGTTTTTTTTCTCCAAGCTACTTATATACGGCTATAGGGAAATGCTTATATTGTGTAAATGTGTAGGAAAGTATGGAAGGAAAAATACTATTTAATTTCAAAATGTTAGTGTCTGCACGAATAGATGAGAGGAAAGGACCCTTGGAATCGTTAGCGAGATGTCTGTCTCGCTTATGGAAAAATATATTGAATTTCTTTAAACCAATAGAGAAAATGTTTGAGTGGGAGTTTGGTATGATTATCATAATATAGATGAGCTTTTGATAGGAATCTCGTGTGATGCTGTGAAGTAATTTGGGATTTAATTTTATGTCTATATCTTTCTTCAGATACTAATCATTATTTGGATAATGTTATGTCTTGTTTTTTCTCTCTCATCTTTTCCATATTGGAGGTGGTTGTTGTGACTTTGAGAGAGCTCTAATTTTTCTGGCAGTCTTTTTATCCTTACCTGTTCCCTTGATTTAGGTCATGCGTTTTCTGGGATATAGTGTTCCAAGGATGGTGCTATGAGCTTTTTTTCTTCTGTTTGTTTGTGGGAAAAGGGATGGATAATGATGGGTTTGGTCGGGGTAATAACCTATGTTTGTTCACTTTAGCCCGAAAGGATTGGGGTGGTTTTAGCAAGTAGTGCTTTTTATGTGCCTAATATGTAGCGTGTATGTGTAATGTTATTTGTTTTTAGTACTTTGAGGAATTTCGATGATTTTTGTGACTCTTGAGGAAAGAAATGGGTATTGGTCGGAAGATAAGGGAAATGAATGTTAATTTGTATTTGGTTTGTTATTTTTCTAGGTCATCTAGTTTATCGGACCAGAAGTCAAGTTCAGATACACACGGTTCGAAAAATGCTTCCGACTCCGGACAATCTAATAATAGTCAAAGTGAGGAAGAATTTTGTGATTTATTTGTAACGAAGGGAGAGATTTAATACGTACATTGTGTTTGATTGGAATGTGTAAGTATTTTGAATGTTTGAAATTGATTTGGTTTGTGTGTGTTGATAAAAATGTAGACGACAAGAAGAAGCCTCACATTAAGAAGCCTCTGAATGCTTTCATGTTGTACATGAAGGAAATGCGAGCCAAAGTCGTTGCAGAATGTACGCTGAAAGAGAGTGCAGCCATAAACCAAATACTCGGGCGAAGAGTGAGTTGATTTGAATAATTTTTTTAATAAACTTCCAGGCCCTTTTTTCTCATCCATATAGGAAGAATAATAATAATTTTTAATTATTTTAATAAGTAATGATAATAATATGATTTTAATAGAGATAGTAATAATGGGAAAAGTTTGAGTAAATTTCTCATTTTGAAATTTGATCAAAACAAATGTACATACATGGTTGGTATTTGCAAGTTCTTGTTGTTGTTATTATTATTATTATTATTATTATAATTCGTAAGAAGAAAATGACAAGGATATTTTCATTTTAGGAGAAATTCGATGGGAAAAAATTCCCAGTTATTAGCCCCCGGTGTTTGTTTGACTATTCATTGGATCGACACTTTTGCACCTTTTTTGTCATACGGATGATATAATAATAAACTATTGATATAATACTGGGAGAAGAGTATCATGTGGAAAATAAAAGAAAATTTGTCGCGTAATTTCGTCGTCTCTTCTTCTACTTCCTCTGTGCACTCCAGTATGGGCACAAATTTACTATACAAAAAAAATATAAAAGAATTTCTATTTCGCATTGACTCTCTCTGTCTCTATATATGTACTTTTCTTGTATAGTAAGATTATCTGCTAAACTCTCAAACCAATCTCCGTAGACAAAAAGCAACCGTAGACATTTTAAATGACCTCAAGGGAATTATTGGATATACTCGAGAAGAATATTATATATATTAGAGAATTTTTATAATTTGCGAATAAATCCTGAATAAAATTACTAATACAGGTAGGAATAATTAATGGGATTAAATAATTGAAAAAAATGATTTAATTTGATCACAAAGGTGATCGTGTTTTTTTGTTTATTTTTTAAATATTTTTTTCGTTTGCGTATACAGAAAGCAAATTTCTTTGAATCTCTGTTTTAAAAAAAGTATATAAGAAAACGAAAGTATAAATCGTAAATATATGATGACTACTATATATATAGTGGCACTCGCTGAGTCGAGAGGAGCAGGCCAAGTATTACGAAAAAGCACGGCAGGAAAGGCAGCTCCACATGCAGATGTACCCGGGTTGGTCAGCTAGGGATAATTATGGCTACGGAGCTAAAAAGAAGAAACGAAAGAAAGAGAAAACTTCCGATGGAGGTATTGTGCATTTTCTAACCACAATCATATAATTTCCAAAACACCCTTTTTAAACCAACCAACCAACAACCGAAATTCAATGCTCCAATTTTAAAAATATGTATATTTACAAGAAAAAAAGACAGAAACGTTGTTGTTGTTGTTGCTGTTGCTGTTGTTGTATAACTACGTAATTGTTTTAGTTCTAACATTATATAATATCCTCTCTCACTGGCATTTCATTCCCATACCCCTCTCTCTCTTTCTATCTTGCCCTCTTCAAAAATACGTTTACCAAAATGTATTTTGAATTTAACAAAAATAAATTACATAAAAATTTGAAAATTTTTGAATGAAATGCCAGATCATATATAATGAAAAATAATTGGAGTTATGTACAATCGTACAGTGATTGTAAAACTCGTGGAAATATTATTATAATTTTTATGGCGGGGAAAACAAAATACAATGACCAACCCATCGGTTCCTATTTCTCTGCGTATACTGTATGAGAATTTAGTGTAAATATGTAAATTTATAAAAGGGAAAAATAGGTTTGAGGACGAGTCATTTCGCTTGTTCATACATGGGATTTACCACTACAGATACTCTCTTGGGTCATATTTTTAGCTATTAGACTTTTATATGTAATACTTTTAATCAATGCACAACTACTACTCCTTCTGGTGTTTTCTAATAATTGTGTTGGAAATTATTGAGGGCATTTAATTTTAAGGAAATAGGTGATATGCTTATGTCAAGTAAATGGTAGTTTGTTGGGATTCATTTACTACAGCACTCATTGGGCTACTTGTTAAGGGTATAGAGCACACCTCTCATCAATTTGCATTTGGGTCCTTTTCGGGGCTGTTGTTTCCATATGATTTGGGAAAGGAAGCGTAGGGAGGCAAATAATCATCATGATACATATAAATATACATGAGAGGTAGGAGCAGAGCAAGTGGATGGAGAAAGGAGGTGCAAAGTGGCTGAATAAAATGGATGGAAAAACAATAAAATAAAATTTTGTTTATTTTTTCCTACCTGATTTTCTAAATCTGCCCGTTTATAAAAAACAAGGGTAGTTGAATGTAATGAAAATTTCCTTGATATTTCTTTAAACGATAGTTGGATGAATGAGAAAAAAGAGAAAAAAAAGAAGTTAAAGTCGTAAAAATTTATATGTAGAAATGACTCCTTGGAATAAATAATAATTTATTACTAATGTAATAATATAAATAATAAATATATGTGTATAGTGGCACGCGCTAGGTCGTGAAGAACAAGCGAAATACTACGAATTAGCCCGTAGAGAAAGACAACTTCATATGCAGATGTACCCCAATTGGTCTTCTGCTCAAAGTAGAACTCATCATGAAAAGAAGCGGAAGAAAAAGCAGGAGAAATTTGATGGAGGTATTTCTTATATGAACACTTCCCAATGTCTAATTCCGTGTCTATTTATATCTTATATATTTAATATATTTATATACACGATACATGAAAATATATGAGAAAAAAAATCTCTCTCTCTATATATCTTTGTCTATTTAAGTAATGTTATAAATTCTACCGATGGGTTGGGACAATTGGTTCAAACTTTAAATTATTGAGCTGTTCATTTTTCCAATGTCTATATGAATGGAAAAAAGTTTAATTTAAAAAAAATCAAATTTTACTAATTAAATTTCTAATGTAAAAAAAAGAGATTGGACTTGTTTTTTGTTTTTGTTTTTAATTTTGTTTTAAATTCTACCCCTATGGAATCTTTAATGTTAGCGCAACAACGACTACTCTTCTTTGAATATTATGTCTCGAGCTATACTTTTCGGTTCTGGTTGGAATTGGGAATAATATTCTGTGTTTTTTCTCGACAATTCTGAAATGTTTATTGAAGCTAAAAAAAATAATTTTTGTGAAAATGCTTATAGCAGGTAACAGTATGAAAAAGTGCCGAGCAAGGTATGGACTGGACCAGCAAAGTCAATGGTGCAAACCATGCAGGTGAGTATAAAAAATTTCCCTTACTTTTTTCCCTTTATTTCTCTAATAATTCTCTCTCTCTATCTCTGTCTTTATACACAAGTAATATGGATAATATTTAGAAATCCATTATTGTTTCTTTCCTATATTGTTTTATTTCCTCTCTTCTCTTGATAAATTTAGGAAGGATACTGGAAGGGACAGAAATTGTCACTTTTTTTCTCTCTCTCTATCTATCTCTCTCTCTCTCTCTCTCTCTCGCATTTCTCTTTCCTCACTTTGTAATCATGAAGGAAAATAATAATAATAAATTAATAATGTAATTTTTCCCCACTTATGTTCTCTATATATAAATGTATGTGGATACATAACAATTGTCCAACAATTGCCTTCTCTATATGATGCCAGTATGTACTAAAAGTAGTTGAAAATAATCACATGCTCTTGTAGTGGCAAAAAATAAAATATTCATAATAATTAAACGAGGGGGGACAAAAAAAATTGAGATTTTCTTACAAAATTATCTACACACGCTGCTATACTATCTTATGGGGCTTGAACTAATGGAAATGAAATAAAAAATTTTTCCTTTAAGTTATATTTTTTCAATCTTTCCAAATTTTACCTACTTTTTTTTATTTATAAATTTTGTTGTATTCTTTTCTTATGATTTAGAACCATTATGCTTAAAATAGCTATGATTTTTATATGAGGGTACATTATTATTTTGGGGAAAATTTTATCTCTCTGGGAAAATGAATATGAGAAATGAAATTACAAAAACGTTTTATAAATTTTTTGCAAAACAAAATGTGAGAAGACACGAACAAATATATCGTCAGTTGCTTGATTGTTGTCGTTTACGTTTTAAGTTTTTGATTTTAATAAGAAGGGAATTTTTTTGTGATTTTCAAAAGAGGAAAAATATTACGTAGGAAGTGACGTTTACCTTATGTATCACGTTTAATGGCATTTCTCAGACAAATCTTATAATACTCAAATACTGTAATATTTATTAAAAACTTTGAAATTTTTTCCCCACCTTGTGTTAAGAAGATGGTTTTTTTTACAACTGAACATATAATCTTTTTACATTGTATTTTAAAGTCATCTTTCCGTAGGTACTCTATAGAATGAATACATTTTTCAAACATAATTATTGAGAATGCTCTGCTTATTGAATGTTTCTTTTTAACTCCTCTCTCTCTCTTTCTCTCTCTCTCTCTATCTCTATAATAAATATATAGATCCATGAGACTTGGACTTTCTGTAGTATCCTAATTATTGTTCCTATCTCTAAAGGTTTTATTTTTTTTTAAAGTACTACCCTATATAATAAATTGAGATGACATTTTATCACTTGGTGTTTTCGCATCTTTCTATATTTACTTCTCTTACTCTACATTTAGTGGCTGTGGAATAGTGTTTGAGTTGAATATTTTCATTTAAGTATACAATTAACGGAAAGGTAGGGAGATTTACGTCCATTTCAAAGAAGAGTTTTCTATAGGCTTAATACTAAAATGGTAGCTATATTTGTTTTAAAATTGAGAGGCAAAAGGGAAATCATCAATCTTTGGAGAATTTATGACTCATTTACACATAAATACTTGAGTTTCAAGGAAAATTGGAAGAAATTTCAGAAAATGTGTCTTCCCACAAAATTTACGGGGTTTATTGGCTAACAATAAGTTTGTAATGTAAATTACTTCATTTTACATTTTAGTGTAATAGAATTAACGGAAAAGTATTCTCAGTCTACATTCTTATGAAGAAATTCCTTTGGATCACATAAGTTATTTTGTTTGTATAATTTGTTTGCTGTTTTTCCTTGAATTTTCTGTTTTTCTTTTGGTTGGTTTTTACTCATGATTGTTAGGAGGGGATGAGGGAGGATTTATTCATCACTATAAAAAACACGAGTGTTACCAGATGCGATTGGATTTTTGAGTCCACGGTTATTGAGTATCTTATTAGTTAGCCCAGTTGATGACAAGTTAATTTAGTCTAGTAGTGTGATGTTATGCTAAAGGTTAGATGGTTGGCAAAGAATGATCAGGTGAAAGTTGGTAGGACGTGGGAGGAGGACCTGAGCCGTAGGAGAAAAAGAAATATACGAGTTTATTATCAACATGTCAGCAGACATCATTGTTTAAATCCAGTCAACAACCCTTTGTAGATTCTCCAACAACCATATCCAATGTTATATTAATACAACATCCAGTTCTTTTCTTGTAGATGATGAAAAAAAATATTCTTAATAATCCATAGTTCATTGTTGCTTTTGGGAAGGATGAGAATTTAATAAGGATGCTGAATTTTTAAAAACAAATTTCCTCAACTGGAACTACTCAAATCTTCTTGGAAATATAGTTTTGATGACTTTTTTTTTCTTTTTGGCTATATATCACTCAGTTGTTATCGTACTGTTATTTTATTTGGGGCCTTATGTTTTTTGCATCTGTATTGATGATATTCGTACACAAGTTATATAGTTGAATTGATTCCTTTTTGTATTTTTTAAATTTACTTCCTTAATTTGAACATATTTGAAGCTCTTCTGTATAAATACCCGTATTTTTTGACATAAGATATTTGTATAACTCACTCACACACACAATAAGTACACACCATATAAAAAGCATGACACATTTTCTGAAAATTCATTGTTTCCTGCCGTCTCTATATATTCTCTCTATTGTTTCTGCTCTCCTCTAGTGACGTGAATTCTCACGTTCTTTAGACATTATTCTGTAAAATTCCCTCCTAGCAAATTTTAGAACCTTCTTAATGAATATTATTTGTTGCTAGACTAAAAATAAGAGAATAGGAACGTTCTGTGTTGAATTAGAATGAGAATTCCATGAGTAGTGAAGGAATTGAAAGAGGAATTCTCTCCTGACCCTCATTCGTTCATTCACTTAAACCTTTTTTAGGGTTTTTCTCTCGTAGAAATCATTGTAGGATTTTCTAGGGTAGTGTAATTTTGATTAAAGATATGGTAGTCACTGTAATAATGGTTTAGAAACTTTTGGGTAAAGACTTTTTAGAGCAAAGCTTTTAGATATGAAAATATTTGGTTTCACGATTTACGATGTAGTATGAAAGGATGGATGTAGCTTTGTTTGTGCTATGCTTGTTTGGCTTTTTGTAGTTGTGTGTGTTGTTGTGGTGTGTTGTTATATAATTTTGTTAGAAAAAATAAAAGTAGTGTATATTTTATTTTGAGGGTCACATTGATCCTGATGTGAGGATTAGGATTTTGTAGTTGTATTTTGGCTATTGTTGGAAATGTGTGGCTTGCTATATAGAGTTGACTGCAAGGCTGTACTTTATAGGGTGGGTAGTTGAATTGTTTTGATTTCCATTGAAAATGTGTGTACCTTGTGATACCTTCCTTCTCCCGAAGAAAGTTGCTGTTGTTGTTGTAGAGTGCGTGTATACCCTGAAATTAGAGATTTAGTTTTTATTTTCACCAAAAAGTAAAACCCATAGGAAACAATATAATAATTATTAATATGCACAAAATTGTCCGTGTCTTTCTCCTGGAACATTTAAGTTAGAAAGTATTGATAAAAAAGTATTGCTATAGTTTAAAAAAACTGAGTAAATTTCCCCAAATAAATACACGATTTATTTTTCAGTATTAAATTTTATTTCTGTGTAGTCGAGTTAGTGTTTTTTTATATAAATGCACATTATTTTTTGTACAGTTTTTAAGTTATTGGTATTTTATTTTGTACTTGGTCTCTCCCTCTGTCTATGAGTTTTACCCCTGTTAAATCTCTGAGAGGGCGGCGCTGGATTTTAATTTTCCAAAGAAATTTCCAGGGTCTGGGTAGTTCAGCATTTGAGTATAGTTCTGTAAATAAAAAAACGATTGTTGAGCAATGATGATTTATGGTATTTTGGATGTGTGTGAAGAGTTACAAAATAATGGATTTGGTTGGAGGGGAATTTATTTTTGTTTAGTAAAATTTTGTTAGGATGAATTTTTACTGGTGGTTGACGGATTTTGAAGGGGATTTATTTTTGGGGGGGGGGGGAATGTTTTCTTTTTTGGGGGGAGTGAGTTTTCAAAAAGAAAAAAATCGTAATGATGTCTGATGATACGTGATGATGACTTGTGTAGCCCTGCTGATCATCACCAGACTCATGTGGGTCTGAGTAATTCGGTTTCTTCTTCGGCGGGTCTGGCAAGTTATGTGGGGAGCGGCGGTGGTCCGACGAGTGTCTCATCTGTGTCGGCAAGCACCCTTCTTAACAACAACAGCCTTTCCTCTTCTACCTCTGCCACCTCTTCTTCTCTCAGTTCACCACACACTAATCACTCTAAGAGTAATAATCACAGTACTTCGTCCACTAGCTCCATTCCCTCTCATTCCTCAGCTAGCAACAACACGAGTCATGGTCCACATGGACATTCTTCTTCCCATCCTCACTCACATGGTCATGGACTGAGTCATGGCCAACATCTCATGGGGATTATTAGTTCTCTGACGTCGGGTGCTCATGGGTCACTCCATTCTGGAAACCAACATTTAGCTCCTCCACCTCCTCCTCCGCATGCTGTACCTTCACCTCTTCCCGAACCCACCTACGTTAACCTATAGTCTTTAGCCTCCTGCCCCTCATACTCAGTCTCCTCTATTTGGGGCAGTCTCCGACACTGACATTTCTATTGTAGCAGCAAGAAAAATATCACCAGTGTCATCAAAGGAAATGCTATTCATCACTTTTTTAAATCCACAATTTGTTTCAAAACAATTTCGTTCCAAATTCTATGTATTCTACGTATTGACGTCGGTTAAATTGAAAAAGGAATCGTGCTAGATGGTTGGATGCAAAAAGAGGCTAACAAATAAACTCTTACAGTTTCAAAGGGGCACGTATGTCCATCGAGCTTAGTTCCGATACTGTCACTTCAGTGTCGAGTAGCCATTTGAAATGAGTTTTATTTTCGGATCAGCTTACATGGGGTCCGACTAAACATTGAATTTTTCAGATAAATTCTTGAAATATCCATTCCTCTGTAGTTGTATGCTATTGTTTACTCACTGGTGCTTAGATATTCTAAATTCATTTAATGCTTTCCAGCACTGTATTTTATTCTAAAGACTTATTAGAGATATTCGTTCAAGTAATAGTTACTTACTTAATTCAATAGACGGATGTAAATGAAATATACCCCCATTTTGGAAACCGCGCCTTTTTCAATTCGAACGACGTCGATAAACAAATTGTTTCAAAAACCTAGGAACATTTACTTTACGTTTAATAGCATGGGACTTTATTAAAGGTATAGGCAAGATATGAGCTACTATACTAAAATTCACTGGTATATATGGAAATGATAGGAGGAGCTACATTAAACAAACATTCAAGTCTATTAAGAACAGTTTGAATATTTGAGGGGGAGGAAATAGTTATTATATTGCAGGTTGAGGAATCAAAAGTAGATTTCATTCCATTAATTTGAAGAATTATATCTTGTGAAAAAACATGTGGGATTGTAAAAACCATGTGTATATATATAAATATATATAGTGTGTAGTAGAAAAAATAGCTAGTGAGGAGGAAATTACTAATAAGATAATTTATAATTTAATTTGTACTCTTTAAGCCAGTGATTTTTCTATTTAAAAGAAATGTTGGTATAAAGAATTTATCTACGTGGGTATTCTTGCATAATAATACCTCTTTAAAAAAGGGTGGGCTCCAGCCTGTGTCAATTGAAATTAATGTGCTTAAAAAAATCTAATGGGATTATCCTTTAATAATTAAATACGTATGAATCTAGTCACATGAGATTTTGGCTGGTTTAGTTTAGCTAATTATAGATATAGTAATTTATTAGTGTCTCTCGGAAGTCAGTCACCACAGTCAGTATTTGTGATTGTATTCAGTAATATAATGTATAAAAAAAAGTATACATGTTTACATTTATCTCTAAATGTCCTCCATAATCATGTAGAAATAATAATAATAATTTGTAGTGGTACAAGATTAGTTGATGATCAGAGGCTGGAGTAGTTAGTATAATAATTGTATGTATGAAATAATGTTTAAAGGAAGTTGTAGTTGATTGTGATAACTTTGGAAGGTTGAGATTTTTGAACGTTTTTGTGATATATTTTCCACTATATACCCTTGCTATAAAAGATATTATGTAAATATTAGGGACGATTGAAGTAGGTCCAGTTTTCTATAGTGGAATTTAGAAGGAGCTCGTATTCCATTTGTAAGGTTAATTTTTAGGGTTAAGGAGCTTTTGTGCAGTTAAATGGAAATTTTTTTTCTCTCTCTCGTACACACATTATTGTGATGGCCTATTTTTGCCATTTAAATTTTCTGATCATTCCTCAATGGAAAAATCTAGTCCACGTGACCAAGGAATTATTTTGTTTAGAATTATTTAATTCCTTTGAAACAATTCCTCTGCCATAAAATTCCCTTAAAATTTCCCTGTCACCCTGAAGTGTCCATAACTTTCTCCGTAGCACAACAAGTAGCACATATGACACATTTCTCTATTTGAACATGAGAGAGTGGTTTTCGTAGAGAATCTTATTAGGTGAAGGAACTGTGATAGATTTTTTTGTGGCAAAAATATTTGGATATTTACTATTATTATATAGGTTGAAGAAGGGAAGGGAAGAAGAATGTAGAGATTAGAGTGGAGGACTCAAAAAATTGAAATTAAATGAATTTTGTTATAATAAAAATGGATGAAATGTCTAGTCAAAAGTTTTAACCATGGAATAGGTTAGTTATACTTTGTAATATGGAGTTGTGAGTGAGCAATAAGGTATAGGAGACACAAAACATAAAACACAATGATGAAATGACACACAATTACACGGGTCATAGGATGCTACACAAATCATCAATGTATGTAGGCACACAGAAAAACACATGAGGGGGGAAATGTCAAATTGAAATAGTTGAGGTGAAAAAAGAGTCCCAGTCACGTTTTTGTTCTGTTGTGGAGATTCTCTGAGAGGATTCTGAGGTATTATATGGTATTTTGTGTACAAATTTAGATTCTAGGAAAATATCTTGTTTGCTCTGATTTTTCCTCGTTTATTTACAGCTGAGTATTATATAAAAAAAATATTTTTTCCAGTTTCCTTATGATTTGAGTAAATATTTTGATAATTAAAATTCTTCAATATATTTTTGACCCTTTACTTTTTTTTCCCAAAGTTTGTCTTCTATTATATTATTACTGCATGGTAATGATGGATCAATAGCCTTGTCACAACAGGTTAGAGGTATAGATTTTCTCAGAGGTATTTTTTGCATGATGGAAGGACTTTATTGATTTAGTTATTTTTTTATAGGCAGAGATATTATTATTGTGTAGACGGACATTTGCACTGTTCATATGTAAATATTATTTTTGAGCATGATGTCAAAATTTAGTTTTTTGCGGGAGTCAAGCTGGGATTAGTTGCTGGCTTTTTGCATGTGTTGAAAAGCATGTGAAAATTAATTATTTAAGGTTTAAGTTTCTTTGGATGGTGGTGGTGTGCCTGTGCTAAGTTACTAACATTTAATTTTTTCCCCTTTCTCTCTGTAAATCTCTGGGATTTTTTTCTAGGTATATAATTGAGTATTGAATGTGGAATTAGGGATGTTGAATTTTAATTGTGTGGATATTTTGTAGGAGGAAGAAGAAGTGCATTCGTTACCTAGAAGGGGATGGTGGAGATGGTGGTGGCCTCGGTAGTCCGGATGATAATCTTGGATCTGCTGGGAGTGCAGGTGAGGCTTGTACACCTGACTCAAAAACCGGCATGGATTCTGATATGGACAAATCCTCCGACATGGGAATGTCCAGTCCAAATTTTAGCCTCACTTCTCCTGGTACTAAAAAAAATTCGAATATTAGTTATTACAAATTTATATTTGTTGATTTTAGTTTTGGACGATTGAATGAAATTTGATTTTAGTAATATTGGTGTGTGAAAAATATTTTGTGGGATAGAAGAATGGGCGACTTAACAATGATTTTGTTGTGTTTTATAGGAATGTCTCTGGCTTCTCCGGGTATGTCATTGACATCGCCTGGAATGTCTCTGCCTTCACCAGCCCTCACCTCACCCTGTCCTTCGGGAATTCTTCCTTCACCAGCGAGCTTGGCGTCACCCGCCGTCAGTTTACCTAGTCTTCAGTCGCCCATGACACCATCGCTGGATGATCGACATCCAATTTCCTCCGTGGGCTCTACAAATAGTTCCGCCAATTTCACCACAACCTCAACTTCGTCCGTGACGACTTCCTCCTCGTCGTCTTGTACATCACCCGTACTACCATTACCTCCCTCCCTGCTTGGTCTTTCCGCTCCAGTACTGTCATCATCATCGTCATCGAGTAAAAACCACCGTCTCAGTGACCACTCGAACAATCACCATTCTCATCATAATCATCATCATCTGGGACACTTATTTAATAACAATAACAATGGCTTGTCTCTGCCACTCCCTTTATTACCGTTACCGAAAGGGCCGCTTCCACATCGGAATCCTGTCGGAGCGAACCCTCATGACATCAACAATCCTCTCAGTGTCAACCAATTGACTGGACAGTGCAATAGCTCGTCGTCACTCAATTCGAACTCGGCTAAAAGTCGAAGTAAACCTTCGGCTGAGAATGGTAATTCCACCCCTGCTGTGATCGGTGTCACGTGAAAATCGTTTTTCTTAGTGAGATAGCCAAATCTAGTTAAACGTCTACTTCCTTTTAATAGTATCAACAATTTACGACGTACATATATACAGATTCTTCTATCCTATCTATTTAGAATCATTACCACTCTGAATCTGCCCCAAATTTATGTCACCCCGTACTTCCAAATTTCTCCACCATCCAAAATGTACCCTCTCGAAGAATTTTCAATTTGTTATTATTAGAATGTGCTTACAATAAGTTATACTTCTAAAAAAACCCTTTTACTCCAGTCCCCCTGAATTTTTGATATTCCATTTAAAATCTGTTCGCTCCAGTCAGTTTATTTTTTACAAACTACATTTTTTCCTTTTAATTTTGATTCAAGTGTTGATTCAAACCGACCAAATTTTTTTCAAGATTGTAAAAATTATGGGAATTGTGTTTTAACCAAGATTGTAATATTTAATCTTATCTCACCTTTGTCGTACACCCACACTATGAATGAGTCGAAGAAAATAATTTTTTTGCAATTTATTTTGACACTCAGAAGCCTGTTTGACTGGAGTACATGAAGATTGAGAGAATTTCTCATTTAAATTTTATCTTTTTATCCTTGAAAGTATTAAAACTTTTTTCTCAGGCTTTTAATAAATGTCTGTAAAATTATTATTAATTTTTTAGTGAAACTGTGAAGTATAAAACAATTTGGCTTGCGAATTATCACACTGTTAAATGTAAACCCAAAAGCGTCTTATTTAATCGAAAAAAATATGATCTCAAGGTTAAAGATAAAAAAAAGAGTTCAAAACATTTCACATTGAGTGCTTATAAAAGAGCAAACTCACATGCCGGAGTTCTTTGTGTCATTTTCAGGGGCTTTTGTTAAAAAGAGCAAGTACACGTAGTAATCTTTTGTTGCTTCTAATAATTATTAATAATAATTTACATCTGTCCTCACTATTATAATTTTGGTTAGTTAATTTATACTGAGATGGAAGCGATTGACAATACTTAATTTTTGTTGTTGCATCAGTATAGTTGTTATAAAGAGACCATTTAGCAATAACTCTTATTTATGATGAGAAATATGAGAATCTATAAAGAAAACTATAATAGAGCTATCATTTTTTTCCGAAGAAGACCAATAATTTTTTTAACTTGAGAAGGGTACGGATAGACATTATATTAGTCTGGAGTGACAAGAAAAATGGAAGGGAATGACACAACCGCTGATTTTATTTTGACATACGAATTTAAAAAAATTCTTTCTGTGTTTTGCTTGCATTGAAGGGGGAAATAATGAAAAACAGAACTGAAAATTTAAGACTTGGGAAATATAATTAACCTTTTTAAGTTTACTATATATGGTTAGTTTTTAAATTAGTAGTATTTTCAAAAGAGTATAACTACTAAAAAAAAATATTGTGTATAAGAGGAAAGAAAATTTGCTCGGTATTTCTCTTTTGTTTTTTGTTTGTCGACTATCAAAAGTTATACTCAGTGCCAAAATTTAATTTTCTACATACGTTGTTAATTACTAGAGAAGTAAAAAAGAAAAATTTTAAACCAAGTCCGTGTATTGTGGTGGTAAAAGTTAGTAAGGGAATCCACGTGGAATGTGTCTATTGACTTTGATGTATGCGTTGTTAGTGAGTTATTTTTTAAAAGGAATAGCTTAATGATTATTGTGATTAATAATTAATTAACTGCTGAATTTTTGCTAATTACATTGACATCCTATACCTTTAACATTTAGTGTGCATGTACTTATCAAGCGTTCCTCCATTTAGCAGTAATATATATTTATAGGATTAATCTTTACTGATTTTTTTAGTATTACATATGCATATAAAGAAGTAGGTTTTTATTTTTTGTTGTGGTGCCATTAACTCAACAAACAGCCTTTTCAATAATAATTTTTTGTACTCTCTCCCTATCTAAAAGAAAATATTTTTGTCCTGCGATCATCCTAAGAATTTTGAATAATTGAGGATTTTTTCATCCCAAAATTTAAAATTTCGTCAATCCAATTTATCTTAAGTGTACGCGTTTCCAACTAAGCATAGTTAAGGAGAGCCAGACAATCAGAATTTTGACTTATATTTTGGATTTACAAGTTTTACTAGATAAATTTTAATGGGTATTCGTAGGAAAAGCCTGAATTGTTCTAAAGTGATTAATTTATTCACATGCAGACAGATAATCAGTCTTGTAAAAATTCTACCATTTTCTTTCGATACAACAATTTTAACAATACAACGATGGGAGGATGGCATTTTTAATTGGAAAAGAATTTCACAAGAATGATTTCCCGCTCTTAGGTTTTTAATCCCAGATGGGCCAGTGCAATCAATTAAAATCATTCTTTTTTAAGTGTGTCGGAGGGAAACTGTAGGATTTTAAAAAAATCTAATTCAACTACAGTTTTATTTCCTTTTCTCTTCATTGACACGGAAATATAATCAATTTTTATATAATTCTATTGAAATAACATTTCGCAAACAGGACGCAGTACTAATTGTTGTAAGCAGGACAAATCAAGAGTTTTTGAGGATAGTTAATAATTTATTATTAAATGCAAGGTTTATTATTAAGCTTAGCAAGGAATAGACAGCCGCGTACAGCACACTGCGACAACCAGAATTCACATATCTGTTGTAAAGTTTTGAAAGTATACATAATATTTTAATGAGTATAATCCAAGTTTTCTGACTATTTTATTTTATTTACAGTTTTAATCATAATATACGCATAATTTGATTTTTTTTACAAAGAGTTTCACTTTTCACTTAGGTTCTCTTTAGGTTTCCGTTTTAAATCAAATCTCGTATAAAATCTGGATAAAAATATAAATTATTATTTGATTTTAATTTATTTTTAAAGAATGAAATAATTCAGGTGTGATGTCAATGCAGGATATTTTACGCTACAAAAATATTACGAAGCAATTTATTTATTCGCTCCCTTAAGAAAGTATATAGTCAAAGAGGAACTAAAGTAGACCTCAAAAAAATTGCTTCGGAGATATTTATTTTATTCTTTAATTATTTCCATCCCTTTGTCTTGAACTTTTGGTTGATGATGAGAAGTGGAAAAAGTATAGTTGACAGGAAATTTACAGGTAATGTTTTTATTATTTAAAAAAACCCATGGAATAAGGTTGAAAAAATTGAAACAAGTGCAAAAAATAATGTTCGTTATTTAAATAGGCTATATATAATGTCAAAGACATTGATATTGTTAGTTTCCCTAAGGAATACATATGCAAAGAAAGATAACTACCTATAAAGTAACTATATAGATTTAATTTTAATTTATTCCCGAGATTTTTTCATTGTACTACTTGACGAGAGAGGGAGAAAAATGTATAGAATTTTAAAGCAACAAACCACTTTAAGTAGTTTTTATTAGCAAATCATATATATTTAAGTAATTTTAAATAAAAATACTACTTAAGATTACTACTCTAGATTGTTACATCTTGTCCGTATGTTTGTAGTATGTATGTTTTATCGGGATAAATGAATGTTTTTTTCTCGAGTATCATAAATTCCTATGGAGTATATATATATATACACAATATAAATAATACAGGACAGCAAAATGTAAAAAAATAGACATATTTGTAGTTTAATTCTTAGCAATATATTTGGAAAAAAATGAATCCACGTTAAATACATAAGTTTTACAATTATTGACTTAAGTGGAAAAAATATACTACGTTAAGTGTACTAAGAAAACAAACTTTTAGGAAATGATGGATATTGAATTGAAATGCTTCAGTACGAATGTGTGTACTAAAACTATATATATATATATATATATATATATATATAATATTAAAAGTATAATATAACAGTTAATATTATTATGATTATATATACGATACAAAAATGTAAATTATCAAGTGTACTATGTAAATAAGTAAGGAAACTTTACGTTGTTTTTTTTTCCTATGTAAAACATGAACGTAACATGCAGCATTCCTGTCACAACAAAGTAACCATTATGTGAATTAAGTTGGAGAATAATTGTTATGTATGTATAGTACATATGGTGTGTTACATATAAGAGATTTCAACGATGAACACTATACATACTATACATAATCTATTTATGCGCCGAGGTATGTATGAGAGGTATGCATTTTTGTCAAGTGAGAAAGAGAGAAGGGAAAAAATGTGAAATTATTATTATTGGAAGGGCAATTATTTATTGTATAATGAAG
This sequence comes from Spatulosminthurus flaviceps, assembly GCA_034693705.1. NCBI lineage: Eukaryota > Metazoa > Arthropoda > Collembola > Symphypleona > Sminthuridae > Spatulosminthurus > Spatulosminthurus flaviceps. The sequence continues at coordinate 53,737 of JAQFXU010000002.1, read as the reverse complement.
ATAATAATATGTTTGTGGAAAAAATCAATAATAATAATAATAATTTTATTTAAAATATATGTAGACTTTTTTTCGTTTCCTTTTTCAAGAAAATTAGCTCTACGTTATATATGTTCAATCTTTTAGGAATATAGAGATGTAGCAAGATTTAATGCGGCGCTATTATTAACAGTACGTTCAATCAGAGAAGAACGTGTAATCAACATAAGAGAGAAGTACACACATACACACACACATACATGAGAAAATAATTATTATGTTAAAAAATGTTGTGTTTTTAGGGTTGCGAACAAGTTGTCGATATTATATGAAATTAAACCATAATAAATGTAATATGTATTGTAAAGAAAAACAATTTTAGTATTTTATTACTATTCCACTACAACATGTGCAGATCAAGGTCGATTTTACATTGCATTGCATGAGAAAGAATTTGGCATAGGATTTTGGAAGAAAAAGAAAACTTTATTAAACACATTCATTGGCAATGTTAATATAATGCATCATTTGACTTATAGAAGGAGAATGAATTTTTGGAGCGACAAAACTCTGGAAAATGCTGGGATTATAGTATTATGGAGCAAACATTTTTTTAACCGGAGCTTCCTTTTTTAGTACATATAGATTGGAATAAGAGGAACGTTAAAACCTTGAGAAAATATGCTCTCATCCCTCCATAATATTATGGATCTAATTAGATCATCATTAAGTTAGATTTTGGCTTTTTTGTATTTAGCAGGTAACACACACACACAGTGAAAGAATTACAACGAATTTTTCCCGGGCTTGATTCACACGGAAGGGGGTAATGTCAATGATGGTGAACCCCTTTCTGGGCATGGATTTGGAGTCATTTGGTTTGACTTGAAAATTATTTCGGGCCTGGATGCCTTAGCACATGACTGTCAAGAGAGAATGAAAATGTCTATTGGAAATGTATTACATGATAGTACAATACCATCGGTATAGCAATAGTATAGTAGCATCTACGTACAATAAAAAAAATCCGAGCAGGAATTTTTTAAAATGTTTAAAAATTTGAGGTGTTTAAAAAAAAAGCTGAACACAAACACTGGTGCTGTGTAGAGTTTTGGAGGAGATAGTAATTTTACAGAGATTTGAATGTACGTTGGAATCAAAAATGAAAGGTGTACCTCTTCAAAAGCTGCTGTGAATGAATTTGCTAGATCCAAAGTAGAGAAGACAACCCGGAACTCGCGAACAGCAGGAAGTGAATTAGGAGCTGCGAGAATATCAGCTGCTGCAGTCCATTTGCAGGAGTACATGCGATGTTCATTGTCAGCAGTCAAGGTCATGGTATTCCAGGAATAAATCGGATGGCTACAAATTAGATCGTTCGTGTGCCTGGCAATGAATTCAAGCTGGTCGAAGCAGTCGTCGTTCCCCCAAATTTTTAAGGTTCCTACGCCTAGGACTCCATATTCTGCAATTGTAGTATAAGTAACCCGGAATTATGCAAGCTTCTCATTTCTTCTAAAATAAATTAATGTTTTTAATGAATGAAATAATGAACTGTATGTTTGATATTGAATAAAAATTAGACTATAATTGAAATACTAGTGAAGTCAGGTTGAAAGAAAACTTCCCTGTTGACTTTTTATCTTTACGGACACAAAGGACGGCGGTGTGTCTCAACATAAACTTCATCCTGTAAGGAAACCTCAAGAATTTGGGTGGTGCGGTCAGCTCATCAACCTTTTTCAGATTCACCTCCCCTCGAGCAATGGTACTGGCATGAGGATTAGCCATAATCCTGGCAGGACTTCCCCGGCTACTGCTTCTCTTACAAACACTCTCCTCTAATTCAACAACCGTTGGAGGAATCTCATTCCCTGGTACGACTTTGTTGTTGACTGGCACAAGTGGAACAATAAGTCTCTTATCCGAAACTTCCACGAGCTTCCCAGTTCGAGCACATGGAATAGCACTTCGGCTTTGTCGTGTCCTGGGTAACCCACGCCGAGTCCACACTTCTTTCTTACACACATTTAGAACACAAAGGAACTCTGCACAGACTCGTTGATTCTCGAAATTAAAAATAAATTGCTCATCATTTCGTCGATTTGGGGACTTGGAAGGCTCGATGTCAATCGTGAGCAAATTCTGCATGGATACCCTCAAGTGAACTGTGAGGAGACGATTGAACTTGACAACAATTCGGTTCTGCTCCTTCACAAATGCCATCACCCAGTGTTGAGCTGGAATTCGAATCCAAAATTTTTGTTGAAAATAAATAAATTTGAAAATGTTATATGTTCATTGTAAATTAAATTTCTTTAATTAGTTTTACTTACAAGTAGTAGGACTTTTGAGGAAGACTATAAAGGAATCATAACTCGCAACATTGTTAGGATTCTCCACATGAATGAGCCTTGCTTCGAAATAATGAATAATTTCATTTCCCATTTGACGAATCTTACGGTGAGCATCCAAAGGTAATTGAGGGTATCGTTGGAGCTGGTCAATGTAGCGCATTTCCCCATCATCTGACACAGGCCTGGGGGGACCGGTGTAGACATTGGGTGGGTACATTGGTGGACGACTGTAAGAAACAAAATGATTCACTTCTGAGGGACAAGTTGTTATTGGTGGATATGCTGATCCTGCCACTACTGGCTGTGGTGCAGTGCAAATTCCGTTGGGAATATTGGGATCCACAGCTAACTCCATAGTATCTTCTTCAACGTTAACCTTCTTTAAAGTATCCACCTTTAGATCCTGCAAGGAAGCCTTTTGCTCGAAGAATTTTTGAAAGCCTTTTTCAGGACGAATGTGGAAAAGGAATTTTTGAAGGACTCGGTAGTTTTACCAAAAATCCATTCTAAGGGTCCCAACAAGGTTTAATGTAGGTCAAAAGATCTTCAATAATTAAATGCACAACTATTCCATCATTTTTCAACAAAGCTCAAAACTTCGGGATGTGGAATGTGGATAATCTGGATCTGGAATGATTTTTTATATTGGTCACTTTCGAATTCAACCCGGAAGGAATATCAAACCACACAATTCTTCTGCTTTGTCAGCTTTGTCTTCCATAAGATGGAAGCCTTAAAGCACATGACAGGAGAAAGAATATGCTATTCTGCAAGAAATCTTCATAAATTGTGTCAATGCAAAATGCAATGTCAATCCTTAAAAATGCCATTATTCTTTATCATACTTTGTCGGAGTAAATATTTTTGGCAATAATAATAATAATTATGAAGCTATTTTATAATCATCAGGCTTTGACCTTTAGAATTGAGTAACCATAACATTCTACAACCGGAAACATGGGACACTAATGAATCACGATAATTAAAGCTATTTACAAATGAACAGCCCGAAGATCAAACATTGTGCTCGAAGTTAATTGAACAATAACAATTTGTCCTACAAGTTTTTGCTGCAATCACGCAATTATTTTATTTACAGATGTACATCAAAATGTTCAACATAGTTACACCGTTAATGCATACTTTTACGTTTAAGGTATGCATGATTAGATGGGAACGTTGAAGGGAAAATTTGTTTTAAACTCCAGCAAAAGTTTAGATCTTGGTTGTCATGAAAGACTTCTACAACGCTAAACATAATTAAATGTCAACTAAAAACTTCTTGATTCGTTTTAATCCAAGATCTAAGTAGTATAGAGGAAGTTCGATGAAGGAAAGAGGTAACGGGAAGGCCAAATAATAAATAAAATAGAATAACATCGATAATTTGTAAATTGTATGCATCTAAATTGATGGTATGGGCTCAGAGTTTTCGAAATCCATCATAGGGTTCACACGGCCACAATTAATTTCTTCCTGCACTGCGGAGAGGATGGAGCTGGGTGAGAGTGGTAGATGTCGACTAAAACTCATAACATTTTCTAAACTATCCTCCTCATGTACATCCACCTCTGTTGGAGGCGTTAGTATGGTTTTGGGACGGAACCGAACTATCCGAATGAGAGTTGAGGATGACGATGTGACTTGGACCTTCTTGTCAGTTGCAGGATTGGTGGTGGATGACTGTTTATTGACTGCCACCTTCAAAAATCATGAATATAAACGATTAGAGACACTTCCTAAAATTAATTAATTACAATTTCCTCAGGATCCTATTGAGTTAATATCTTGATTTAGAAACTGAGCATCCTATTTGAAATTTTGAATTAACACGACAATCGAGAGAGAGAGAAAGAAACACATTTATTTCACTGTGCTACCATTTCGGTAGTTGCCATTAAGACACAGTATAACAACACATTTTTTTTGAATAATTTGTCACTTAATTTTTCTCATATTAATCATACAAATGATTAAATGCTATTCTATAAGATCCACGAATTACTGCTACAATTATTAGATTACACACAACTATTTAAATGAGATATTTAACAAATTAATTAATGATATAACAACAAAAGCTTACCTCTCGTGCCACGTGAGTAAATAATGTTTGAAGATCCGAATTGTAAGCTTCTTCCCTCAAAACTTTGCAAACTGCCTGTATGAACCAGGAACCCTCATCCCGATTCCTCCATGAGTATTGACCTAATTTAAAAAATATATTATATTTCTCCAAAACTGACTATGACTATGGACAGAAGCCGGAAAACTTCGCATCTAAAACGAATCATTCCATCTCATGATTATAATATCTCATAATGGTCTTATTTAATTTTGTGGGACTTTACCTAAAGGACAACTGAAAGCAACAAAAATGTCTGCGGCATTAGGAATTACGTAGGAAAAGGCTGCAGCATCGGTCACATCGTTATGACGAGGATTAGGAATAAATTCTTGGCTGCCATACAATCGGGTGCCGTGATCATAACTTGTTCCTCGACAAGCCTGAAACGAGTAAAAATGTAAGTAAATAAACATTTCAAGGTGATTTTCCATTTAATATGTCATTAATATAAACAAATATTATTATTATGCTTGCATGAAACTTCCACTATATAATCACTTTATCACAGATTAATTATTATTACAATAATTATTGTAAATTTGTAAGGCCTTACTTGAATAATAAAGATCTTCGGTTTGCCGGCCAAAGTTGGACATTTATCGGCTTCGAAGGCTTCCCAGACGAGATTGACGGGAATTAAAGTGCCGTCCTTAACGTAAATGTGGTTTTTCTCCCCATGAGTCATGATCACCACCACAAGACAGTCTCTCAAACGATGATCTTCATCTCTCACTGGAGAAATAAAATATATTTTTTTGTATTTACAATTCATTAGAATTTTTTGCATGAAATCACTAAAAATGGAAGGAAACGCTTGAGGCTAAAATAAACCTACACATGGAGCACATCAACCCCCGCGTCATTGAAAGTGCGTCATTGAAGGTTACCCATACCAGAACGAAGGGGTCAAGTTATAGAAAATTAATGAAAAAGCCGATTCATGTTTTACTGCTGAGTTTTCTTACGTTCTCTCAATTTTCGCCAAAAATCATGTTGATCCAAATTATCGTGGGCGCGAACGTCAAAGTCTAAATTCTGTAGGCACCTTTTTAAGTCATTTTTATCCTTTGCTGAACCTTCGCGAGGAGGGAGTGATACTGCTGGAATTGCTGTATTTTCCTGAGGGAGGAAAAATATTGCGTTTGAATTTTTATTCAAATAAAATGTAAGAGTTGTATAAATATACGATATTTTGTAAATATAAAAATAAATTCAGCTTACCCATTTGTCAAAATTGAAAATGATGGCTTTGCCCCGATATGGATGATCCATGTTATAGTAAGGGTTGTCCTTACTAACAGGCATATCTGGAAAATCATAAGGATGACTACTAAGGCCAATCCCATCAGTCACGGATTGCGCTACAGACGCATTTGTCAAGCTCTCAATAGAACTCTTTCTTTTTCCAGATCTGCGTAAAAACAGCAAAAAGCGTTCAAATAAATGTGGATCAAATTCAGTAAAATTATTCTGGCGCTGTACATTCAATTTCCATTCCAATTTAGTGTATCATTTCAAGGTCTCTCTAAAGTATTTCATCATGTGCCGATCATCTACTAAAATGGTCTAAATTGTGCGTCTGTACCCTTTACTATTTAAGGTTGTACAACAACGACTTTACATGTTGGTGAGGAAACTGACTAAAATATTTTTTTCATATAAGGAGTACCTAATTAGGTTTTGAAAAAATTATTTGCACTTGCTTACCCCATGCTGGTGGAATTTTTCTTTTTGGAAGTGGCCTCTACTGCAGTAATAGAACGTGCGAATGAGTTGAAATTTTAAACTTACGGTTTTAAAGCAAACTCAACGAGGCCTTCCTTTTTCTGTAAAACTGAACTTAAACCGGTTTTCCGGGTTTTTTCGGTTTATCGTCTAAATGTCCGAAATTAAAAAATTAAATTTCCCCAAAAAACCGGCTTAAGTTCAGTTTTTCAGAAAAAGGAAAACCCGGCCCTAAGCCGAATTTGCTTTAAAACCTTAAGTTTAAAATTTCAACTCATTCACATGCTCGATTGCTGCGGTACAGCAGATGCCGCTTCCAAAATGAGAAAATTCCCTCAGCATGGGGTTAGCGAGTGCAAATGTTTTCATTATTTTTTTCGGGACCTAACTAGGTATAGCTTACATGAAAAAATATTTTGGTCAATGTCCTCACCAACGGGTAAAGTCGTTGTCGATTGTAGTTGTACAAGCGCAGTTATAGATTTTTTTAAAAATTTCCATGCCTATCAAAAAGGTGGGTATGTAGTTGTTACAAAAACGTTATGAGGAGATTTTAATTTCCTCTTCCGAATGAGGATAAAATATTGTGCACATATCACTGAATTGGGTTATTTAGACCCGGCCGTAATCGGCCTTGATACATGGCTGTCTTTTAAATAAAGGTAAACAAACACCCAAAGCTGGGAAAATAAATTGTCCCTAACCTTTCAGATTGTGCATCTTATGGATCATAATGATTTTTCTTCATTTTTCCAACATCTGTGAAAAATTGCATTTTTTATGAGTTTGGGTAAATGCATGAACCGTTAAATAAAGCTTTGATAAAGTGGACCGCAGACTTCAACGTTACTGTCAGCGCATATGTATTTACGTGAATTTAAAACTCATTCAATTATTTCCTAATTATTTACCCTCACAAATGTAATATGTAATGTTGAATCCCTCGGAAAATTTGCAAACCATGGAAAATGCATATTATATGCAGATTCTCTATATAATGGTTTCCCCTAAGATGGTATGTACTCTACAGTGCAGTGGCAGACTCAATTCTTCCCCAGAGATTCCCCATTTTAGTGGCAGGGTTTTTTCAAAAATCTCTCTATAAAGACAGGATTTTTAAGAAATTTCCACATTTTAGGCACTTTTTGCCCCTTTTTTTCATAATTGAACTATTGTTTTTAGATAAAAAATGAAAAATATATCACATTTATGGATTCAAAATTATTTTTTGACGTAAATACAAGAAATGCATTCTAATCTTTTGATGATGCCTTCAGATTTGGTATGACCTCACATCTTATTAGAGAAAATGCATGGTACGTTATAGTGGCAGAATTTCTGGGATTCCCTGGATGCCGCTATACAGGAAATCTACGTATTTATAGATATACACGCCAGGGAATGATAAACATCTAAGCGTCCATGTAAGAATGATCTTGCCTCATGTCAAAAGTAATAAATCCCTATGGATACCGGCTGTCCTAAGAATAAGCTTCACTCCAAGCTCGCGCTCGTCCCAATGCTTTTGTTAATGATGACTCACGTTAGTACCTTGCAATTATTACAATGCACCTAACGACAGCTGAACAGGTTAAAACGTAAGAGCAAGGGGTCATCGTCTTGTTGATTTGACGTTAATATTCCAGAAATGTTCATCCAGACCCAGACATGTCTCAGGAAATCCCCAGATCTTACGCTCCTTTAGTCATTAATATTTAAGAAATGTTAAGGTCAGTCAAGATTTTTGAATGCGAAACATGTTTACTTACTCGTCGCTCTACTAAATTGCAAAAATGTTAAACAGAGTAGTACAAAAAATTAGACTTGATCGAACTAAAGGATTTTCTCGTGTGCCCAAACCACAAATAAATTTTCCTGTTTTGTCATGCCTAATAATAATATTTTACTATATACATACATTGCTGAAAAGCTAAGCCATCCTAAGGTAGAATTTGCAAAACTTGCTTTTGTTTGCAACTAGTCAAACAGTTAACTGACAATGAGACCTTAGCATATGGTGGAAATTACTAAAAATGAAATGGGCTTCGTTTACTGTGAAATATCATGTTCATGTTAACATTTGTTGGAAATTTTGATTTTTTCCCCTTACTTTGTCCTAGACCTCGGGCAATTCGTGAGGTTTTTACTGAAACTTTTTCCATCAGTCTCATCCTCTCTGGATAAATGAGCTTGGAAGGCCATCGCCTGTGAGATATGATCCTCCTTGCCGCCACTCTGGTCTTTACATGGTTCCTTGGGCTTCTTTCCCCCAAACCACTTTGCAAATAACTTACTCATAAGACACAGCAAATATCACTTTTTGGGTTTGTAACAATCCGAAAAATTATTCCTGTTCTGGAGCTTAGCTTAATGCAGATAAAGATTGTAAATATTGTAAATATTGTAAATAATTGGTAACACTGGACTTTTGGGATTGTGTTGACAATTTTTTGAACTTGTCTAAATTTGCAAATGAACTTTTTTATCAGTCAGAGGAATAACAACGGATGGCTGATAAGACATTACCGCCGAACACAATGGTAAGAACTTGCCAGCAAGTGTGTCCGTGCAACGAACTTTACTGAATCTCCCCTTGGTCTGAAGGCTCTTGTGTCTATACACATACTGAGTACGCGTGATTTGTGCATTGAAAATATTTTTCTTTAAGTTGCTTATCTTTTGGTGGAGGAAGAGGGTGAGAGGCTTTTGCTTTGGAGGACCTTCAACCACTGATATAAGAATGTTAGGGGGGGTTGAACACAAAGAGAAGAAACCTGCTGAAAAAATCTAGACATAGCTTAACCATTACGTTGTATATTAATGACAATAAAATTACCAATGTCTATATCGTTGTTACATACAGGGATTTGCCCATTGTAGTAAGTAGGGACGTAGGGAAGGTAGGTTTTTGCACTGCATGTAGCAAACTATATGGACATGTAGCAAAAACCTGCCCTAACTTCGCCTCTGCAATGTTCTTAGTCTACAATGTTGTGCTTGTGGTAAGTAGATATGTATATTTGAAATGAGTACAATGGGTCTGAATGCTTATTGTGAATGATTTTGCAAGGCAAATACATAGCTTTAAAAAAAATTGCTTACGCATTTATGTACATACACTTAAACTGGAGATCAACTAAAGGCTTTAGCTTCAGAAGAGCTTTTAATTTATCAGGTTGGTACAAGCTGAAGCTTCTATGTGTATATCGTCGCTGGAGAAGCAAAGGTGAATAACGCACGAATTGCCTAATACTAAACTGAAATACCTACCTCCATATTTGATGCAAATTGAAATAACCACCATCATATTAAGGAAAATTCCCTTAAGAAAGCACATAAGTTTAAGTGCAAAAATGAAATAACCACCCCCATATCTTTGATTGCTTTGAGATTATTTTTCCAAAAATCGCATAGCAAAATTACAAAGCAATCAAATATATGGGGGTGGTTATTTCATTTTTGCACTTAAATCTACGTGCTTTCTTAAGGGAATTTTCCCTAATATGATGGTGGTTATTTCAATTTGGAATTAGGAAATTCGTGTATTATTCACCTTTGCTTCTCCAGCGACGATATACTTACTTATATATACTTATATATACTTATATGTATATTGTATAGTACTTACTTATTAATAATTTCACCTTACGTTTCAAGTTCATTTGTAATGACTTTCTGCATGGTTTGTAAGTATTTGCGATTGTTTGGGTCTAGTTCCCTTTCCTTAACGAAAGTAAAATTTGTGTAGGTGAAGGCGTATTATTTTTTGTGCAATTTTCTTTGCTCACGAATGTTCAGGACGTGGATATTTTTTGTAGTTTTTTTTTGCGAATTTCAGTTTGATGTGTGGAATATGGGTGTTTAGCAGTGCGACATCAGTTTGCGATATGGGGCTATGAGTTGCAATGAATAAAAACAATGGGTAATGTTGAACATTGTCTTCAAATCTTAAAAAACCAGCTTGCAAAATATTTCGGGGGTGTTGAAATAGTTGAAAATTTTGTATTTATTATTGCAATAATAATTATTTTTATTATAAAGATGATATGGATTCATTATCGATGTTAATTCGCATTTTCGCAGCTGGAGTGTCATGACAAGGGGAAGGTAACCTGACTTTTGTCAGTAATGTAATTAGTACCTATAATTTAATATATTTTCTGTAAGTGAAGGTTATTTGAATGGACTGGGGAGAGATGAATCTCTACGTTGTCTTCAATGACTTTAATGTCAGTCAATGATGTGCAAGTTTTTCGATGGACTGTAATTTTTATATACGTTTAGACTTTCAATTATACAGGTGAGTGATCTCTGGAATATTACGGAGATTTCAATTTCGCCCGTTCCTGTCCAAACAACAGCGCTTTTTGGGGATCTTTATGCTTGTCTCAATTGCTACAAAATGAAATTTGGCACTAGGAAATATAGCTCTATAGCAACTGAAAAATATGGATTACTTAATTATAACGACAAAAAATTAGCATCACATTCATTTGAAACAGGCTTAGACCTTGATTTCACTAGTGGACTTAACCATGGTTAAGTTAACTATAGTTAGTTTAACCATCCAAAAGTGAGCAATTTCACTGCGAAAATGGTTAAGTTAACCATTTTTACTCCGATTTCACACAAAAATAATGGTTAAACTAACCAATGGCTAGTTTAACCATGGTTAAGTCCACTAGTGAAATCAAGGTCTTAGACATCAATTATTATTATTAAATTGTGATATGCTCTATCGAAGTGCTCGCCAAAGGTTTTTAATTATTTTTTTTCGTAATTCATGGACCTTTGATCTCTATATGAGCATTAGATCCCAAAAGTCCATTTTCTTGTTGTAGCCCCAAGTTTTAAGCTGCCCAACCCTTATACAGGATGGAAAGGCTCAGATCATAATTGTTTGACAATTATTCTCTGCACTTTCGCTCTAGCAATACCAGTATGCCGGAGTTAACGACTTTTTACGGTTGTTAACACACACTTTAGTTATTTTTTTTTGAATTGGAACTTTTCGGGCAACTGGGTGAAATACCGGGTAATATCGGTTTTTATATCCACGCAAAATGAGTTTTATATATTCCCAGCTAACTCAGCTTCTAGTTTGAGTTTTCAAACATCATTTAATACTCCAAAAGAAGCATTGTTTCTAAAAACGTCAGTCGAAACTTGAGTCAAATCTTGGTTCCTGAGATAAAAATTCCTGAGTTCCTAAAATCCAAAAAATAATAGTTTCACAACCGTTCAAATTTTCCAGAATTACCACTACTGTAATAGCCATTTATTAGTAGCCACACATTTCAAATCATCATATTTTAACTGTTTTGACCTTACATTTCTCGTGGATATAATGAGTTTCTAATTTTATTTTTTCAAACAAGCATTCACAAAAGGCAAATTAGCCCTTCAGCATCACGGCAAGAGTACTTACTTGTGCTATTGCTATACCACTCTACCGTATCATGTAAAAATCCTTCAAACAGTGCAGCGGTTTCTCATTTTAACATTTTTTTCGCTGGTAAATGATAAACTTTGTCCACCCGAGACGTTAACGGAAGAAGAGTACACCCTGAAACGTTTTATCGCACCCGTTCATAAAGCGGGCAAATAGGCTAGAATAAAAGATATTATGTTGGTGTGGATGGAAATACGTATACATTTGTAATTTACAATAATGATATCATTCCTTCTTCCCATCTCATTCAGCACAACCTTATGGATACGATAGGCTTGGACGTGGAGTTGTGTTGTTTATAAAAAAGGCGTAAATTGTTACATAGAAGACAAACGACTGGATGCTGACATAAAAAGATTGAACAAAGGAATCAAAAGAATTAGCTATCCTTTTTGAAGAGCTTATCTTTATATGTGTGTATGCTTACGTATGTACATAGACATGCAAATACAAACAGTGTGGATACTACACTGAATTAATATGTGAGTTTAGAGATGAAAGTTGCTAGGACTGACTTAAAGTCCTGTTGTTCACACTGTAGAATGAAATGCGGCGTGTTGGATGGAAATAAGGCACAAGCCCACACCGCCCACATGTAAAACAATCATTTGAGAAAATATGGTTAAATAGCGCATGTCAGAGGAGCGGTAAATACATGCTGTTCAGACACATCATAAATATTTCACGCTTTTTCCCATGTAAAAGTGACACTGCCCGTCAGCACAGTTTGAACAAGGCGTTTTCGCTAGCCACTACCTTCCAATTTAAAAAGACTTTTAGGATATAATTCATTCCTTCTTCCATCACGTAGATATATAGTTGGAGAAAGTTTCAAGTTTTTAAATATCTCTTATCGACTCCATTTAATCCTGCAATATATCAATGTATGTAGTACATAGTTCACTCATTCAATATTTTTGTCACAGCTCTTCCACTCAATTGAATAAAGGGGTGGAATGTCTCTATTTGATTGCTACTCTTCGCATGCAATAATATACGTAAACGAGGTCCATGGCAATTGAATAACCTTCGCTAGAGTTATGTTCGTATTTGTTACAAAGACCTCCTTAGATATACCTTTTTAAAATAAGCCCCAAGATTAGACTCAGTATGATGTAACCACATAATTACTAATTACATCACAATGATTCGGTTATGATACCAAAACAAAGTAAAATCCGCCTAAAAGCGCCTTCATCCCCGAATAAATTGTTCTACAGGAGTTTCTCCACGAGCAGCAGTAAAACCAAAGAGGGATTTCTTACATAGTGGGGAGCTGTTCTTTAGATAAGGTGTATATAAACATGGGTCCCTATGCATTTCTGATGCAGGGAAAACTTTTTAAAGCTCAAATCTGTCAAAAACTTACTCGTAGGCTTAATTTACATAATAGTTAAGTTCTTGGATTTAAGTTTACCCAACGCCGTTGGCGACCAGCGAGTGAAGGCAAAGATGTTCTCAAAACTTTTAAACTACTATGAGTGATATGTATGTGATATTGGACGTGAAAAATGGCCCTGTCCAACAGCAACCTCCTGGAAACTAAAATGAGTGACGGTGCTTTGCTCCATGGCAATTACATTTGTTCCTCGGAAGTGCTTATTTCGACATCAAAATTTGTAATAATTTTTGCCTCTGCAGTGCACATTTTTAAAATCTTTCTACATCTAGTGCTTAATATTTTCCTACACTTTTTGGTTTCTTATAAAAATGAATGCCTCCCGTAAAAATAAAAACCATAACTTGCAGTTAAGTTTTACAACATTAGAACAAGAACTTCATTATTTGGTTAATTCTTTCAATGTCAATGCGAATGTTAAAGTAAATGGCCGTTTTCAACTGCTCTCTTAGCTTTTTATATTTTTTTCAGAATTGTGACCATGTCACATTTATTTCCATAATGCAGCACATTAAAACAGCAAAAATGGAACATTTAACTAAATTACTGCTACCACTGCTACGAAGGTTTGATACCCAACACAAATTATAATGCACAATTACTAGAAAGTCTTTTCCTAGACTATTGTACATCATACATCATATTTCCAAAGTTTATTCTGAATTTTGATCTGAAAACAGCGAATGATTTGCTTTCCTTCATACTTATTGCCTATCCTCTTAGATAGCTGATTTCTTTAAGCTATACTTTTTCACAATGAATGCTCGTATTATGTCTAGGATATGGCGGACACTTTGGTTGGTTGTAAACATTCGTAAATAAACAGTTGAAAAATACCACTCCGCATTCCATAAATTCATTCCTTTTCTCTTCGAATTTCTCAAGGGAGTTTATAACTTGAGAAGAATAGCTTACCGCAGTTCTGAGTTCACAACCATTGTATCTTTCCATCTTTCGAAACCGTTTTGTATTCAAAATGCTTACTACGAACATTGTGTGAGACAGAACCCGAGTAAAGCTATATTGTCAGGTTATTATTGGTTGTACCTGAAAAATTCTTTTGAAAGTCTACAGGCTTATGTACGAGAATCCTGGAATGAACAATTATCCTACTAGTAGTAAACTTAAAGTATATGGACGAAACACATTCATGTTCCTATGTAGAACCTTTGCAGAACAAACTATAAGTATATTATAGGATTTTTAGGGCGTGCGCTAGTAAAACACCCTTGACCGTGAGTCCGTACGTCCCTCCTAACGATTACTAATACATTACTAACAACATACTTCACTAATTTCTTTCGAAATTTTTGGGGATTTTGCCCAGGCCAATAGATCGGAAGTTTTGTTATTGGCTGAAATCGGCGCAAACTTCGTAGCTTTCCTTCACATAAAAACTCTTTAAGCCGGCTTTTCTTTAGTATGGTCAAATTTAACTGGTCCCGGCAAACTTCCATATACTTAACATTATGGGATACAACCTGAAATCAACCATTAAGCCGGCCTTTCTATAAACCGGCCTAAATTAGCGGTCCCAACAACGCATATCCCTATGTTAATGCTGCTGCTTAAGCCGGCCAAGCACAGAACGGAACGCATTTGCACAGTCTTCCAGAAACATTATTGCTCTTTAAGCTAACGTAAAATTACAAGAGTCAAACGTTTTATGAGCGTACGTGCTGCTCCAGGCATGTTTCTTGTTTTCCTACGTAATTACAATATGTTAAATTATTGATGGAAATTAAAACTAGTATTAATTTCAGTGGAATCCGTTTTTGAATAAATAATTATTTATTCCTATTCTAGAGCAACCTTTCGAGCCTCATCAGGGGTCATCGTCAGGCCAGAGAATGATTTACAGAGAGCATGCTATAACTAGTGCATATGAGATGTGTAGAAGTTTTTTTGCTTAATATATATTACTTAGTTGATGATTCTTAGTGTTGGGATGATTGGTTTCCATGCCAAAATATTGCTAAAAAAAATAAAAATAAAAAATATTGTTCGAAACATTTTGAGTGAATTTTGTAACAACATCGCATGTATTACGATATTACGGTCTGGGCCGGCTTATCGATAAAATGGTCTCTCGATAAGCCGGCCATATTTCGTGTCCCCCCGAAGGACCGGCACCGGCATATAGAATGTTTACTCTAGCTTGAAAACTGGTGTTTGAATTTCAATAAAAAAATTTATACACCTTCTGTACGCCAGTTGTAGCGTTGCGTTTCAAGTTGGTTGAAATCGATAATTGAGTTTTTGAGAAAACAATTCTTAAAATTTTGAAAATTAAATTAAAAGCCGGTAAATAACACTATGTAATCCAAGTAACTATAAGGTAACACTACCAACTTTATGTGCAAATGGCTAATAAATGTGATTGTGTGAAACCTCAATAAACCCCACCTTAAGCTGGGCTGTCGTTACATTTACATAAAATCTAAGACTCGATAAGACAAAAATTTATACAGCAATAAATGCATGACTCTAAGCGGGGTGCGGAGCAGGTGGAGAAGTACAAAAAAACACAATAAAACAGCTATAATAACTATTTAACATATGCAACACTGCAAAAGAGGGTACGCCACACATAAAAAAAAGCTATGTAATGAAACAAAGACCACAGCGTATATCAAGAAAGTTAATGACAACGAGCTGAATACAGACAACTATTCAACTCAAAATGTAGTCATAACGAAGACACTCTGGAAGAAAACGTAAGGGAATTATACATACGTCTTTTTAAGCAGAACTGATTAAAACTAGAAACTAGATTATTTGTAAGATCCAGTAAAGAATTTCAAGAACTTAACTGTTGTATATTTTATCTCACTCACAATCTTATTATTGCAGTCAACAGTGCTTTGTAAAAGACAGTCTGGGCCATGGCCACATCGACCTAATAAGCATACGTACTCCTGACAACGAGTGCTCCATTGAGTGCCTTGGACAGTCTCATATAATTTCATATTTACAAATATACCGTTAGGCCAAGTTGATGCCTACCATAACCGAATCGGACGAAAGCAAAAGGGAAAAATCAATGAGTTGGACAACTGAGCTGCACCGCAGAAAATGTCTGAAATAATAAGCATGTCTATGTAATTATGGGTATGGGTTAAGGCACAAAAGTAACTCGGAAAACAAGCTGAAAGCCAGGGTAATAATATGTGGGCAAAGGTGCGATAACATGGGCAATTGAACAAAGCCCATTATGCTATAATGTTACAGGGCGAGAGTAACTAGTACTATACGGGGATTACACCTATCTATAACAACTATATTCCAACATGCAGTAGTAAGAGAGACGAACATGGAGTGAAGACGACAGCCTTAGCGTAAGCGTGGGAGGATGAACGATTTGACTGATCGTTGGAATGAACCCAAACCTTTTGTATTTTGCTTCTGAATGGCAAAGCAAGGAGAAGGTTATACTTTTCTCTCCATCAAATAAACTGAATGAATGAGCGACTCTCGGAGGCAAAAACGTAGCCATTCAACAATTTCGTCCAGGTAGCTACATTATTACCTTGTATAGATTTATATAGCTGCATATCAATATACTTATAATTTGTATTGTTAAAGCCATCCCTTCCTTCACACGTATGTTTCCTCTGCTTCACCCAGCACAAAAATCCATAAACATACTTAGTACTTATATGTATTTATAGGCAATAAACCCATGAACATTAGTATTGATACATAATGGAAATGTTACGACATTAAAATGAAAGGGTCAGTCTCTATGGATACTCACAATCCGTCCTACTATTTATCCCACATGTAGGTAGATGTAAGCCCTATAAAACTATTTCCATGGATACATGGTAAGAAAAAACAATTGCCTCGAATCTCCGTGGATGGCCGTCAAATCCAGTTCGAGTACATATTTATGACTGAACCTACCCTTCCATATACCATCCTCTTGCCTGGGAAAGATCATGTAAGCTTGTTTTACGCAGACTGTGCATAAGTATACATGGAGCAGTTGTTGTTCTAGTCTCAATATAATTTATGGAGTCTTTATCAAGCTTACTACTGATTTCATTTCTTAGGAATTGTAATAAACTATTTTACTGTTCAGAGTTCCATAGCCTATTGAGAGGAGAAGAGATGAGGTGGACCTCCAACGCTCCAAGTTGCATATTTTATTGCATAATATAAGAATCAAGGACGCAAGGAATTCAGCTTTCCCAGCAACACCGCCTCAAATTCTCTTCTATTTACAAAGTGAATTTTAAATTGAACTCTTCGAACCTCACTTTATGAGGCGTGCATGCTTGCATGCGTGAATGTATCTGTCTAACAATGTAAGATGGTCTGAAAAGGGGAAGTAGTGATGGAGTCATTGGATTAGGTGAACTTTGGTCCACCAACAACTTTCAGTAATTGAATGAAGCTCTTCATCATCCCAGTATTTATTTGGACAAAGAGATGGTAGCAATTGGAAATCATGACACTTGTCGAACGCCGGGGCCGGGGGTTGTAGGAATTTGGATAACTCCATTGAATTTTTAAGGCATGTCGAAGATACATACCTCAAAATGTCGAGACTCGAACTTGAAAGATGCAAAGTTGTTGTCAGAGACAAAAACATAAATACATATTTGAGGAGGAGGTACTACGGTTAGGGAATCATAATCATTGAAATGGTATCTGCAGTGGCCTACATTCAAAACTTTACTCCTTAGGGTGGCAAATTGGGGGAGAGGTGGGATTCAAGGTGGGTAAACTCTTCAAGAAATTTCAACAAAAGGCTGAAATTACAAATTTTTATCAGGAACAAGGAGTGGGAATCATCCCACATATGTAACCACAAAAACACCAATATATTCCTACGATTGTAAGGGAAAGTTGACGAGGAAGTTTTCTATTTTGTTCGTCTCTAATCGTAAAACAAGTACATAGAATTTCAATGTGGCTACTAAAATAAAATAGGGATGCGAATCATGTTATAGGTGAGGGTGAGGTGAAGGCACATTTGTGAAAATACTCCTTCTTTCCCATTTGTAACCGCCGTGAAACAATTCGGTTCATGTGACTTTCAACTCATGTTCCTCTATTGCATATGAAGGTATGCATGTTTATATATGGGTGCTGTAACAGAAGTTAATGCTACAATATAAAAATATATATAGGGACTATGGGAAATATATAGGTAGAACAGAAAAGGAGTAGGGTCGTAAATGCAGAGAATGCTGTCTGATACTTATGGTATGTTTGTTTCCTACGGAGAGAGGGAGAGAGAGAGAGAGTTTGGAGTACACAATGTAAAATAGTTCATGGATGAATATTGCGGATTTTGGATGATGGTTGGCTCCTCTCGTACGGATGTTTATCGCATGGTAAGAAAAACGACGAGAAGAAATAAGAATATGGAATAATGTTTAGATAGGATCTTGCATACATACCTATAGGACTTATGTACATGCTGGTTAAGGAACTATACACATATGCCGTTTAGGGCAAGGAACCGGCTGTCACTTCAGATTTCACAAGTCGGATCAGCAGACTTCTCGTCTGAATACTCAATGGTTTGGAAGAAAAAGGTTTCGAAGCGTACATTCAATTCTCTGTGGGTTTCCTACACCTCCACTTTCCTCAATTGAACATGAATTGAAAATAAAATTGAGCCCTCCTAGCTATTATTCTGTGCTGCATCCAGGGATCTACTCTTCCCCTATATTCTTCTCTTCTTCTTCCTTTTCTTGTTTCGTCTCTGTAATGTAGTAGAACTTTTCAGTTTTCAGCTCGAGCCAGTCTTATCCACAACGAGTCCTCTTCGTTTTGGTGACTTTTTTCAATGCTCTCTTCTCTCTGGTAACACTCCTCCAGTCATCTCCCTTCCATACGTTTCACCATGCCCCGTGCATTCGAATCAAATTATTTCTATCTACAATCCAGCCAGACGAATCAAGATTTATAGCCTTGAGCTATCCAGCAATAAGTGAATGTTTCCTAAGTCTCTGTAGAGAGAAATGTCTACTCCCAAATACTCCCTCATCAAATCTTGCTACTTCGGACTTCTGCCTTATATTGGAGTAACTGGAGAGGCGCTAGTAATACACAATTGAGTTCATCTGTATTGTAGTAGGTTCCTCTGGATCCCACGGCAAATGCAATCTCATCATTACTTTACTTGAACTATCAAAACTGTTTTGTATACTTTTATGTGTAATAATTAATACAACTTGTACGTCGCTCGAAAATACTTTCAAAAATGGAGTTTTGATGCAATTCAGCAAAGATTGTTTACTGAAAAGGAATTTCATCTTCCGTACAGTAGGCCATACCTGCTAAAGCAATCATTACTGTGAATGACATAAATTCCAAGGTACCCCCTTCTAGAATAATAGGATAGCATATAGGCCATGAATTGGATTGCATATAGATGGTACATTTAATCCTGATATATCTTGAGTACGCAACTGAATTTGGGAAATGCTTTCGGATAAATTAATCCAGATAATTCAATAGACCGCAGGAACTCCAACACTCTTGAAAATAATGCTGAAGTGTAGGGAGGATTTGAGAGAAAGCTTTGCGAAAACTTGGCAAACATTTACGCAATGACGTCCAAAGTGGCTTATTTCAATGGTGTAAATGTGCAGGGTCTCAACTGCAGGGAAGCTACTAGTGAGGAATCACGGTGATTTGTAAGGAGATCAACTGTATGATATCACATCATGGCTGATATACTGAGGGATTACCTTCGCTTTTAGTTTTGAATAGCTTGAAATTACCTTGGTATTCATTGGCATCAGTCGCCTTGTGTCAGATGAAACGAATCTTATTGGAGAACCCAGGAGGATCTCTGCAGTATGGGATTCAGAATGCGTATGCTAGGGACACATTGTAAGTACTTACATAAAACATTTTTCAGACGAGCCCCTGTACTATAGGTAGGAGCTGGGTTAATATAGTTGGTAATACGGTGTTTACAAGCACAGGGTATGCCGGACGGATCAGAACTTTTGGTAACATAATGATGCAATACATCATATTCTTACAAACATGGGAACAATATAATTGATCAGCCTACTTTTCCTATTGGACATGGTTCATTCATAGACACTTTAGTTGAGGGAATACGTGATTAAAGTAACTTATTTTCTGGAGGATCAAGCCGGGGGGATGTAAATGTAATAAATACGCGACGCACATCGGCAACAAGCATTACCATCTCTTCCATGTGTCCTTTTCATCCCGGATTCGGGCTTGTATTCATCTACATGGGTTTCCCGAAGACTTAGGCTCATTATACTGATGGTGTACACAGAAAAGAGCGTAGACCTAAAATCCACGTTTAGTCATCAGCCAAAGCATAGTTTAAGCTCCTGGAAAACTCTGACAAGATATCCACCACACTCGGATTCGGAAGTTTACTCAAACTCACACCAAACAATATGTAGATACATTTATGTGCATACTGGCTTCCTACTGCGGGCAAACCTAGTGAATATAAATATTCTAACCCCCATTCTCTCCCTAATTTATTACAGCGTGGCCATTTTTTTTATTTACCATTAAAAGTAAATTCTAATTTCAACGTTTTAAAAAATTTTCCAAATGTTATTTGCCTTTCTATATTATAGCAATTAATAATGGAGAGGACATTCCTTTCGACATGAATAGTGACAGATCAAATGCGTTAGAAAAATATGATTAAATCGGTAGCGGGAGACATTTTTCGCATTCAAAAGAATTAATATAAGATGTGCGCTTTGTGCAAACCTCTATTCAATTCATTTGTTTTATTTCATATACGTTGAACGTGCTTATGTTTCCCGAGTAGTTGGAGTATACAAGAATTTTAATCAGCACACAAGTTTGAGCTGCAGCCAAAAAACCTGGATTTCAATTGCGAGCTTAACCATGGTTAATTTAACTGTAGTTAGACAAAAGTTAACTAACCATTCAAAAGCTAGTAATTTCATCGCATATATTTCGGGGCAAAAACAATCGCTAGGATAGTTATTTGATTTAGCAAGTTCTTAGCGGTGACATATTAATAATTGTTTTTATACGAAAGCACCATACATATGCTACATACAAAATATAATTACATCATATATTTTGAGACAACTGTGTCATAAAGTCAATAACATTTTCTACGGTCTTTATTTGAATTCTAGCCGAAACCCTCGAAACATTCGGGAAGTATCACGAAGAGGAGATAGGTCTTGTAAGTACCTCATTAAGTGAAAGTTATATGCAAAATGATCAATTCTACAAGCGACACTGGTTTTAGTGCAATTTAGTGGTAAAAACTAGTCCGCACATGAAAGCGGTTCCGGCCAGTGGTTTATTTCCCCTTCGATCCTCGAATGAATTGAACTTCCCATTATTTCTTCACATCCTCTCGACTGCAACTCATTTCGCCCTACTTTTACGTTTATAACCGAGTCACAAAACTTTAACTCCGTTCTTTTGTCCCTATCCTGAGATGCCTGAGAGCATTCCGGGTGTATAAGCGTTGTGTCGTCGTTCCATAAGTTTAATCCTCCATGGACTCTCTTCTCCGGTGGCGAACAGATCTGACGACGACGATTGAAGTGAACATCCGCAAAGATTTTCTTATCCCTTTGGTACATAATGAGCATCTTATTGTTACACAGGAAGGCCGAAGGTCTCCACTCTGATGAATACAGTAATCATTCAGCCTTCCAAAACATTTCGGCATCTGGATTCCCATTCTCAATATTTAATCAGCAGTTTTCATGCATATTTACACGGCGTTGTGGAACCTTTTCTTCACTTGAAGAGGAAAACTCGCCATTAGTATAAACATTGTTTCTGTCGCATCGGAGAGGTTGGTCAGACAAACAAATACGACACTATGACACAATACGTGCTACGCAATGAGAAAATAGTTAATCCACATTGCAACAAATTCTCCCACAGTTATAGGCGCCCAGTAAATATGAGATGAGACGGACTAATTACATGTGGGTAACGCGTAGATATAAACTGTAGAATCCTGTTCGTTTTTGTATAGTTAAAATATGGATGAATTTACAACTAAAGGACTATTCAGGGCAGTCCTTTCGAATCTTGGCTTGGGTACTCTTATGAATCTTATTTAGTTCCGTCTACAACGTTTTAAACGCGGGAATTAATACACCCAGTAATGTGTCATTCAGTGATGAAAAATGCCACTTACAATTAATAACATTACAGCAATTTATTCTCAAGTAAGTAAATTCCAACATAGTTTTTAGCTTAAAATTTTATGCTTCGATTTTGTGCTCGGTTTTTGGGGTCACTTAAGATCTATCTTAAGTTTTGTTCTCATATTTTGCACTAGTTTAATGTTTAATATCCCAAGAATTTGTTTTGGTTACGTAATAGTATGAGTCTTAGTCCCCCTGAAGAAGGGCACTGATTGTACTTGAAAGCTAGTGAATAAATAAATAGACTTTCGCGTAATCCACGTAAACCGTAAAAAATGATTTCACATAATAGTATGTATAACTTATAATATTTGATTTCATGCAACAAGCAACTACTATACTTCAATTCCTTAAAATAATTCCCAGGAGCGTTTTTCATTCTACGAGCTAATATATATACAGGAAATGGCATCACGGCATCAACACCAATGACATGTATGACGCGAATTATGCTTCAGAAATCACCAGGTAGAAATTCGAAGACACAAGGGCAATACAATTATTGCATACAATTTCTAAAGAATATAATTCTTAAATGCTAAAAGGTTGATCCTGACACCAAAATGGCAGATGTAAAAATAATATAAATTGAATTGAAATTTTAATTTCCATTTAATTTTACTCACTTGCACACATTCATTTAGTTAACACTGCATTCCCACCAACTGTTTCATGAATGAATGACCTTGATACATAAACATCACAAACTTAGAATATGAAACTTTTACACCAGATTATCGCCCCATTTATGTCTAATACTAGTTATTGACACCAACGAAATGCCGCAAACAGCAATGAAGTAAATACGTAATGCCAATACTTTTCCTTTCCACCTGCAGATAGCCGATCTCTCATTTTGTTAAAAGAAGAATGGATGCTTTTGACATTCATATTCAATTACATACTACTACATATACTAGTATTTGTACATAAATGATGGATACATACAATTGCACCATGTTTTTAATCCATCGACATCGACACGTTATCAGGAATTAGTTGAGTAAAATTGAATAAAAACAGAAACGATGATGATGAAAAAAGGTATAAGCACCTCATGTCAAGCAAAGCAGTTCAACGAGTAAATCAAAGTGAATGCTTAAAAAAGCTTTCATTCGTTCCCAACAAGTCAATCAATATGATCTGCTTCGCAGCTTTAGCCTTTGCAAAATTTTGCAATGATTAAATTATAACCTTTGCATGACTAGCAAACTTATTACATGTAAACAATAAACAAACAGTACATAGTATAAAAGGAAGTACATATACATGCTGCATTGCTGCCGTATATGCAATGGTACTCAATCTCACACAATAAATCTATAATTTACAATTTCATGCACTTACTGCTTGGTTTGAGTGGAAAATATGAAAATACTTACGGGAATGTTGGAATCAGGAAAATAGACGAGGATTTTGAGTTGAGATTGTTATGAGATCGAGAGAGAGACAGAGAGGGAGAGGAAGTGTGTATTGGAGGTAAAGTAAAAAAAAAAGACATTTATAATTATTGTAATAAGTAAGTGGGCATGAAGTAAAGAGGGATTTGGTTATGGTAGAGTACTCCCTCGGAGTGAATGGTATGCAAGTGGTAGGTTGCCGTGGGCAAGACTTCAGTCTGTTTCCAGAATCTCTTCAATACGCACGCTGAAGATACTTGCTCAGCTCCTCGATCCTTGTCGGTTCGACGCTCCAACCTAACTCTCGTCTTTCTCCTATCTCTCTGTTAGGATTCACTGAGTTCCTTAAAATAAAAACACGTTGGTCTGGCTCATGGTGCTGGTCTTTTGCCCCATACGCACACATCCTCTCCTCATCTCGCAGGTTAATATTACTCCCTTCCATGTCTGCATCTCTCTCATTCCATCTCAGGATCACGGACAAGGAACTTCCAGGATTGTGTCTTCTCTCTTCTATATACCCTTCCTTTGTGTTTTAAGAAACGCATTCTCGTCTTGCCTGTGAAATTGTGAATAAAAGTATTTGCACTTAACCTCCTTATCCAAAACTCACCAATTTTACTATTTAATCATTATTTCTACTAATTAATTCAACAAGTAGTTGTTAAAGTGACAGCTTGCGGAATTGGGTTCAAGAAAGACTTTCATTAATAATCGGATCTGGATACTGTGTAGAAATTAAAGTTGCATAGACATTCTCATTAGATTCTTTGAGATATCTTTTGTGAGTAAATACGGTTTTAATTCTGCTGTTGTTGAAAAAGTTTCAGTGAGGAAAGCAAATTGTTGGCTTGTGGGAAATAAAAGTAGTGCCGGTGAACGGTTTGGCTAATCGTAGTTGGAGTTTCAGAGGTAAGAACTAGAACAACTGAATTTTTACGAACGAATTTCGTATTCTCATCAAAATTTTGTCGGTGGTCTAATCGAAAGATGTTAATCATGTATGACCAGTATGATTCATTGTAAATGAAGCTTAGAATCCAGCAACAATAATTAAAATTATTGATGCTAACAATGAATGCCATGAGCTTTAGAAGAGTTTTGTATGGTTTTAACTGAATTCTCTTGGCTGTTTTAGGTTTGAGTGTGCGGAAGATTTCTCCTTGAGGTTAATCAAAACAGTAACAGTAAATTATTGAGCGCTATTTGTGTGACCTCATTGTGTAAACATTGTGTAGCTGGAGTTTTGTGGCAGAGTGACTCCGAATCGGAAAACTGTTTACGTTGAATTAAAATCAAACAAGGACTGTTTCGAAAAGAAATGCCCAATGGGATTTGGTATGGATGGGAATTTTTCCAGGTTGAGTCTCATCAAGTGAAGCGTATTGGGTTTGAAGTCAACTATTTGCAGTAATTAAATGAATGAAAGATAACTTTGTGACTTGTGATCCGTTATGTAGATGTGGGCATTTAGCGACTGGGAGAAATCTTAAATGTAGAGCACAAGTGTCAGTTACGCAGCAACTTCTAGAGTTATTTAATGAAAGTTCAATGATCAATGATACATGCGACGAAGGATGAAACAGCTGTGAAGGATTGTGCATAAGTTGAGGTAGCTTGTCAAATGTATGTAGCGAAACCGGCGAATGGTTACATAGGATTTGAAATACTAATTGTCTTAATAAAGATATTTTGAAACAAATGTTCAAAAATGATGGGTTCGGTGGGGAAATCGAGTGGAATGTCGCAAATGATTTTCCTGCAGTTGTGTCTATTGTTGGTAAACACCGGTAGTGTTAAAATAGGCTCCTCATCACAATCATCGTATTTGAAAATTTTTGGACTGCAACAATCACAAGTAAATATTGATCCATGCTATGAGGATCTCTCGACTTCGTCGGGACAGTCTCGTGCTAGGAAATGTATACCAGACTTTGTGAATGCTGCATTTGGGAAAGAGATACAAGTAACTCATACCTGTGGGGCCAAAGTACCCTCACGGATGTGTTTTCTCTCGGATGGAACTGGTGTGGGTCTGATTCACTCTCCTGTACTTCTTCCTGTTCAAAAAACCTCTCAAGCTCGTCTCAGCTCTTTGGGCAACAACAATAACAACCTTATTGGAAACCCTGGAACCACCAATGTTGCTGGTTCTGAAGTACTTCAGCAATCTTATTCCTCGTTGGAGAGCATAAAGATACCTAAACCATACAGTGGAAGTGGTATTAATATCAACAATAACTACGATAGCTCTGGTAACAAGCAAAGCGGACCCTCTTCAACTCGAGAATTTGGCGAGACGGAAACAAAGTTCTTTGGAGAGTCAGACTTTCTTCAGATTCATTCAGCCGATAGCCCTTCAGTTCCCGAGAAAATTACGCAAGCTCCCCTACCCAGCAACTCCAGATCTCGGAATGGGAACAGAGGAAGAGGCAACAAAAACAAAAACCACACAAAAAGAGTTGTACGGAGCGCCAGCCAGCATCATGGGGGAAACGGTCATGAAGCTAAATGCCATATTTGCGACGCCACGGATGCCAAACGGGCTCATCCCCCCACCTTCATGACAGATTTGAACAATCCCAATAATTTAACCTGCTGGGAATCTAATCCTTTTGCTCTCGACAGCGAAAATGTTACTCTGACATTGTCGCTTGGGAAAAAGTACGAGTTGACCTACGTCAGTCTGCAGTTCTGCGGTGGAGCTAAGCCCGACTCTTTGGCTATCTACAAGAGCATGGATTTTGGTCGTTCGTGGCAACCACTTCAGTACTATTCTTCTAATTGCAAGAAGATGTATGGAAAACCGAACAGGTATTGACAGCTAGACATTATTCAATTATTGGATGCCCTGCAAACCACATCACAATCAATTCAATCCATTATTTCTCCTTTTTACCATCCTCACAGTCCCTCGTGATCTCACGCATACCTTTCATGTGCCTCTAACTTTTTTCACCTGATCTCACTCTATTCAAGCTCCTTGTGCATTCTACCCATTAAAGTGAAACTGAACTTCTATCCTATTCATACCATTCATAACAGCACACCGCCCCTCTCCTTGCAAAGCTAAATCAAAGTCCCCCTGTGAAACCAACACGTATGATCAGTTCATTACTTAACAGCTAAAGTACAGTAGATGGGTAATACAAACCAAGATTTGATTGATTACCACTCCATAGTTTACACTATGGAATGAAGTAAGTATTTACGTCTGGCATCGGCAATTCTTCTTTTCTTCCTTTCTTGTTGTAAGGGTCTAATGTGTTTTGGTTAAGGTGGTCCATCCATCAAGACATCTTCCTCTTCAAAACCATGCATTAGAATTCAAATTACATTCGATTTATTCGATTATTCGTCTGCAATTTGTCCTTGCCTTGCTCTACCGTTGTATATCACTTTCTCGTGCCACCACTGCACTCGTATTTATTTCTATTAATGGATAATCATAGGTCTCCATAAGCCAAAATTATGACCACATGTCGAGAATAAATATTAAATAACTGGTTTGTTGGAAATATGCCCACAGAGCCACAATAACTCGTGCCAATGAACAGGAACCGTTGTGTACAGACAGTCATATCAGAAGTGATTCGGGGATGGGTTCCAGGATTGCTTTCAGCACGCTTGAAGGACGGCCAAGCGCTATTGACTTTGACAACAGCCCTATATTGCAGGTCAAATAACCATTTGCTCTTATTCAAGTTGCTATTTGTCGAGTTATCATTTCCTTCCTACCTAATAATTAATCAGTCATAAGATATTAGTATATTAGCAATGTATTGCTTTGGTTAAAGGTTTTTCCAAGTATATGTTATTACTAGATTCGTAAGAAAGTTACTGGCTTAACAGAAAAATTGGATTCATAAAATCCTGTCATCATACATGTTGCTCATATTTCATTGGGAGATTGTGTACTTAATCTAATTCGATGGTATACATCAACCGAACCTGAGTTTGAAAGTTAAGTTTATTGTTTGTCTTGTGGTGATGGTTGGAAATTGCAACTGTTTCATGGAATCTCACTGACGTAGACATCAACTGCAGCATTAAGAAGATTTACAACAAGCACTTAAAGTCACTTTAGTTGCTCGGTAGCGAGTACCTAGTTGCTAGTTCCTGCTTGTGGTTTCGAGTTTTTCAGTAGTGCCGAAGCGAGGGAATGTTTCGGAAATGCACGCAGCCACACAGAATATATTCTTGCAAAACCAGCATTCCTTTTTCTGTCTATCTACTCAAAAACGGCTGAGGTCTGCGCGTCAGTCTGAAAAGTAAATAAATGTACATATTTATTTGCATTGGTATCTGATGAAATGCTTTCCTTCTCAATAACGTTTTCTTAGTCTCTGATTGCATTTCCGTTTGACTTTTACTGCTCATATGATAGTGTTCAGTGAGATTTTGTGGCTGCAGCATAATAGTCTTGCCTACTCATGTAAAAGTGAAGTGTGAAGTGCATTCATGTACACGGCTGTTTTAGTATCCAGGATGCTAATTTTAAGACCGGATAAGCATCGAGCTCGAAGTTACTCCCTTCAGCACTGATCGTGTTTGCTTCCTAATTTTACTGACAGTGCATTACGTTAATCTTTCGCCGACTTTACCTCTTCCTACAAAAACCCAACTTACCCTTAGAATGGAATTCCAAATCTTTTATTTTGTTACTGTTGACTGACCTCAAAATAGGGAAGCAGTTAATAATAGCTTGGAATTGTTAGAAGCTATATATCAGAGTAAATCAATGCATTTATTAATTAGCGCTATGTAGTTTTAGATTGCGTTACAAATATAGGTCAGAGAAGAGTCACTTCCGAATTATAAAGTGAATTAAATGAAGCGTTTAGTTGAGGTGGAAGATGAATGGGACACATAGCTCATTTTTGTGAAGTAAAAGAAAATCTGTAAAGAGAAAAATAATAACCATATAATTTCCAGGATTGGGCGACAGCCACGGATATCCGGGTTGTGTTCAATCGAATGCTCACACCGGACACGGACCTTGCCAGTTTAACTCAGCAGATCGCTTCATTGACAACCACTTTGTCACACAAAGAACAGGTATTTCATCTCCTCCACAATGACACATCATTGAATTCGGTGGTAGTCGATACTGGCACAAGCCCCATGACATCATCTTCCAGCGACAACCCTGCTGACTCCGTCTATCACAACGGATACCAGGTATAGTTCTAGCAATAAGTTACAGGCTTACTTTTCTATTTTTTACCCTTTGTTTTCACTTTCTGTAAGTTGTCCATGCAGAGATGCTCAGAGGCGTATACAAATCACATTGGGGTGATGTATTAGAAAAAAAGTATATATTGGGATAAGTGATATCGAAAGGAGAGGCACGAGAACATTTGGGTTAGGTTACATTAAATTGTAAGCCCGTGTGATTAGAGCGGTTGTGATAGGGAACAAGAAAAAAGGAAGAATGAGAGAAAAGGGGACCATGTTATCCATTCATTATATTTACCTCTTACTTCAGCTATGTACTAGCTGGGCGTGAGGAGAGCAAGACAACTAATGCTTCCTTTTCTCCCGTGTTTTATGTATTTTTCTCAACATATAAGTCTTTCCTCGTGTTGACTCCGTGAACAGCCTTACATGTAGTAGAAAGAAATCTCAACGGTGAAGTTAAAAAGAAAGAGATGAAGCATTTGTTGCATTGAGCTTTATGTGTATGTATACCTCTACATGTAAAGCTCCTCCAGCCCGTATTGTTACAACTGATGGTTTTATATACACATGTATCTTTGGAGTAGTACGCAGACCTTAGTATCGTGATGAGTGTCGTCTGTGCGCGAGCAACTTTTTCTCTCCCTGCCTGTTTGTTAGATTGATGGTTTGCCCCTTAGAAAATTCCTATTAGGCATCTCCATTAGTGTGAGTATGTGAGGATGGTGTGGAAGAAATGCAATTTTCTCATTATGCTTTTCTTAGTACTATCTGTGTATACCTAACCATTTCAGGCTAATGAGGCGCAGCCACAAATCAATGAAGCATCGGCTGCGGCAGAGGCTGTAGCCTCGGCCGCCCTCATCAACTTGCCCTCGACGACGACCAAACACAATCTGCGGACCTTTTACTCCGTGGCTGATTTTGCTGTCGGTGGTCGATGTAAATGCAATGGCCACGCGTCTCGCTGCATCCATAACAAGTAATTAAAATTGTCTACACTTACATAATTACGTACGATCCTCCTCCCAATAATCCTTAAGTAATGCAATGAGCAGCATGTACCAAATTTTTACCTTGGTTTCGCTTTGTTGCACCATGCATTCGCTCGCTTCAATCGTATCTACGTTAATAGCTTATACACCGGCGTACTTTGAGTTGCTTATTAAGTACTGCATGCCGGCTCTACGAGATTCAGTTCTTTTGCAAAATACTTCCAAAGCATTTTTATTTGTTTTTGGGATTCACAACTTATTTAAACAATTCTTTATGGAATGACAATAATTCAACCTTGAAAAAATTGCTGAATGGGTTACACTTGTATACGTTTTAAGCTATAGTTGACACTCATTAGTACTGTGTATTTAGCGCCGAAGGTCGTAGCACCCGTACATCTGCTTTTTTTCTGATTCCGCTGTCACCGCTAATACTGTTGTGCTTGTTTGGGTGACAGAGTCAAGTTTTTTAAACAGCACTGTGTGCCTTGCATTGCAGACAAAAGCAAAATTTAGGAATTTTATTTGACCCAATTATCTTAAAGTTGGTAAACCGTTACGCATGGTTTTGAAATTCAGACATGATTTGAGCGGCTCATAATGAGCCTGTGGTAGCGATCTAGTGATTTATAAGACGCACTGCACCCGTTTTATTTCAAGTATGTAACTGTTTTGTTTGTTTATGCATCTAAACAACTGAGTGCATTTCTAGTATTAATTGGATATTTCCAATTTGTCAAATATGAATCCGTCTCTGTTGTTATCTATTTATGTTCTTGCATAAATTGTTTTCAAAGCTAGAAATTATGGTAGTACAGGATTTTAACGTAGTGCATTAATGAGTGTAACATTAAATCCTCCACCTTGTTCCGACGACTCCGGGATGAAGGGGGTTGGATCATACCTATCACCTGTTAAATGTTAGCAGCATTACGTATTGCATTGTAACATTCTTCTTCCAGCGGTTGCTTTGTACGCAGTGCATTCCTACTTGAAGCAATTTGATGCGCTTATGTGTGTTGTAATGTGAATGTATAGATGTATATTATGTAAAGGTAAACCTGGGCTACGCCACGGCAAAATGAAGGTGAAAATATCACTAACGTTTCCGTTTTTTGTTGTTTTTCTCGCTCTTGTGGAATTTCGACAGGGAGGGTGAGCTAGTATGTGACTGCCGGCACAATACAGCGGGTAGAGACTGTGAAAGATGCAAACCATTCTATTTGGATCGGCCTTGGGGTCGAGCAACTTCCAGAGATTCTCATGAATGTAAAGGTAAGGATTTTTGTGCACCTCTTTCTGTGAAACTAATTGAATCGTTTTGTGTAGCTATCGCATTCTATTAATACCTTCTCATCGGCACCGGCACAAAGCGTGACATTTCTAATTTTCTGGGTAATTGATTTGTTTCAAAAGGAATCTTTCAATTTTCTCTTTTACAATCGCTATTAACTAATTTTATTGACAGTTTCTACTTGTGGGTGGTCTGTTATTTTGGTTTTCCCCCAACTTTGGAATTATTTAGTTACACATTTTGCTATTAAAGGGAACTTTTAGATTTTAGCATTAGAGTAGAATTCAACCACACCGAGTAGGTGCTACTGCCCCCACTAAAATGAATCAAAAAATTCAATCAACGAATAAGAATGAAAGTTTTCGGGTTGTGGTAGGTTTATATGGAAATATGTATTTATCAACCCCCGTGTAACAAACACCAAACAAGACAGATTGAAATCGGAGTTTCCATTCCTTAAATGTTACCTTACAACGTTACATAGCTAGTATTGCCTCGGATTAAGAGTAAACCTTAAAGGCATGTTTTTATTGCTGCCAAAACGAAGTTATTACTGAATCATTGAGGGGATTCTCCAACAAAAAATCGTGAAAATATTTCTGCACGGGCTTAAAACATAATTTGAATCTGACTTAAGTTGCTGTAAATCGTCAAATGGATGCAGTTTTACATATTGGAAGAAAGCAAAGTCATTTGGATACCTAAATGGGGTTAATGTGTTGACGCATTATGAATGTACCGAATGGAGTGCCAAATATTTGTCGAATGCCTGAACATTTGAGTCGAGTGGTGGGAACTCAGTCCATAAATTGCTTTAATCGCACATTACTATTTGGACGAGAGCATCCAAATTTTTGAAGACTTTTCGAAGAATATCGTTTTTTACGACACCTAATCATCTTCAGCGTTAATTCGCGTTTGAGCATCTGAAATACATATGTTGTGTAGGAGTAGACTACACAAAAGACAAACAAAAATTTAATGAGGACGGTGTGATAATTAATTAAGTTTGAGCAGTTACAGAAAAACGTGAATTTCTAATACGCATTTCATCGTTCGGCTTAGTAAATTCAAAGTAGTCTATAGAGCATACATGGAAAAGTCAATGTATGAAAACGATGGAAATTGTGGCCGTCTGAAAGCCTTATCTTTGCAAAATATGCTTAAATTTTATCAAGACATTAGAGAGAGAGAATTAAGTTTTTGCTAATATGTAAGAACTTTTTTTTTTTACTAATTACTTGTAATACATATCTGTAAATTGTGTGGGATGGTTGCCTTGAAATAGAGGCAGCTATCGGTGGTATTTTGATTAGACAATGTAAAGGGGTAAAATGAAGTTCGGATTCGATTCTTACTGTTTTGAATTTACATTTGATTAAGAATATTTTTTGCTTTATTAAAACTTCTCGTAATAATTTTAAAAGTTGCACCTACTATACACTATACACTGTGCTGCAAATTCTCTAGCACAGACCCAACACTGTCGAAATACTGTTCAACAGGACACACATGCATGCATGTTAAGAGTGGAAAAGCCCATAGGAGTATTGCTGGAACGGCACGCAATATTATGCAACGGCAACCACTTACGTCGATGTATGTACACACAGTAGAAAATAGTGCAGTATTCGTTCGTTTGCATGAGTAGAGTCGGAATTGCCACTTGCCGGTGAGCCATAAAAATATCATTTAGTTCACTTGCCCCGAATCCTGTCAACAGTTGATCAAGAGCAACTTTTAGCGTTCACACGTGTATAAACAAAAACTATCCCGGAACTTAGATCACTTTCCCCGCAGACTTCATAAACGCTAACTTTTTTTTACAGATAAGAGAAGTTCATAAGTAGCTACCTTAGTCAATTTCCTATGTATTTGAAGTTTTAGTTGTGCATACTAACATGCTTACTAAAGTCAGTGGTATGTACATAAACGAATAAGGCTTGCATAGTATTGCAGCCTTATTTCTAGAGCTTCTAGTCTTGTGCACGAGTTTTGTGTTTTCTTCCTATCATAGTGTTGCTCTGTATGTCTGTATTATCTAGTGTAACAGTTACGTGGAAGATCAGGGTTTTAATGCAAAATGTGGTATAGAAATCATCGCGTTTCTGGCCTTAATTGTAAAGAGTTGACAAAATCAGGGAACGCTGTGCTGTAAGCACTGAATTTTCTCCGTTGTTAATCTTTACGAAAAATGTCGTGCACGGACATCTTATATCTTCACTTCATTGCGTGTGTTTGAGTTAGATATGTAATTATGCTATTATGCTATCATGCATGGGATGCTTTTGACCTTGATTAAATTGCAACGCGGGTCAGTTACAAAAGTTTTCAGAATATGATGTTGATTCAGCACGTCCCATTGTCTTTCAAGCTTTCCTGTGATTTATCGAATTCAACCGAAGTATCCCATTTTGTAGTGTCAAAATCATGTGCTAGGATTCTTGCAGTAAAAAGATTTCATGACTTTGAGTTGATTTGAAAACCGTTGTAGTCGATGTAAGATGTTACCTTGAACGTTATGTATTGTTTATTTTAGCCAACGATAGAACGTACCACTCCCAAGTGGTTTTTAGGGGTGGTTGTAGCTATTGCCCAGTTCCCCAGCAGAATCCAGGGGTTCGGTTTCAATAGGGAAACTTGGCATGTCCAGTTCGAGACTGGCACGCTGTTGAAAGTTTTAGGTACTTGAATCGACTTTACACAAATACACTGTCATAAAACATACCGGTCAAGTAAAATACTTGGCAACAATTTTAGTGACTGAGTCAAGTGTGGAAATGGATAGTCAAGTTTTCAAGCAGGATGCCACTTTTGTCTTACTGGACAGTGAAGGTTTTTTTTGGGTGGGTGGAAGGTTAGGTACCTTCAACAGTCAAACCAGTACTTAACTGGAGCAGGAACAAAATATCCAGTGAACAAACCACTTGGAGTGGTACGTTCTAGCCAACGAATTATAAATGTAGATGTAACGAAAAACGAAACCGTAGAAAATCGCCCTGCTGCTCTATATCCCCAGAAATTATCTTATAACTTAAGTCAGCTTAGTAACTAGTTGTGTTACTTCTCGTAATTCATGGCTGCTTATCACTAATGGATTGCTTATGATTTCCTCGTATGGCCCCTGTCGGACGCATTCCATCAGCACTATCAGTAATTAGTGGGTGGGTGGTATCTGTGAGTGGTATTGTCCTTGTTTACCATGAATGGTTTAGTAATTGTGTTAATTTTATAGTGTCATCTCGTCCGCATATCATATTTCCGGTAGTTATGTGTTTAGAATATTTCGGAAATCATAAGAGCTGAACCTACAAAGGTTACGAACAATTCAGAGTGGGATTAAAGAAAGGCCTCTTGGAATCTAGCAAAGCATTTCGTATCTAGCTGAAGAAGTGAAGAGGCTAATGGTTTTTTTCGAAACCATGGTGAAATCGCTCTCGGTAAAGTAGAGAGAAGAGAATGAAAGAGGGGGACGAAACGACGGAAGGAATTTTTAGCGGCTGAACAAGTCAAGGCGGATGATTGACGTAGCAAAGAAAAATGACCGGGAAATGTCATGAGTGACATGTCGTTAATTTTCGGGAAGTATCACGACCCTCTGTGATACGTTAGGAACTTCTTTTGAAGAAATATCCTTTCTGACTTTCGTTATGCTTCTAACTGTTCTGATTGCCCCTCCAGCTTCATAATCGTCGCAGTGAGGACAAGGAAAGTCGGTACAGTCTTTTACGTACACGACTACACGAGGTGTTGGGGGGTTGACTAAAAACCTCGCACCTGTTCTAAGAAAGTAATTACAAGTGGTGTATATATAGTATGTAAAGTAGGGAGGCAAGTTGGACCAGCACGACAAATGTGAGTTTGCATAAATGGCACCGAAATCGGATTGAGACATGTGACAATGGTAGTCTCGGTTTCCTCCTCTTTCATATGAGTAAATAGTATTGCTAAACTCTGTTGGGATGAACCGACGTTCATGTGTCATTTAAGTTGATAAATGTCGATTGTTACCTAACTTGTTGCCCCACACATCAATTATTCTAGAGATTCTAATTAAAATTTTAAAATAACATTTACCAATCTGACATGGTTATTTCTGGCAGTTACCAAAACTGAAAATAATTTCCGCCGGAGCTGGCCGAGAACATTTTTCTATTAATCTGCAATAAATCTGTTTAGAACCATGATAGTTCTAATTAAACAACCCTGTTTTTTGTTTTTACTCGATTTGCAATAGATCTTTTTATGTTGATGAAATGATAGCTCAATAGGTTATATGCTAGTATTAGCTAAAGTAAATGTTTTGGTGCATATTACACCGACCATGACGAGAATGTACACTTGAATGGCTAAATTACTTTAGCTTAATATAAACAGCTTCAATTAAAATTTAAAAAATTGCAACTTCAATTGAAATTTAAAATACTGCAACTTCAATTGAAATACTGAAACTTCAATAAAAATAAATTGCAGATTCAGTTAAATATTGCATGTTCCAATATTATGCTGCAAAAAGGAATAAATCTACTGCACATGGAGTAACCCGAGTAACTCTTTGTGCAGTAGATTCATTCCTTTTTGCCTCCCTTTTTTACTCCATTGGAGTTAATAATACTGCAGCATTAAATGGGTACCTTTTATTTATAACCTTCCCCTCCTTTCATTTTGCTCTAAAACTTTATACTTTTCGTACTAAAATAATACTCAACTTGTTCATTCGAGTTACCCAGGCATATTTGATGCGGGCTGTCGTAAAAATATGTTAAAAAAATAATAAATGTACCAGTTCTGGATTTCACTTGACTTGCACTTTGCAATGAACACTTCCAGAAATTCGCATTCAAACAAGTAAGGTATGTGTGTAGAATAATGTGAGATATACCTTTTCCAAGTAATAACTTGTTAACCACCAAATTTTTGCCCCATATTTTCCACAAGTTTCTTCATACCTGAAACCAGTGCAAGTTCCTTATTAAGGGGGGAGGGGGTCCAAAATTGACATTAGAGTTTAGGCTGAGCTTAGAGGCAAAAGAGTTTTCTGTTAATTGCAGTTACATTCCGTATTTGTTTGTCAGAACGCAGTCATGCTTAGCATATCATGTAGAGGCACTGTCCAACTTGATAAAATTCTAAAGTTTCAATGGTTTCATCTGATCTGTTCAAATGCTTCCCGTTCCGCAATTCTAGAATTGACCAGCAGTAAAGAGTAAGCGGTGCTATGGCGTCATTTCATATACTGTGTTTGTACGTGGAACTTGATAGACATTGTTGGTAACATCCGGATGGTCACAGTTGGTCTTGTGTGTTCGGTTTTCGGATTCATGCGAGCTCGTCATCCCGTTTCCGCGTGTGTCTATTTTAAACGAAGCACTTGTAATTCTAGAGCTGTTTCATCTAAAGCACAGCAAGAGATCCTATATTTTGACTAGATTATCTGTTCCGACGAGTTTATATGAACACTAGACAAGGTTTTCATTGTTCATTGTGCCGGTATTGCAGCCTTGCACTTAACAAGGTTCCTAATCTTTGGATGCTTCTATTTATTTTGTCGAAAACAGTTATTCTTGTTTAAATCTACAAGCACAGTTGCTCCATTTTTCACAACGGACGTGTGTCTGAAGGACTTCGTTGTCCGTTCAGTGTTACCGTACAGCTAATTCTGCGAGCTCTTAGCTCTTATAAAGGCTTCCGAGTTTTTACTTCAGTCCGATTCAATTAGATAGGTAAAGATTCGGAGAATGATGGCTACATAACATATAACGTATCAGTGTGTCGTGCAACTAGTAGGAAAAAAGTCCTTGGAATGTTTTCGGTTATTATTTTCAAATTCGTCCGAGAATACCGGAGGAATCAACATAATTTTAAATATTTTGATCAACATTCAATTATAAACAAGCGCTAGAATGTTTAAAATAAGAAACACACAGAAACAAAATGGAAGTATGCGTTGTAAGTTTATGGTTTCATGTCAGAATTATTGTAACGGGGGTTTGCGAACCTTTGATGATTTGGATGAGCAAATGTTTGCTTATACGTTGTTGTTTATACGTAACACAGAAATGGAAAAGAAGAATAGGATAGAAGCTAGAAATTTGTTAGATTAGGAGTTAAAATTATTCCAACAGTAAGTCATTTTTATTATTTAAGACCAACTGGGGTAGGAACCGAATGAGCATTGCTTTGATTGTGAGAGGTTATCTACTGAAAATACATGTCGAGTTTACAAAGAGCGGGAGTAACCGTGTTTTCCCGTGTTTTGAGTAGGAAAAAAGTGACGCCTGAATGGCTCCATTGATTGCTTTTTCTCTCCGATTTAACTTTCCCTAGTAGTTTCATAATAATGCCTACTCAGTTTCTTCTCTGTCGCATACTCTCCTACTATGAATGTAATGTGTTTTTCCTATGGTTTCTTTGCCTCTCTCTCCCCTCCTAAATGCTGGATCTGGTTCTCCTGCTTAACTAAACTGCATTTATTGCATTAAAATGATCAAACTGTTCCCCTTAGTCTGTTGAACTGCGAAGCTATTATATGGTGCAAGTAACTACCAGTGTATAGGATGTTTCAAAGGTCGAAGCATATAGTAGCCACTTTCGTGACGCATTCGTCAGGATTTTTCACAGAATCGAATGTCTCCATGATGGACGTGCATTCCCTCTTCATGTCGTTAAGCAAGAAGCTGCAAAGCCATAGCCATAACAACTAGCAGCTTCGGTGCGTATCGAAGTCGTATGTCAATAGAGCTTAGTACTATCTAAACGGTTTTTTACATTAGTTTTCTCGAGGAAAGTTTTCTTTTGGAAGTGCTTGGCTCAACGGCTAATTGTAGCGGAAAGAATCGGAATACGGAAACGCCAGAGACTATTCGAACTCTTGGCCTACAAAGCTACTTAAGCGGAGGTACCTTGACGCAGGCATTAAATGCGTTTTTGGGCTACCTACTGTCCTTGTATAATAAAAGGCTAATGAAGCGAATAAATAACCTGCATTTATTTTCTTTGTGATTACAACGTACAACCATCACTTTTGGTCATTTCGCTCATGTCTACGGTTGATTGAGGTTGGCAACACAATTTTGTGTTGTTCTTGTTACTGTTACCTTCATGCAAGTATGTTTGGCTGGTTGTTAAGGTTCATATTTAATGAAGCAACTCTGGTAGGGCAGGGGTAGGAAATAGCCATATAATAAGGTGAACGGAGAATGACTTTGCATTATTTTATTGAGATCTTGGTGTCCAGTTGTGTTTAATTAAAATGTCATACATATTTTGTATGTTCCAACCAGAAATAGAGTTGAGGGTGAGGAAGTTGGTGGATGTAGAAAGATTTTGCAGTTTGCATTTGTGCTTATATGGAAAGGAAAATATAAGTACGGAGTAGCAAAGCTAAGACTAGTGTGGAGCTAATCTGACGTAGGGACAAAGTGATTGAATGAATCCCAGAATCCCAGCTATAAATTTAGCATTTCTTGTCTATAGCAAAGATCACCCGATGGAGAGATCACAACTGTTGGGTTGGTTGGTTGCATTTGGTCTCCTTTCTACTAGCTTCTTTGGTCACATTATTTCTCTCGTCTCTCTCTCTCCATTTATCCTCAGTGGTTTCTGGAACATATGCCTTCACTCGAAACAAATAAGTTGGAGCTTGCGGAGTTTTGCAAGAGTGCATATATTCGTGAGGAGGTTTCGTTTGAAGGTGTCTTGTAAGGACATCCTCTGGTTCCTGATATGTATGCCCGCAAGGTCGCATGTCTTGTCGGGAAAGAAGAGTGCTAAACCAGGATGCTCTGAGAAAGTTTCCATTTCGTTTATTCAAGGTGTAAATTTGTCGATGCTTGGTAGAAGGTGATTGGTGGTGCAGGCACGGGATACACATTGAACAAAATGCTTTTTGGGAGAAGGAGTCGTTTTAAGTTTTTTTCTTTCACAAATGATGCGCTGCGGTGATGACGTTGATAGCATAGTTTTACGTCCTGTGGCTCTTCTCTCTGTAAGTTGGAGCCCTATCGTTTTGTCATGGTTCGAAAATGCAAAATTACCCAAAAATCCTCGTTGTCGTTCGTCTTGAATCCAATCCATCCTTACAGTTTCTCCCCAAGCTTTTGCATTGCTTTATCGGCCGCTCTCTCTCTGTCTGTTGGAAAACATACGAAGAAGTTTGTCTTATGCTTGTGAAGGAACTGACTGAACCTTTGGATACCAAAGAAGAAGTATACATAAGTGCAGTTAGTTGATGGTAGTTTAGTCGTGGCTTGGTTGGAAGTATATACAGACGAAATAGTGTAGAATTAGCGATAGCTGCTGGGACGTTGGGGAAAAGTGAACCCTCCAGTATTCCATCATCCGAGTAAAGCTGGGAAGATCACTTACTTTTATAAGGCGAGAGTGAGAGTGTGGCATTCATGCGGAAACTATGGCTGCAAATATGTACGTATAAGGGTGTGATCGTGATCGTGAGAGGAGACTAGAAAGAAAAAGTGCATACTTTTTGGAGCAAATAAAGCGATAGGACCAGAGCAATTGAACTGATAGATTGAGAAGCACCCTAATCCTGGCATACTTACCTTTCGATATAGCTGTATATTATACATTATTGAAGAGGAAACAGAAAGAGAGGGGGACATATGCCTGTTCATCTGTATATAGGGAATGACCCCCCCCCCTAATCCAAGTTAAAAGAAACTTAGGAGTGCGGCAGTATTACAATGCTCTAGCAGCTACAACAGCTACTTATATGCATCGATAGGCGGTTTACCATGTGTAATACATCCACGAACGTATTTAGTATGTATAGTATGTGGCTTGCGATTTGTGATTTCGAGAAGCATGAAACGACCCGGTTGAGATGCGGAAAAAGCAAGTCATTCGTTAAGGAAATAAATACTTCCTGAAAATACTATTTTTAATGCGTCCACATTTATTTCCGCTTCATTCCTTGAATTTCAAATTCGTCTGAAAACTTTCTTATCAGAAATTCTCTCGCCAAAACACATTTCTCTGTTGACATCCATGATGTGCTCCCAATCGATCAGAAGTTCATTTTCAGCTTTTGCTACCTATAAATACCCGTAGAAAGAAAAATCCCGATATGCACTGGAGCAATGTATCTTTTATCATTCAACAAGGTTAGGTATACAGTACATGTAAAACTTTTTATTTATTCACAAAAGACTAGCGTTAAAAAGTGTCATCTGTAGACTCATAGGGATGCAAGTTAAGTTATTCGTGCTTGGTGTACTTAGATGGTATTTTAGATGGTTTCATTAGACTCGTACTCAACGTGTATGCTGCTGTATCTACAACACTATGACTTCCTATTGAAGGAGTTAGATATTCTAAAGCAATTTTCTTTTTTGGTGACCAACAATATCT
The DNA here is from genome assembly GCA_034693705.1 of Spatulosminthurus flaviceps. Taxonomy (NCBI): domain Eukaryota; kingdom Metazoa; phylum Arthropoda; class Collembola; order Symphypleona; family Sminthuridae; genus Spatulosminthurus; species Spatulosminthurus flaviceps. The sequence continues at coordinate 13,288 of JAQFXU010000002.1, read as the reverse complement.
TGAATTCGCTGGTAAATCTAACGTTTCTTTAATTTTTATTGCAAGCTAATTCTGGCTTGCAATCTTCGTAGTGTAAACATGCCTCTGTGAGCCTATATACCTATGATTTTTCGATGTTTGATGCAGTAAAACATTATTCCGTTTTTTCTGACCGGAAATTTCAAACCATTTTCTCAAATGGATATCATTCAATAAGATGAAAGTGTTAAATATAGAGCCACGTATTGAATTGAACTCTACGGTAGAAAAACGGTTAAAATTCGGTTGGTTTTGTAATGATATAAAAATATGTTGCTTACTATACATGCACTTTACCCACGGGAATGACTTGCTGGCTTTAGTCCTTGTTGGAAATGACCCCATTTTATATTTAGCCAGGATATTGTGGTTTAGTTTTGCATTTTAGTGCTTAAAATGTAAATGTGATGTGCCCACATATGAACTCGGGTGCTGGGTCGGCAGGCTAGAAACCATTGTGTCACATATTATACAAAAATCCCCCGTCCGCTTAGACATTTGACAGCTTGTGCGAGGATTACTCATAGATACGGTTAACCAAAATTGTTGTTTGATGACAAAACTCTCCTAAGTTCTTTTGAAGACAAGAATGTGTAGGAGCTTATGCAAAGATTTTTGTCAGCATTCCTAGTAGAATATTTATGCGTATTGAAAAGGTTATCATTGTGTCTGATTAGATTTTTTATTTTGTTTTGTACTCCTACAAAAATTAACAAGGTTGAAAGTTGAAAGGTTTGGAGTTTAGTATGTTCTATTGAGTAACCCCTCCTAATACTTACTTACGCCCAAGCACATTTGTTCAGTCATCTAATTTTCTCTCCCTCTTACTCACTTCCACTTGTATTATTACCCAGTACAATCATCCTCATCCTCTGCTGCACGCCAGTGTATTTATATATTAGCCATAAAGCAATTACCTAGAAGCTAGGTTGGTATGCGGCAGAGAAAGTCATTTCTTTTCTAGTGAACAGGGAGAGTTCTGCTTTTATACAATGCGAACGTATAAGCAAGTAGTCAGGGAACAAGGAATTACAGCTTGCAATCATTCCAAAAGTTCTTCACGAACCTTTCCAAGCGGACGCGAATTCCTTGGTCACAAAAGGAAAAGGTACCTCATAGTAGATAAAGGAAGAAGGCTGATTAGGGCACACTCAACGTTCAACTGTCAATGTCAATATGTGAAGACGTGGCTTCACGTTCCTCATGGTGTTGATACTACAACTTCTCTAGCTTGCTTTTGTCGACCTCTCTGAGCTTAGAGCGTGGTGGGTAAGTACCTTTGTATAAGTACTTGTATTAAACGAGATTAAAAGGAAAAACGACGGTATTTGTTACTGTTGTATCTATCTCAAGCCCGGAGAATCAGAAATCACTTCTGCATCCTCGGGTTCACCGATTGACCGAATTTCAGCCACAGTTTTTTTGAGAGAACTCCTTTCGCTACTGACGGCGCTAATTGTAAGTTCTGCCGATTATTACCATTCATGAATCACAAGCAATATACGAATGTTGTCATATAAGCGTAGTGAGCAAATACTTAGGTAGTATTTACCTATTACAGATAGTGATTCTTTAAGTAATTCTTTATAGCTTCTGAACTTTGACTTTGGGGTCGAAAATATCAGCTATTAATACATGTCACGTGAACATTTCATATCGAATGCTATGTTTATTATTAATTTGGATTTATCGAAGTTGCAGGAGCAAAGCTCTTACCTCTTACTGCCTTGGACATCCTTTACGCTCTTATAAGTGCGCGTCTATGTAAGCATTCTTTTTTGCCTTCCCAGTTCCAAGCAAAAAAGAATTCAGTATTTTGATGTAGTCATGGACTGATAAATTGGTGCACATTGTAATACTCTCTGGAGTAATCAGAACTGTAGGGAGAGAGACTGATCCTTAAGAGCCTGGTGCTCGCTGTGGCTGGCGATAAACTGTATCAACTCTGCGGGAAAATGTTACTTGTTGTGTTAATGCATTGCAAATAAGCCGAATGTTCTGATGGGGAGATCCCTAAAAGAGTCTTAGTGTCAAGTTATAATCTGAATTTATGTTCATTCGTAACTATAATGCTGGAAAGATCAGAGCGCAGTCATTCTCATCTACTCACACTACACTATTTTCAGTGCAAGCAAGCGGATTTCAGGTTCCTAGCAACCTCCTCCCCCTTCTTCTAACACATATGTAGTAGATAGGAAGGTGTTGAAAGCTAAAAAGGTATGGCAAAAGGTATTATAGAGCGGTAGTTCTCCACTCAAGTACTTAGTTTTTAATTTTTTAGGTATGTAAGTACATGTCTGGTATCTCGGCTTAAGGCTCGGGCTTGTCTAAGCGAGAGAGCATACACGAGTTGGCAGTAGGAAAATTTAAAAGTACGCTTTGGCCATCCTTAAACATTATTTTCGCTTCAGCAAAGAAAGTAATGCAAGGGAGACTACTGAGGCGACTATTGGGAGGTTTCCTACTTGTACAAATAACGAAACTGCTACAAATATCCACTTCACCCGCCTGAATCTACAAATTGACAAAAATCAATTGCGTCGAGTAGCTTTCTTGTACATATAAGCAGCTACTTTTATAATGTGTTCTGCATTAATTATTATTCAGTACCTATTAAAAACGTTTAATAGATATATACATATTGCATTTTGCACGTTACTACAGTATTACGTTAAGATTCAAGCTTGATAGCTTTAAGGGGGAAGCGACTGTTCTTATTTATGATTATGAAGTCTTCATGTCTGTTACCACTATGACTTTCTAGAAGTTAAATTAGTTGTACACATTGCATCGGTTAGGTCAAAGGTCAGAAGCATATTTCACAGTGTTAGTTCTACCATTATCTTTTTTATAAGGGCGGTGTATCCTTAAAAGAGTCATCGTGAGAGTTATATTTAGCCTTATCTAGACATATTATTCTATTCCTAAGGGATACTATACTATTCATATTATTCTAAAACCTAACGCTGAAAGAACCAAGTTGAATGTTCACTGGAAATATTCGCTCTGGCCCAGAGATGGACTGGATGAAGCCTATTTTGTCCGTTACAGGTACCATACTTTCCACCCAACCAGAAATAAACATTCGCTGTCCACTGGGAAATAAATGGCATCCACCTTGAAAACTTGACTATCTATTTCCACACTTGACTAGCAATTTCTACACTTGACTCAGTCACTAAAATTGTTGCCAAGTATTTTACTTGACCGGTATGATTTATGCACAGTGTATTTGTGTAAAGTAGATTCAAGTACCTAAAACTTTCAAAAGCTTGGCAGTATTTTTTTTGACAAGCCAAGCTTTCAACTTGGCTGGTGACCCCCTTGATTATGCCGGGGCACTGGACTATAGCTACAACCACCCCCAAAATCGGCAGTCCATTTCTGGGCCAGAACGAACATTTCCAGTGAACATTCAACTTGGTTCTTTCAGCGTTACTAAAACCTTGGCTTGACAAATGTTGAGAAATACGACACAGCGCGAGTCTAGTACCAATGTTGGTATTATGGACAAGAGGTCCACATCGACATCAGTATTGCTCATCACAGGCAAGTTGCCTTTTCGCATTTTGTTTCTGTTCGTTCTGGTTTGGCAAAAGTTTGGGGTATTCTAAATAATAATAGTTTAAAAACATGTATCATTTCCACGGGTGGATTTTCCAGTCGTGAGTATGAAATTATTTCACGCTTAAGAACTGTATCCGAAGTTGTTGGTAAGATATCACAATTTTTATGCTCACTGATAATGTGAACTTAAAGCTGGCTGCTAAAATTATTTTCGGGATAGAACATGGTTCTTACTTCACAAGTTCGATTTTGTCGCTTCATTTTACTGCCAAGCAAAATTTCAAATTAGTAAATGTAAGTCACGTCTAGAAAATTCTATTATTATTCCTTTGATGATTTATTAAAGAATACAGAAATTGCGTGCTTTATCTGAATGTCAGTTTTATGCATGCATTGTACTCCATGAACGATATTCGTTGCTTCAGATGATTTCGTGTAAGTCTAAAGCTACTCTGATGTCGGGTATTGTAGCTCTCTCTCTCTCTCTGTAACATCTTATCTAAAAGAAGTTCTTGTGGTTTGGCCTTTGTGATACTTGACTAGATGAGAATGAATGGGAGTAGAAAAAGCACCAATTTTCAGGAACTTTCCTCGCCCAAAAGTTAGGTTAGGCTGTATAATATTTTCCGTGTGAAGGAATAAATTTCATTTGAGGCATTTAGCAGTAACCAAGCTGCATTATTAAAAAATGTACAATGCAAGTGGGATGCATTAGTAATTATTATTCCTGTAATTAAAGTATTTCATCAGCCGGCTACAGGCGCTCCCAAAGCTCCTACATGTTGTTTATGCTACATGTATTTTCGTACCAGCATTTCATTGGATAGAGATCCTGAAGAAAATATGCCTTTGTTTCGACAGCAAATTCTTGTGTAATTTTTTGGGGCGTAAATGTACATGTGTTTGAAAGTCTTTGGGTCAGTTATATGGGCCTTGACTTTTTAATATCGCCATCCAGTGAGGCAGTTGATAGTGATACAGAGTGAGTTGGGTAAATAATTTTGCGAAAGTTACCTTTTTTGTTGTATTCCGTAGCTTTGCAATACTCATCATTTCGAGTGTGCAACAGCTGGAGGAGCGCAAGTGAAAGCTCTGCATGTTCTTTCGTCGGAGTTTTCAAAAAGACATCACTCCTGGAATGTAAAGCTAAAATTGTATATAGAATATATTATTGCAGATGAAGTACATGTTTCGCAAAATTCAGTTGAAGTAGATATAAAAAGTAGTACCTAAACTAAAGTATGAGGAATTTATTTATAAGCTGACTTAAAATGAAACGAAAAGAAGTGATTTTTTTTATTATTTCCGTGGATTCCACTTACGACGAGCTATTTTGCGTTCAAAAATCCTCTTATGCGATGACGATGATGTGCTGATTCATAAGATGCATTTGAATTGAAACAGTTTTGCGGAATAAATGTAGGAAGATATTTCATGACTTGGTGAATAGTGTACCCTGCATGTACTTAATCGTATCCATGTACGCCACTTGTATTTTGAATGGTAGTTTCAGTTTCTTTGAAAAATCAGTCTACGGTTGAAGGGTGTAGCGCTGTTCAAGCATATCGATACACATGTTTGCTATATATACAGATGCTGTAAATAAATTTGAAGGAGGAAGTTTGGGCATATGTGATTTCTTTTTCTGAACCCATTTGCCTGTGTGTGTGTCCTATGAAGGAATACGTAAAATATTTCCTTGAGGAGCATACATTCTGTAAAAGTCTTAGTCAGTTCGTAAGCTTCAGGAATAGCAATTGGAAATTATTGAGACATGGGAGTTCGCTCTTTCCCTGACGATGTATTGAGGCAAGAACGGACAATAAAATGGAAATTGGTCTGCATGCGTAAAGGATGTGAAATAAAGGTAGTCTCGTGGAAATAAAATAATATTGTAGCATAACTGCGTAAGCAAAAATGGATACATTTCCTATAGGAGGCGGAGAAAGGCTAAAATTTATTCAAATGCAATGATGCGTTTAAAATGGCAAAAGTCACTTTCATTTTTGATTTCGGAAATGGTCTTGTATGTATACACAGTGTTGTAGACGCAGACACTACGGAGAAAGAGTGAGCACGTTGAGAAAGGGTTGGAGAATTTCGTGTAAATCTTCCTTGAGTATGTTTTTTACATGTGCTGTTATAGAGGAATGCGACTATTACTATTGACTAGTATTGCTACTTCTGAAAGATTTGAAGTTGGAATTTCTCTCTCTTCATAGGATCATTGTAGCAGCTTTATGTAAGTTCCGTAATAGAGGTTCCCCGACTACGGAAAGGACACATGCATTTACATACACAGAGACTGTCGCAAGTCACAATTGAATGGCTCCGTGCGGTTCCCCGAATCTTGTCTGTAACAACGCTGTTAGATTAAATTTTGTCGGGTCCAACAAATTTGCCCAGGAATCAAAAAGTCGACTTGGAACTGCGATATGCACGTATTTGGTGACGTATAAATTTTTAAGATTGCGGGTACATGTACTTACATAGAATGATACAGCTTTTACGTATTACGTTCCATTTCATCATTCTCTTTCTATACGTATGTATACATACACCTAAACGTCTCAGGACCGGTTACGTGTAAAAAGGTTCTTACGTATGAAGTCGCTATCGCTAGTCTCCATTGATGGTTGTAATATTGTTAGCTGTATGAACCAATTTTAGTTTCAGTAACCAGTCGACAGAAATTTATTTTGACATTAGGGTAATTATACTCTTGATACTACTGGTGGAAATTGATGTAGTAATATATAGATATATATGCCTCATTTAAAAGTGAGGTGGAAGGTAGATCAGAAAGAAATCCTGTCTTATGCATATGTGAGAAACTTTTGCTCCGCATTTTGCTCGTGGCAGTTTCAACTTGCTCTTAAACATGACATAGGAGTAAATGCAAAGTATTTGCTTCTCTTTGTGATGTAAGCTATGAGTGCTGCACTAGAACTTGGTAGTTAGGTTTTCTGTGAGCCTTACGAATTGTAATTGATTCTGATTTAGATTTAAAAACTTTGCCGTTCATGTATTGGATATTTCCTTGGAATGTTCAAAACCTCACATCATCCCATCACATGAATGTGTGCAGTATTTTATGATGTAAGCATAATCAGTCGTTTCACTCACGGTCCAATTCTCTCTTCTGCTATAAATGTCTTCGATTGTTCTGTTCTCTTACGAAGTACTTTAGTCGGAGAAATAACATCCAGGATATGATGTTCTTTCGGGAGCAGAATACACTTGTGGAGGCACCGTGTTCTCCATTTACAATAGACTTGAACTATTTCTCTCTAACTCGTTACAAGGTTTTAGGCAAGGGTTATCTTTATTCTACACATATATAGACACAGATACGTGAATACACCAGCCCTAAGTGACGAGAGTTACAATGACACAAAATCATTGGCTGGATTACTTATGCTCATTAAATTAAATTGAAACTGTTGTTGGTTTTATTATAGTTAGTAGTCGTAGTCGGTATGGTATCAACATTTACAGAATGATGGTAAAAATAGCAGTTCTGTGCAATTTAAATACGAATCGAGTTAGGATTTGCGCGTAAAGAATTGTTCGAATCTGTATTATACTTGAAGACTAAAGACAAAATTAGGAGATTACTGGAACTGTCGAGCTGTGGATGTTCTATACTTCAGTCCTGGTATCCTGGAAATAGGATGGAAAGAAAGGGATTCGCGTAATGCATGTATACTATCTACGTACGGTACATGTGTAGTAAGGTAATGATGATGGAATCCTCGCAAAAGCCCTACATGTTATCCATATAGTGAAATCTAAATTTAAAAATGATTTTGCTGTAACAGGAAGGGAAAAGTAAATTTAAATTGAAAATCTTTTAAGCAACACATTATTAAAAGGAACAACTGATGCATGTGACTCTTTCTCTTCCTGGGCTGTCCTTCCTCGTCAAAGAAGATATCCTGCTATAGAATTGAAGACAGGCCTGTATCGACAATGAATTGCTTTTGGTCCTGAAGACACTTGATTGAATGTGCACGGACTCCATATCACGGATCAGCTGAATGAATGTTTCACACAGGGACATACATGGTTTTAAGTATTTTCCCTCTATATTGTTTTGGCTGTCTGTATGTCAGTACTTAACCTTGAAGGCTTTTATTGCCACAACTCAATTTTCTTTCCGAATTTCCTGAGGAATTACCAAGAACTTTCGTTAGACTTGGTGTTGCCTCTTCCAAATCGCTGTTTTCCTCTTTTTTCTTCTTTTAAAGTTCGAGAAGATTGAAGAAGAAAAAGGAGAGCGTCAAAAAGATTCAATTCAGTTCTGCGACATCGGAGTCAGCTTCAACTTTTCTTTTAAGTATGCACAATGTCGGGAAACACGATGCCATTTATTTCAGTGATTTGTTTCTGAATAGGTTTTCTACCGCTGTTGTTTCACTCCCATGGTGTACATGTGTATTCTCAACTCGAACATTATTATGCATGAAGGGAAATTAGTATTAATATATCACATACAATGCGCGTAAGAAAGTATAGTGAGAGCCTTTCCATAAGTTTTGGAGTGTAAGACGGTGGGTTGAATGAGAGTACACTTGAAAATAGATAGGGTAAAACCACCGTTCCTGCTTTCAACTGTTTTCGAGAGGTTTAGTGTATGGTTACATGCCCAATTGTTGTCTTATAGGATTACGCTCGCAGTGGCTCTCAGTGCCCTTGCTTAACCTACAGAAAATCTAATAAATCAAGCACCTCTCCGATTTTTGATGAAATTGTTTTCATGTCTACACGAACGAACACCAAGACGTTTTTTCCGTCTATCTGACAAACTGTTTGTTGAGCGAAACCCACGTTCTACATTCGTTTTATTTGGCTGCTTGTTTTTATCGTGAAAAAGCAGTAAATTCAAACTCTGTCCAAGTACATCATTTTTGCAGACTGGTTTCATGAATACATCTCCATACGGTTTTCCAATATGTGTTAAAAAGTTTTTGGGAATATTCAGTTTAAATTTAATGACATTTATGCAATTGCTCTTTGATCTCACGCAGAAATTAATCCTTGACAGCAGCACGAAGTCCTGTTTTATTTACCTTTATCTTGTATAAGTAATTTACTACAATTGTATAACATGTCGTGTGTGGTAAACTCCGTAATTTGTTGACAAAGAGTATTGTTAAGCACGTGCGTGAAATTCTTGTGGTAATTTTTGAAGGCAAAGGGTAATAATAATGATATAACAAGGCTTTAGTGACTAATGGAATGAATTGAAATGAAAATAAATGGTGACTGCCATTTATGACCATTGATGACGATTAAATTAAATTAATCCGTGTGTGAATGCAACTGACTGAGACTACTACCGACAGTGTTGCTACTGTGTGTTTAGTCTCGTTATGTGTGTGGTATTAGCAATTGGACCCAAATTCACAAATGACTTATAGATCATGTCTGAGAAAGGGAGAAAATGTACGCTGATCATCATAGAATTTTAGGGAAGAAGACGTCGCTACAATATTTGAGATTTTGCTTAGCTTTCCGTTTCTTCATAGTAATAAGCAATTTATTGAATGTGAGACAAAATGTAATTGAGTGATAAAGTCGTTTTGGGCTTTGGTTTCTCCATGTAGAACTGGGTCGAAATAACGGATGAATACAAGCTGGAAAGCTTTACAAGACAATTTCAATTCACGAATTAGTAACTCACTGATGAAGAAACTGTATTGTGGTTGGATTAAGGACGAAAATACTATTGAAGCAATGAATTTTGCATTGCTTCAGATCAGCATCATCAGCTTTTTCTGGTAGTCGAACCAAATAAAAAGGGAATACAGATACTTGTCCAGTTCGGGCATTTATTCATATCATTACCTTGTAGTTAAATCAATAAATTTCGGAATGGGACATGGGACAAGGCTAAAGTTGTGCTCATACCTAACCTTTTTCTTCCGTATCCGTAAAAGTTCGCCCATTACGGAAGGACCATTCACATTCTCACATAGAGATACTGTTTCTTACCACTGACTCTTCTAGTGATTAGGAGATACGTTTCTTTCGTAAATTGTTTTAATGATACGTAAGAATCGGTTCTATGTGAGTTCACCCTAAGCCACACATATCTCTCGTTTCTGCCTTTCAAAGATCTGTACAGATTGTTTTATTGTGGTATTTTTGAGAGAATGCATTTCGAGCATACATGGCTATGAATTAAGTAGGGAGCTGAAACAGTAATTAGTAGTTTGCTGGTTGTAGTAAAGAACTGTACGAAATATCATGTAGTGTGTGGCGGTATTAACAAACTATTACATGGAGCTCCATACGTTAGCCTGATCAGTACTGGCTTAATTTACATGTGAAAGGAAACTCTACAGAATATTCGCATGAATAGGCAACCATGCCAGGTTTTTACTTCTTGACGGAGTTAGATTTTTTTAGTGATCCGAGAGCCTTTTGAGTGCGTCAGTTCTCATATGTTTGTTGTTTCAGTTGCTTTCTCTCAGCCCTTATCTCTGTCTCATACACTCCCGTACGATACAATTACACCATGATAATTTCATCACCCGTGTCTTACCCATACCTGCGAATCAGTATGGAGATTATGTACGGAAAGTATTATTAAACTTTGACCTTGAATCGTGCTAACGTTTTGAACCATTTTATTGCTTCAAGATATGATATGGTAATAAAATGCAAATTATTTTGAGTTTCAGTTGAAATCAGACTATCCGACATCACGAATTGCGAAACCAATCCGTCCAAATTTTGTTGCTAACAATAAGAAAGGTATTAAGTCTGCATATTTGGATTTTGGTCAAAGGAAGATAAAATTAAAATGCATATCAGATTCATAAATTTAATTAAATTAGATTTGTCAACATTTTAAAAATGTCGACAAAAATTTGAATACGTTTTTGGAATTTCTTCCATATGGAATACAATCTAGGGAATTAATAGCTAATAGTGAAAACTTTATCAAAATCTGTCATCCACCTTTCAAGATGTTTTAGTTTAACTAAAAAACCTCCAAAACTCCCGTTCTAGTGGACTGACAGCGCTGCAACCACCACCAGCATCTTTTGTCCACCAGTATCTTTTTTGTCCACTTTATGTGGACATGGCATCGGGATAAACAAGATTTCGGGCAGTCGATTTTGGTGGTCACGTCCATAACTTCGCCGTTAATGGACCGAATCGCATAAAAATTGGTATTTGGGGTTCCTGCTTGATTCTAGAGATGTCCTCGTTGTCAAATGGCTATTTTCACCAAAAAAACAAAAAACCGAAAATCGATTTTTCGGGAAACTGAATGTGAGGACATCGCAAAATTTGCGTCAAAACCTTAAGATTCAAATTTCAACTCATTCGGATGTTCCAATGCTGAGATGTAGCATAGACCAGTTGCTATCAATCAACCCCCCCCCAAACCAGGGGTATGCATTATGGAATTTTTTTTATTATTTTTCCTGGGCTAACTTGAGTGCCCCCACCCGAAAAGTTTTCTGGACAATGATCGTGCCATAGCGAAATGTTGTGGTCGACGTATTTGTACAAGCTCTACAACAGTTCTTAAAAAAATAATTAAATAATCTGAAGCAACTTTAAATTTCGCTTCAATTTTTCGAGTAAAAATGATGGTTAAATATTTTGCAATAATCTCGGATGCTTGATATAACCACCTACTTTTTTAAAGCTTTCGGCAATGTAAAACGCTAAAGAAAAGCTTTGAAAAACGAATATATCGGCCCCCAGCCATCAAGCCAATTACTTCAGTATTACTATTCAGTATGAAATATGCAACCAAGTTCAGTTTACAATTTTTACTATACTAGGTTCTTGATTTAGGCTGCGAGCATTAAATTAAATCGATGGAAAATATTGGTCCGTGATGTCATTATTGCCATGTCCGTCTTGTGAATCATTGCATTGTTGTTTATGTAGTTCGTATTTATTTTCGGGTGAAAAAATTCTTCATAAAGGTTGTATTTTTGATTTTCCCTTAGACTTTTGTAATTAAATCTACTGACCTCTTCACGAGAGGAGTAGACCATGTTGACAGTACTTTACAACTCACAGTCAGTTTTCTTATGTGGAGGTGTCCGTATTCACCATTCAGTTTACATTGTTTCAATTTACAATCTCAAATTACAAACTAAAGTTGCTGCTTCCTCAGTAACAATCATATTTAATTTTAAACTGCGTCTGATTGTCACTGAAGTTTGTCTGTTGATGTCTGTTAATGCTTTCGGAACCTTCTGTTTTGCCTTTGAGCACTCATGGCGTGGAAGACGCATACAGTAGTATGGCATACAGTAGTAGATTGTGTGAGGAATATACAATGGTAGATGCTGCGTGCGATGCTTTTGGATGGAAGGGTTGGGGAATTGAAATGGTGAAGATTAACCTTTTGAGAGCCTCAGAGGTTTATTTTAGAAATTAACTCTATTTGAACAGGTGGTTGGATGCCATTCTATAGTTTTGTCTTGTTATAGAAAAAGCCCTAGCATGATTATGAGTGCTAGGGATCCGTATATTATGCATGAAAAAAGAAAATTCAGTGTAGTCACACACTTGAGATTTGAGACGTGATACCTGAAGAAAAAGTACTCTCTGCAGCCGGTGAGAATTTGGAAGAATGTCGTCCCATAAGGCACGAACACACTTGATCCACTGCTTGGGCAGTATTTTCATTTCTGCCTTAGGAGTTCCTATTTTTCTCACTTTGCAGGATCATCATTCATTATGTTTGAAAGGCTCTTTTCCACAACACAGTCCTTTTGGTCTTGTGTACTTGCATACAACCGACAATTTAGAAAGTAAATTTTGTAAGTAGATGCGAACAGGCCGGGAGATATTTTGTAATAAAGGATTCCCTAAAAGACTTGTTGCCTTCCGATATTGTTACCAGTATTCGGATGAGTCGAGTACTCCCACTGACTGCTGCCACCACTTTAGGTGTAGGAAAGTTTGGTAGTTTAATGTTTTGTATTACATGTGCGTTTACTCAAAATGTAAAGTGAACTACCCTAGGGTTATTCATATCTTAATGATTGTGTGTATAAACTCTCGCTTGGATTACTTGGCACTTGGTAATGCTGATGATATATATAGATTTCCCATATCCCATTCCTTGCTTTCAACCAGTTAGGTGATAGAGAGCATAATCGCCGGTATTACTGCCTACACGGAGACCCCCAAAACAGTTGCAATCTAACCAACAAAAAATGTTTTTGGAAGCAATCACCTATGTTTCCAAACAGTTCACAAGAATGTGATGAAGCTTATATTGTAGTTATGTAGCTCAGAGTATGTCCTTCCACGTGAACGAAACTGAATTAATCGTTCAACGCTACTATACAAAAGGCGACGTTCTTCTTTAGGTTTATAGGAATTTTGAAGTGTAGACGTTTCAAAATTCTCGCGGGTTTGAATGAAGGTAACAAGATTCGATTGAAAATCAGGGTTGTTTCGGGACCATTGATGATAGCAACTAGTACATGCAAATTCAGTGTTGACGTACAATTCAATAACCAAACAGATTTTTTTAAAATTTATCTTCAAATGTTGAAAATTAAGTTCTTTGAAAACCACTATTTCATTTAGAATCAGAAACGATTTCTTGGAACCCTGTATTTCACAATATATAAGGTAACTTGGGGCATGATGCCAATGTCGGAAATGATGCCGTTGTTGGTAGTGATGCTATCTGTGGGGCATGACGCCGCTG